>JAVGWX010000001.1:88430776-88955776 GCA_036924085.1 Ariolimax columbianus | reverse complement strand
ACTTACGTAGATACATGCATACACACGTACTTACGTAGACACATGCACACACACGTACTTACGTACACACACGCACACATACACACGTACTTGCGCACATACACATACACGCACACATACGTACATACACACATGCGCACACACACGTACACACATACATACACACAAACTGTACATATACATATATATATATATATATATATATATATATATATGTCTATTTATTTATGTGTGTATTTGTGTGAGAGAGAGATATATAGAGAGAGATAGATAGAGAGAGAGAGAGAGATGGACACAATAACTGCTCAGTTTTACCAGAACGCAATTACAAAGCAACAGATCGTATCAACACCACAAGGTTCTCTTGAAGTACAGGATACAACACAGATGAGTTAAGCTCTCACCAACATCGCCATCAACACCATCGTCGTCCCCATCATGTAAGTTACATTGACAAGAACTTATAATATATATCGATTATTTGTTCTCATTCTGAGATACTCATTTGTGTCCTTTTATTCAAGTATCATATTTGGGAAACTTTCTATATCGTTTCGTTGCAATTTTTCGCCTTTTCTTCGCCGTTCGTTCTCAAGCTCTGGAAATGGCTTTGCGAGTAGTAAGTTTGTCTTCCTAAGAACGGAATGTGTTGTGTCGAGGCTTACAGCTTTACTGCAATACTTGCACCTTTCGGTCCGGACACATCCGTCTCCAGCATGGTCTTTTTGGGTAGCGGGTTAGCCTTCCGTCTTCCATCCCTTCTTCTTAGCCAGTCTGCTCTGTTGCAGTCTGTTATTCAGGATCACCGCGTGGAGATGGAGAAGTGTCTTGGAAGCTCTGGGCTAGACGGCCTTTACGATAGCAATCAGCTTTGGGTCCTTGGTATCTACAGTATATGCCCTGCTCAGCATCGTGATCCCAGTAAGTAGCACTATATTGAACGAGACAAGGATACCAGTCCAAATAAAGACGGCCATTATTTAACTATTTCTCGAATTGTATTCTTTCTATTTTACATATTTCCAGTAGCTTAGGAGACTGATTTTGTCATCACATTTCACTTTATTATGAATCGTTCGTTTCTATGTTTCTCTACATGACTTCTTCTTTTGTCCTAGTGCTCTTACTATGAGGTCTTTGAAAACTTCATCTGATGTCGTTACAATTCAGTAAACTTCTCCACACTGAACAGACACAAATTACAAATGAATAGTGAGGGACCAGAGGAGTGCGTGACCGGATGGTTTTGATGCCTGCCTGCCGACAAGGAGGACAGCGGTTCGAAATCCCGGTACCGCCAATGGTGTTTTTCTTTTGGGGGTGAAATAAACAAACACAGTCAGCACACGACGTGGCGATAGCAGTGGTGAAGCGACCTTTAGTCCTCAGCATAGTCCTCCTCGACTACCCCAGTAATGGAAAAAAGCAGTAGGACAGTGAGATACCGCATACTTTTCTTCTTCTTGTCTGCATCGCTTTTGCTTCTTCTTCTTCTTCTTCGATCAACTGATGCTATGTTTCTAACCCGGTGAGGTTCACGAAGGAGACTGCGGTTCAGGACTTCGCTGATCCCCCATACCTTTTCGAGCATGGTCGTTCTTCCATCCAGACTGCCTCTCTTTGGTCTGTATAAGTAGGACAATCTTGCAGGATATGCTTTTATGTTTGCTTGGGTGCTCCACAATCGAACATGGCGGTATCTTTGACACCCTTTCTATGGAGGTGGGCATTGAGTCTGCAATGTTCTTTATGAGTCTCAAGATCTTTGTCTGCCCATCTCTGTCAAGTTTGTCTATGCTGTCATTTTCTGATTTGCATTCTTTGTGCTGGTCTCTCCATTCCGTTGTTTGAGAAGTGTCTTTTTGTTCTACCGCTCTTGTCACGAGGACGTTGACCGGTACAACACATACTATTACAATTCAGAGAACCACTCCACATTGAACATACATAATTTCTGTATGAATAATGAGATATCGCATACTAAAAGTGGGTGCCATGTACTTTAGACGGACTAGCTACATATATCTATGCGTGTATCATTTCCTAGCATTTTGGTTAATTTCACCACGAAGTATCTTCCCCTATGAGTCTAATACATGAAATGTGGTCCACTGCGTTATTGCGATATTAAACTGATTTTGGGATCCTGACGAGATGCCCCGGGCTTGCTCGCCTCTTGTCACGGGTCGACCCGCTATTGCAATTCTACCGGGAATAGCTTCCTGTATGGATCTCACTGCTCGATATTGGAGAGATAAGAAAAGGGCCATTGCTCCCTAATACGTGTATCGTAAAAGGCAACTAAAAAGTGTTGTTATTGGAACCAACAACCGCACCGTGTAAAAAGCAGTTTCTACAGAAACCGTCACTGAGAAAACGCATTGATGTAGACCGTCTGTGGGGAGGCCAACGGTTGCGGAGGATTGGTGTACATTTAGAGCAAACAGCTCACGACGGTAGTTACTGTTTTCTGGAAAGCTTAAGAAATACAGTTCATTATTATGACAATCATCACCATTATCATCACCATTACCATTGGTATCATCGTCATCAACATCATCACCATTACTTTCATCTTCATCCTCATTATCACCAAAACGGTCATGATCATCATTGCTACCATCCCCAACGCCATCATTGTGATCAGCATCACCATTATCCCTACCATCGTTATCATTATCATCACCATAACCATCGCCATCATTTTCATCTTCATCATCGTTATCATCATCAACAAGATCATCAACATCATCAACAACATCATCACTATCATAAAAAAGATCATGATCACCATCGCCATTATCATCCTCATCATCATAATCATCTCCGCCATAATCACCATCATCTTCGCTATCATCACCATCATCAACATCAGGATCATTATAATTGCATATATTACATAATTTCATACGTCTGTCTAATCATGTTTGTGGGCTTTTGAGTTTCCAGAGAATATCTCTGTCCAAACTGTCGAAAGTCTTCTCATAATCAACGAAATTGATGTATAAACTCGAATTCCATTCCAACAATTGCTTCACAGTTATCCGCAATGTGGTTATCTGGTCAATGTAGGATCTATTATGTCTAAAGCCTGCCTGCCCATCCTTTATCTTGTTATCCACTGCCTTGTTCAATCCTTCTAGTATTACTCTATTTAACACATTTCCCGGCACTGATAATAACATTATTCTTCTATGGTTTTTTGCATTCCAGTAAATCTCCCTTTTTGGGCAATTTTACCATGTCGCCCTCTCTTCAATCTTTTGGTAAACTTTCTTGCTCCCAGATGGCGCCTATCAAGTTGTGGATCATGTTAGTAGATGTTTCAACATCTGCTTTAATGGCTTCCGGTGGTATCCCATCAGGTCCTGCTGCTTTCCGTTCCTTAGAAACTATATTGCCCTTCTATTTGCTTCTTTGCTTAGATTATTACATTTGATTGGAAGGTCCTCCTCTGCTGGTGGGATGTCTGGCTGGTGCAGGTCTGTTTAAAAGGTCTTAAAAGTATTCTACCTATTTTTTCTTCTGTTTTTTAAGGTTAGTTATCTTTTCTCCTAGTTAATTTTTTATTTGGTCTACCTTTTTGTTGATACTTTCACGATAGTTTCTTGGTAGCCTCATATAGACCTTTCATATTTCTCTTTCCTGCAGCCTCTTCCTCTTCCTCAGCCAGACCATCAATGTAACGTATTTTGTCTGCCTTGATGCTCTTTTTAACCTCCTTGTTGTTCTCTGCGTACTCTTTCTGTGCTGTGCTTTTTGCGGCTCTCGTTTTACTATTTAGTAAGGCCATTTTCTTATTTCGCCTCTTCTATTTTAGTGAATGTTTCTGATGTTATCCATTCTTTATGCTACTCTTTATTCATCCCTAGCACTTCCTCCCATGTAGTTTTCCATAAACTTTGTACTTGTTTCCATTTATCCTCATTACTGGCTCCTTCATCTAGCTGCTCCAGTGCTTGATATTTATTCCTGAGTGTTATACGAAACTCGTTTGATTCATCATCTTCTTTCAGGTATTGTACGCACTACTGTGGCCTGCTGACTTGCATCCTTCTGTTTATCCTTAACTTCAGCTGTACCTTCGCAATCATTAAAAAGTGGTATCATGCCACATCTGCCCCCCTGTAGACTGACATCTAATAATGATCGTCTAAATTTGGAGTTCACGCAGATATGGTCAATCCGATTCTTCGCTTTCTCGTCTGAGGATACAAATGTTGCCTTATAAATGGCTCTGTGTACAAATATACATCCTCCTATGACCAATTTGTTTCCTGCACACAAATCAGAAAACCCCTCTCCGTTTTCGTTAAGGACTTCTAGTCCCTCCCTCCAAATAATCACCTCATATCCCATGTTAGCAAGTCCTAGTTTTGCGTTGAAGTCTCCCATTAGTATGGTAATGTCACTCCTCCCTGTCTCCTCCACTAGTTGAAGTCTCCCATTAGTATGGTAATGTCACTCCTCCCTGTCTCCACTAGTTGAAGTCTCCCATTAGTATGGTAATGTCACTCCTCCCTGTCTCTCCCACTAGTTGAAGTCTCCCATTAGTATGGTAATGTCACTCCTCCCTGTCTCCTCCACTAGTTGAAGTCTCCCATTAGTATGGTAATGTCACTCCTCCCTGTCTCCTCCACTAGTTGAAGTCTCCCATTAGTATGGTAATGTCACTCCTCCCTGTCTCCTCCACTAGTTGAAGTCTCCCATTAGTATGGTAATGTCACTCCTCCCTGTCTCCTCCACTAGTTGCTGTAATCTGCTTTAGAAAACCTCTTTGAGTGCGTCTTCCTTTTCATTTGTTAGGGCATATACCTGAATTAAATGTAGTTTAACCTTTTTTTTTTTTTTTTTTTAAATGTATCCATCAACATTCCGGTATGATGGAGACCAAGCAACATCTCTCTGCTCTCATGGTCTGCGATTTTCGTGGGGTTTGTTCGTTCCAATTAATGTTTGGAGATCAGTGTTGTGTGGCAATCATTTTCTAGCACGTCATACGCTATTCACAGGAAGCCTGTGTGTGTAAATGTCATCAGAATTTGGTAAAAAACACGATCTGTTCTTTATGTGTTATAGAATACACGTTGTTGAAAAATGATGCCTATTACCAGTTGAACAGAAGAGAGCAGATCGTGGTCGTCAGACTCTGCACAGGCCACAACAGACTGAGGTACCATTTATTCAATCAACTGAAGATAGGTGCTACTGACGAATGCCCCTGTTGTACTGGGAAAATGACCGCTGAACATTTGCTGCAAAATTGCCCGACATACGAGGACCAAAGAAAGCACATGTGGCCATCACCAGTGCCAACACTAGACAAGCTCTATGGCAGTGTCGACAGCCTCAGGATGACTGCTGCTTTCTTTGAACAAATTCGAGTTGACGTCTGACAGCGTACGTAGAAGAAGAAGAAGAAGAAGAAGAAGAAGAAGAAGAATAAGAAGAAGAAGAAGAATGCACGATGTTGGATAGGACGTCACTACCGATTGCCCACCGCCCTAGGTTGGTGTGCACGACGTACTTGGAAATCGCGTCCATTCATGCCACGACCGGAATCTCCCCTCAGCCATGGGTTAATGGTCCGTCACATAGACCTACAGATGTTGGCAGTGGTCAGTAGCAACGTCTTCTAGTCTACGCGTGGGCGGCTGCTGCTGTCGAGAGGTACGACATCCGCATCTCAAATCGTCAAGGAAACGGTGGACGATCGACTCCTACATGTTTTGTACGACCTGAATGTCTGCATCTTGAACCACTTCCAGTTGTCCTGACTCTATGTCTTGCCACTGGTTCCCGGTAACTAAGGACGAGAGAATGAGATTGATGTCCAGCGCAGCCTCTTTCTCACTGTAATTCAAATTCAGCGCAAGTTAAATTTTCAGGACAAGGACAGTCTAATGAAGTCGCCATCTTCGCTTGCGATGAGCAACTTACTTAGCCATCAACAGTCGTGATCCGGCTGCTCTCTACTCTATGAGCGCACTTTGGACCTTGGCTGATAGCATTAGGGACACTCCCTCTTTGTGTGATGCGTTTTCTCTTCCTCATGTTCTGAGTATATCACAGTCTCCTGTTTTGCCAATAGTACCTTTCCTGGCTGAGTCCATCTAGTCTCCCTCAGCCCAAGGATGCTAATGCCATATCACTTCCTCTCTTTTGCAATCTGCGCTGTCTTTCCCTCCTCCCATATGGTTCTAACATTCCAGGTGCTGAGTCTGGAAGGCACAATTAGTAGATACTACCCTGTCGTTACGCTGAAAAGGACGTTAAGTGGCCGTCTGTTGTAGCTTTTATGAAATCCCGAGCGTGCTGATGAAGGTAAACCGGGGTTCTCCAGGTGATTATGCTATGCTGAGCAGCATCTGCCTGTCCCTCACTACTATGGGGATCACGTCGATCCCTCACCTCCTTAACCATGCTGCCACGAAAACAGCCCGCTTTCAGGAAGGACTGCAGGAAGTCGAGGTGAGTGTCTTGGTCAGTATATTTTGGCTGACCCTGACTAACATGTCCGATTAGTATGTTTTGCCTGACCAGACGTTAGTCTTTTATCACCATCATAACGATCCCTATCATCATCACACTCATCATCATCATCGCTCAAACTTTCCGGCTCAGCATCTGTGCAGAATGACCTCCAGTGATGTTAACTATCAAACAGGAGACGCAAGTCAATGTAGTATTCCCTTTCATGAGTGGTTCCAGTAACACTTTATGGTACAAGTTACTTACTTACTTAAGTAAGTATGTAAGTAAGTAAGTACAACTTCCTCTTAGTTCGTTCTCAAAACTCACGCTACCAAGCCCTGAACGTTCTCAAAACTCACGCTACCAAGCCCTGAACGTTCTCAAAACTCACGCTACCAAGCCCTGAACGTTCTCAAAACTCACGCTACCAAGCCCTGAACGTTCTCAAAACTCACGCTACCAAGCCACCAAAAGGCTTTGCAATTACAAAGAGATATTCCGAAAAACGAAATGTGTTGTGTCGTAGTGTACATTAGCCTTCCCTTTTCGATCCCTTCTTCTTAGCCAGTCTGCCCTTCTGCAGTATGTTATCTATGATCACCACGTAGAAGTGGAGAAGGGTCATGGCAGCTCAGGGTTGCTGGCCTTGACGCTTACAGTCAGCTTTGGGTCGACGACGGCTACAGATCATGATACATATCTTGATCCCCGTAAGTAAAACTATTTTGTACGACATTCATTCTTCTTCTATTTCTTGTTGCTATTTGACATATTATTCCCAGAACCTTAGGAAACTGATGTGACATTCCATTTCCTTTCATTGTGAATCGTCTGTTTTCACTTTTGTCTACACGATTTCTTCCTTTGTTCTAGTGCTCGTGCTATGAGGCATAACAGAGCGGCAGAATACGCACATTTCTTGTTATCGTCTGGCGAGAGGCTTGTGCTATCGTTAGGTTTAACTTCTTGAGTGTGTCAGAGACACTCTCAATGTGTGTTCAACCTAAAAAGGTCACTGTGAATTTATTTTGTAATTTACAGCGAGGTTGCGATCTCTGCCCTCTCCGCATAATACATCCGCTTTCAGCTGCCTTTTTTTTTTGGGTGCTTGGTTTATTTCACACTGAGATTCCTATTCTCGTATCTAATCAACATGAGCGCAGCTCGAATTTCAGCTTTGGTTCGCTGACCCTGATGCCATCTCATTCCTTCACTGTGCTGAATCTTCGGAACCATATATATATATAGCAACGAAGCGAGAAATCAATTGCGGTGAAAACTTGTCGCCACAGAATCAACTCGCCCCTTGGACGTTACCAAGGACAGAAGATACATACATGTGGTAGAGATATTCACTTTTCTCAATGTTTCCTGTTTAATATTTTTATGTATTTATTTATCCGATAGTGCGTACATGTATATTGATGAACACATTTCTAGTTTGAGGACACTAATTAATTGCATTTTTTGTGAATGTTTTTTAGTCTCAAATATTTACTATTTTTGCTAACTTCCGTTTCTTTTTTTGGGATGTTGTATTTAATGCCGTTTTAGTTTTCACCGCGTCTTTAGTTGATCGAACACTGAAAACTCGTCTGTTATGTAAAACCTGTATGGTATCCTATTTTTCGTCTGTCGTATTTCTGTTTAGGTTTTCTTGCAGTCTCTATGTATGCCTATGCATAATTAAAAAGCAAAGACATACTTGATCATCATCATCATCAGTCCCGTAATCTGAAAGTTCATTGAGGCACCAATACTGCAGATTGTTGGACCAGTTCCCATCCACACCACCCGATTTTGTGCCAGGATATTTGTTGTAGCTATGGACCGTCCCGTCTACTCTCTGATGTTGCATCCCTATCCCTTTTTATACCTCCCTCTTACGCTTCCCAGGCACAGTGCCATGCTGGACTATCTTGGTCAACCCAGACGATCTTGAAACATGCCAATGCCATGTGAGCTTGCGTGTTTTTACCACAAATGTTTAGCTTTAGAACCGCTATCTACGTCCAAATTTCGCACGCGTAAAGGTACACGGATGTGACAAGTGCATACATTAAACTCAACTTGGATTTCAGGTTCATGCCTTTGTCCCTCCATATCGATCTCAGTTTGGTCAGAGCAGCCAAGGTCATCGATGTTCGTGCCTGAATCTCAGTTCTGGAACCTTCCACATCCACCAGTGCTCCCAGGTATTTAGACTGTTTAACAATTTGCAATGGTTTGCCTTGGATCGTAATGGGACTCTTTATACCCTTTGAAAAGATTAGAATGATTTTACTTTTCTCTGAACTAATTTCCATTCCAAACATTTGAGCGGCTTTGTCGAGATTTGAGATTAGATATTAAAGTTCTAGCTCCGTTCTAGCCAGCCCGGTAATGTCATCAGCAAATCGGAGATTGGTGAATGTACGACCACCTATGCTCACAGTAGCCACGTTATCCTCCAATGCTTTTGGCATGATACGTTCAAGAAAACCGTTGAATATTGTCGGTGAAAGAATACATCCTTGTCGTACACCGGTTGACGTGCAGAACCATTCCCCAGCCATCACGTTAAGGAAGACTGCATTTATGGCTTGTGAGCAGAGTTTCTCAATGACGTAGGTAAGCCGACACCCCATCTTATATTTTTTGCATAGTTGCCCATTGGGCCTCATGTCGAAAGCTTTTTTTAAAGTCAACAAAGACTTGGTACAGCTTCTGACTATTCTGGAGGTATTTTTCGTTGACCAGACGCAAATTTAAAATGTGTTCAATTGTGCTGCGACCAGCACCAAAACCGGCTTGTTCTTATGCAATAACGTTTTTTGTCCGTGGTTGCAGTCTGCTCAAGATAACCTTAAGCATCACTTTGCTGGAGTGACTGCTAAGACTGATGGTTCGGTAATTTTGACATTGTTGGAGGTCATCCTTCTTGGGCAGGGTTATAATCAGTGATTTTGTCCAACTTGTTGGCCATTCCCCCGTCTGCCAGATCGTGTTACAGATCTTCCGTGAGAATGCCTATAAACAAATCCCTCCATGTTTTAGCAGTTCGTCTAGCATGTTGCCTATACTAGCTGCCTTGTTCTTCTTGAGAAACTTTACCGCCTCCTCTACTTCTTCACGTAGGATTGTGAAATTACCGTCTTCTTTTTGTGGGACCTCTATTAGTTTCACGCTAGGGTCTACAGTGGTCTCTAGTTTATATAACTAGGAGCAGTATTCTGTCCATCTTCGAATAACATCTTCTTCTGGAGTCAGGATGATCCCTGTCACCTCCTGTATTGGTCTCACTTTGGGTATGTTCATTCTTGTCAGGTCTTTAACCAGCTAGTACACTCTCTTACTGTTGTTCCTGGTAATGTAGTACTGAATTTATGTAAATTGTTCTGATAGCCACTCCTACTTTGCTTCTGCCATTTCTTTTTGTATAGTCTTATTAATTTTCCTGCATTTGTCAGCCACAGAAGGCTTATTTTTCTCTCTTTTTGAGAACCCTCTTGGTATCGCACAGTAACAATATATGTTCTGTAACCCAGGGTATGGACCTACGCATATATGTTCTGTAATCCAGGACTTAGACCTACGTAAATATGTTCTGTAACCAAGGTCTTGGACCTACGTATTAATGTTCTGTAACCCAGGGCTTGGACCTACGTTTTTTTCTCCCCAGCATTGTCTTAGCGGTGTCCCTGAGAATGATGTTGAAGGATTTTGTCATTGATTGGGCATTCGTCACCTCCTTGTCTTAACCTGTGTTTAGTAATAGGACAAGCTTTCCCCTAACGTTGCCTAGAACGGTTCTACAACTTGAGGATCTTGAAATCTGTCAAGGTCATATCAGATTCTGTTGTATTGTGGTCTTGTCATTTTCTTTAGTGTGAGGCGAAATGTTAGCATGAGTAGGTCATGGTCACTACCCATGTCCGACCCCGGAAAGCTTTTCATTTGGGTTGTTTTAATGCTGGTATACATACTCAGGAGCAGACATAAATTCGGACCACAATCCAGTCTGCATGAAAGAGATAAGCGCGAAAGCAACCAGATATACGGCAAAAGTACCAGATGAAAACTTACAATCAGAGGGCAAGGAAGGAAACACAGAGAGAAGAATAAACATTAAATGAGAACGTATAAAAACCAGTATTCTAGTAGCAAATAAATCGTTACCAGATAAAGAACTTAGGAAAAAAACAAGATTGGATGACAGATGACATCTTAATTAAAATGGCAGACAGAAAGAAGGCTAAAAACACTCCTGCATATTAATCCCTACACAAAACGATATATACAATATGCAGGCTGACCAAAGAACAGTGGTTGGAAGAAAAATGCAAGGTAATAGAAGACATGGGACTAAAACACAATACCAGATAAATGCATATAGAAATAAAGAAAACAAACAAGACACAGGGAACCTGGAGTGGGGGATGCATCCGATGTAAGAACGGTGCCATTTTGATGGATGAGAATTGGATATCACACAGATGGGCGAAATATACAAGGTAACTTTTTGAGGACAGTAGCGTAACCAAACCATCAACATCTGATAGTGAAGGACCCAGCATCCTAAGATCAGGGGTCGTAAATGTGATAAAAACTATGAAAAAAAGGAAAGCAACAGGGCCAGACTCCATAAACATAGAAATGATAGAGGCCCTATAGGAATGTGGTATCGATATACTTACTGATCTGTGTAATGATAGAGGCCCTAGAGGAATGTGGTATCGATATACTTACTGATCTGTGTAATGATAGAGGCCCTAGAGGAATGTGGTATCGATATACTTACTGATCTGTGTAATGATAGAGGCCCTAGAGGAATGTGGTATCGATATACTTACTGATCTGTGTAATGATAGAGGCCCTAGAGGAATGTGGTATCGATATACTTACTGATCTGTGTAATGATAGAGGCCCTAGAGGAATGTGGTATCGATATACTTACTGATCTGTGTAATGATAGAGGCCCTAGAGGAATGTGGTATCGATATACTTACTGATCTGTGTAATGATAGAGGCCCTAGAGGAATGTGGTATCGATATACTTACTGATCTGTGTAATGATAGAAGCCCTAGAGGAATGTGGTATCGATATACTTACTGATCTGTGTAATGATAGAGGCCCTAGAGGAATGTGGTATCGATATACTTACTGATCTGTGTAATGATAGAGGCCCTAGAGGAATGTGGTATCGATATACTTACTGATCTGTGTAATGATAGAGGCCCTAGAGGAATGTGGTATCGATATACTTACTGATCTGTGTAATGATAGAGGCCCTAGAGGAATGTGGTATCGATATACTTACTGATCTGTGTAATGATAGAGGCCCTAGAGGAATGTGGTATAGATATACTTACTGATCTATGTAATGATAGAGACCCTAGAGGAATGTGGTATCGATATACTTACTGATCTGTGTAATGATAGAGGCCCTAGAGGAATGTGGTATCGATATACTTACTGATCTGTGTAATGATAGAGGCCCTAGAGGAATTTGGTATCGATATACTTACTGATCTGTGTAATGACATATACAATACTGGATGCATAACAGACTTGAAAACATCTACGTTTATTACACTCCTGAAAAAGCCTCATGCAACAGAATGTTAAGACTTTAGAACAATAAGTCTAATGAGTTACACAATTAAAATACTGCTGAAGATCATACAAGAGAGGATCTCGCGGTAAAGCCCTTCCATTGCACTTTGGTTGGGCTAGCTTCTGAGGGCGCACAAACCTAGCATAGGTACATACAGATGCACACATGCATCCAAGCACTGGTTTATGCGTCCTGATATCGCCCAATTGACTACGGTCTGGGGTGGAAAATGGCGCGCCTCCGCCAGTAGAAACTAGTGAGGCAAACATCTAAGCAACAACCAAAAAAAAACAAGAGAGAATAAGAGGTAAAATAAAGAAGAACGTTTCAGAATAACCATTTCGTTTTCGAAAGTTTAATGGAACAAGGAAAGCAATTTTCTGTTTGCGAACTCTCACTTCTCCGTAATCTGTACTGGGAACAAACTGCTACAATATAATCAGCAAAGTTATGCTTGGAATGCATTGTCACAGAAAGTAGTAGAAGCAGGGACAATTAATTCATTTTAAAATAAATTGGATGCGCGTAGCTTTTAGAACAAGGTAATGTAAATGAAACTGGTTGTATACAGACTCTGCAGAGTCTTCTAAACCAGTATAAAGACGTTAAGTTAAGTATAGATGTGAAAGGAGCAGACAGGGATGTGTATTATACCCCCTTGTCTTTTTAATATCTACAAAGACCAAATATTCAAACAGATAGAGGGGATGCCAGGACTTGTCATTGGAGAAGTGGCAATAAACAATCTTAGATATGCGGATGATACAGTTTTGATGGCAGAAAGAGAGCACGAATTGCAGGAGCTTGTGACAACAATATACACAATAAGTCGAGAGTTTGGATTTGACATAAACATCAAGAAAAAATTAGAGTTTCTCGTATCTTTGTCATATAATAACGGAAGATGACAGCTGTGAAAAAGAAATCAGAAAGGGAATAGGTATGCCTAAGATGTTATTCGACAAGATGCGACACATACTGACATTAAAACAGATAAATCAGAATTTGAAAATGAGAATTGTCAAGTGTTATGTAAACTCGTCACAACTTTATGAGAATTGTCAGGTGTTATGTAAACTCGTCACAACTTGATGGCGCACAAACATGAATCTGAATAACAAGTTGGAAAAGAACATTGAAGACCTCTAAATGTGGGTGGATAGAAGATTGGGTCGCATTTCGTGGAAAGAGAAGAAAACAAATTTGGAGGTATTAGAAACGTTGGGCGTGAAAAGAGAATTAATGACAGAAATCAGGGATATACAGTTACGTTATTTTGGTCATATCAAGACATACCTCCTTGTTGAAGACCATACTGGAGAGTAGGGTAGAAGGCAGTCGTTCAAGAGGTAGACAACGTTGTAAGTGGGGGGATAACATCAGAGATGGACTGGAAAAAGACTCTCAAAATGCACTATTATGGCAAGATATACAGTACACTGGAGATTCATTGCAGCCGACTTTCGATGGGCAGATGGCACCTGAACTGAACTGAATGTTGGTAAGGAATCTAGTCTGCACCAGTATGTAGGCTATTTGGTTATGCTGTTTTGCACTGGGAGAGTGCCATGTGATCGTACTCGAAGTCTTGTGGTTCCCCAGCGTGTTTGCAAGCACAAGGTGATTATATTCAACAAATTCTAGTAAACAGTACCCTCCCTCGTTTGAAGTTCTGTTGCTGTTGGGTCCACATGTGTCTGGGCAGGATTTATATGCATCGTGGCCAACTTTAGCATTCCAGTCATATTGTACTCTGAGGTTGTCTTTCTTGTGAGTTGTTTTGACAAAGATCTGTAGTTGGTCGTAGAATAGTTCGACCTGTTCCTCCTCAAAGTCTGATGTTGGCTGGAGTATATCTGCATCACAGTAATGTTTAAAGGTGTTGACCTTTAATCGTATGCTTATAAGCTTGCTGGAAATGGCAGCAGCAGGCAAAGCCATTATTCTTCAACTAGAGCGTCTAATGTATTTTTAGATTTCTTATATTTGGTTTATGCAAAAACAAAAGAATATATTACTGCTTTTGCAATTGTTGTCCAAAGTTTGTGAAGCGAAAAGGATCGTTCCTGTTTGTAATTTTGAGCTGCATACAAATTACCTGTGAATATCTCTTTTTTATTCTATAGCTACAACAAACGACACAGGTAATTTTTTTTACCACCTTTGCAAGCTCCAGTTGCCATTTATGTATGCTTCTTTGCTTGTTGAATGAGATTTTCCTTGACTCCTAAATATTAACTTCTGGACCATGCCGGTGGCAATCCAACATGCATGTTTATACAAGTGGCGATCAAATCAAAACGGGACTTTTTGCTCTAGTTCTACCTGAATAGGTTACATCATGCTGGAACAAAAATCTTTAGTTAGGGGCACGTGCGCCCTATTACTGCTAGGTGGCCCACTTGCCATGGGCCAGTCACGAGACAGATAAATAAAAATGGCGGGCAACACTGTTAGTGCAAGCATGGAACAGCATGTTGTGATAAAGTTTCTTGTGGAAGAAGGCGTGAAACATGCGGAAAACTAAAGTAGACTGCAGTCACAATACCGTGGTGAGACAGCCGCAGTAAGACATTTGAATGGGATAAACGTTTTAGAGAAGGCCGTACATCAGTGAGTGAAGATCCAGGCCGTGATGGCTCTCAACCTACCACAGACATTTCTGGGTATATTCAGATTGTGGAACGCCTTACCCTGGAAAAGCGACGCATAACCTGTCATAAAATTGCACAAGAAGCAAGTCTTGCTCTTGGTACGATGAACATCTTTATTCATTAACATATGCATTTTAGGAAGGCTAGTGCACGTTTGGTTTGATCACAAAGTGCGTCCTGCAAGATAACGCTCAACCTCATACGGCTAACCCATTATGTTCGACATCTGCAGCAACTCGGATGGAAGGTATTGCCACATCCACCTTACAGCCCAGACCTCGCTGCAAGCGATTTTCACCTGTTTGGAAACCGAAAAGAATTAATAGGTCAGCATTTCTGCACTGATGACGACGTGAAACAGAAAAGCTACTACAACCGGCAACCTAACGTACTCTGCAGAGTAGGTTACCCTGAAAAGTACGTTAAGTGGCAGGTTACAGTAGCTTTCCTCACATCCCGAGCGTGCTGATAAAAGTGGACCAGAGTCCTCTAGGCGGTTGTGCTCTGATTGGCTTCATCTACGTGCCACTCACTACTATGGGGATCACGCCGATCCCTCACATCGTTAGCCAGGATGTCATAAAAACAGACCGATTCCAGGAAGGGCTAATAGGAAGCCGAGGTGAGGGTCTTGGCCAGTATGCTTTGCCTGACCCTGACAAACATGTCTGATCAGTAAGTTTTGCCTGACTGTGACTAACATGTCTGATCAGTAAGTTTTGCCTGACCGTGACTTACATGTCTGATCAGTATGTTTTGCCTGACCCTGACTAACATGTCTGATCAGTATGTTTTGCCTGACACTGACTAACACGTCTCATCAGTATGTTTTGCCTGACCCTGACTAACATGTCTGATCAGTATGTTTTGGCTGACCCTGACTAACATATCTGATCAGTATGTTTTGCCTGACCCTGACTAACATGTCAGATCAGTATGCTTTGCCTGACCCTGACTAACAGGTCAGATCAGTATGTTTTGCCTGACCCTGACTAACAAATCTGATCAGTATGTTTTGCCTGACCCTGACTAACATGTCTGATCACTATGCTTTGCCTGACCCTGACTAACAGGTCAGATAAGTATGTTTTGCCTGACCAGACGTTAGTCTTCTTCCCTGTATTTACCATAGTTAAATTCCGCTGAGACATAGTCAGGTGACACCTCGTCAAACTGTAATTTCAGAAACTTGTAGGACGAAGTTAGTGGCGGGTTTGAATTGAAGTCTCAGAAACAAACAAACAACATGTCAGTATAAATAACAGCGTTGTCTTGTCTTGTCTTATTCACTTGTGCCGTGAGACGTAGTTTTCTGTCCAGGGCCAGGCGCGTCGCTGAAGTGGATGTCATCACATGACGATTGCGAATATCCGCAACATTTCCTACCCAACTTGTTCTCGGTCTGTCACGGTTGTGAAAACCCGAAAGTCCTGCGTTTTAGGCTCACAGGGGTAGTTGATCAGGATACATTTTCATTAGGTGGTTGAGCCAATTTATTCTCGGTTCATCAATATATTCTGAGCAGGGTCTTGCTTCAACTATTCTTCTCACATCTTCCTTGCGCATTCTGTCTCTCCTAGTTACGTTGATTGTTTTCTGGAGGCATCTCATCTCACATGTCGTGATCTTTCTCTCTAGAGTTTTTGTTAGTCCAAGTTAGGAACTGGTAACAGAGAGTTGGCATGCATAGCACCGTTAATTCTCTCCCCACCCACCACACCCCCGCCACCCCATCCCCCCAAATAACCAATAAGGTTTTTCATAAAATGACTTGTTTATTTCAAGATCTCCCAGAGGTACATCTGCCCAACACTCGTATTGGTCAGCAGCTTGGCAAGGACACAATTCTGGACTGCGAGGTCTCTGCGTCACCACTCGGGTACGCTGTGTGGAAGCATAATGGAAAGTGAGTACTTGTAGATTATACTGTAACACAGGGTTAACACAATATAACTAGTTAGGTCAAAGGCATGGACTTTTACTCGTGAAGATCACACAGAGCAACAGATGACTTGAAAGATCAAGGTCAATTGCTTCCTATCGTGTATATCGAACAGGACATACCTGAAATGGCCAAGGTCAAGAAAGTCCCATTTTGTTGATCACACACTGTATGATGCATTTGACCCTCACACACGACCTCTACTCTCTTCCCTCACCCACGACCTTTCCCCAACGTCCCTCACCCACGACTTGTCCTTACTTCTCTCACTCACGCACGTCTCTCACCCACAACCTTTCACCTCGTCTCTCACCCACAACTTTTCGCTTCGTCTCTCACTCACAACTTTCCCTCGTCTCTCACCCACCCCCTGCCTTTTTGTGCTCTCTTCCTTCATACACGACCTTATCCCCGACGACCTTTCCCCCACGTCCCTCGTCCACGTCTCTCACCCACGACTTTTCCTTACTTCTCTCTCATATGGAGTTTTCCAATGTTCCTCTTCCACTCTCTTTCACCCATCGCCCTCACCCAAAGTCTCTCCCCAACCCAAACTAGAACTACTTCCCATACCACACTCCTGCAATCCTATATAATACAATTTTACTTCATCAATCAAGGCAATCATCGTAACTCTCAATCCTTGCATCAGAAGGCATGGAAGTGATTGCAACAGGATAAACAGATCGCAGCGAAAGCGTTCAAACCTTCGAGACTTAATGTGCACTGTCAAGGTCGCTTCAGTTAGGAGATAACTGAGAACGAGGCTTAGAAAGCCCTCATAGTGGGGACACGGATAGTGGAAACGCACCGAAATCAGGAGTTTGAAATCAAACGCTGGTCGCACAGGTACAGATGCATTAGAGAAAGATGCAGAAATTCGTACATCGAGTGACCTATTAGAGCCACATTCATCAATATCCATTTGTTATCTGCTAAAAAAAGTACTTTGGGTCTACTGGGGTGCAGTAATGTCGATTCCTTAAAACGAATAGATGAAAGACCCTGTTTCACAGACGGACAGAAACAAATTCAGGCCGTGGTTCTGCCTGGTACGACCGCTCCTTCAGCCGACCCAGGTGTAACTGTGCACCTGACCTATGAGTTGGTGAAGGTAAAGACGGCAAGGAAGGGAACTGACCACCTCACCTCTAATAGGCTGCGGCTTAGTACATGAAGAGTTATCTTCATCCCCAACGGCAACTGTTGCTATGGGAACTGACTGACCTTTACCTTTCATCATTGGCTCTTTTTGTCTTGTCAGACGATAGCAATTCTGCTTTTAGCACAAAGCCCGTGCAGAAATATAGAGACCATGTGTTGCCCATACAGTATGGTCCCTCTCTCGGTGTGCCTTGTTTGCTCTAAGGGAAAGGTGATACCAATACATTTGGAACAAGGCAAGCTGCAGAAGCTACCGGACCAGCAGACCAATGATGTATCTGTTTGCCTGTTGAGGCTTCACTCCTAGACCAGACGCCAACTAAGAATAAGGGCCTGACCTGGTCTGCCCTGCCACAACACTCGGCTGAGAATGACTTTGCTGGATCTAACATAAGGCATTGAATCCTCTTAGGTGTGCTCCTTCGCACATCTTCGGTTGTCAAGTTTGGTAGACGCTGACCAACTTCCAGAGTTATCAGAAAACAGCCATATCTGACAAGAACGGACATAATACGTCAGTATCTTATCTGCAAGGCTTCAGATGGTTTGAAATCAGAGTTTTCCTACTCCCAGATGATCTGCCTTTTTAGGCTTTCGAATCCCATATGCCTGAAACTAGTGGTTTTAAGGCGCCAGTGGCTTGCCTTCCGCCCTTTCTCCTGTTAGTCAAAACAGTTCTGCCGCATGAAGGCCAGGAGATGGACTTTGTTGTCAGAGACGATATGAGACTCACGCCAATGGAGCATTTAGTTGGTGTTGAGAGTTCATTCTCAACCCACCCCCGGTTATAACAACATTTAGTTGGTGTTGAGAGTTCCTTCTCAACCCACCCCCGGTTATAACAACATTTAGTTGGTGTTGAGAGTTCCTTCTCAACCCACCCCCGGTTATAACAACATTTAGTTGGTGTTGAGAGTTCCTTCTCAACCCACCCCCGGTTATAACAACATTTAGTTGGTGTTGAGAGTTCCTTCTCAACCCACCCCCGGTTATAACAACATTTAGTTGGTGTTGAGAGTTCCTTCTCAACCCACCCCCGGTTATAACAACATTTAGTTGGTGTTGAGAGTTCCTTCTCAACCCACCCCCGGTTATAACAACATTTAGTTGGTGTTGAGAGTTCCTTCTCAACCCACCCCCGGTTATAACAACATTTAGTTGGTGTTGAGAGTTCATTCTCAACCCACCCCCGGTTATAACAACATTTAGTTGCTGTTGAGAGTTCCTTCTCAACCCACCCCCGGTTATAACAACATTTACTTGGTGTTGAGAGTTCCTTCTCAATCCACCCCCGGTTATAACAACATTTAGTTGGTGTTGAGAGTTCCTTCTCAACCCACCCCCGGTTGTAACATTTAGTTGGTGTTGAGAGTTCATTCTCAACCCACCCCCGGTTGTAGCAACATGAATAAACTTTCCGTTTTCAGTAAAGATAAATATTGTTCATTCATTATTCCAATGAAAACAATTCGTTCTGTTCAAAAGTAGCATAGAATGTAAAAAAGAGTTCTAAAACATCACAATACTCTGCTAACAGCTACCAGACGCTGGACACGAACATTGTTTAAACTAGGCACCATACGGCGATGAGGAATTAAATCATTTGTAGAAGACTTAGTTCTCGGTCGGGTGCCCTAAGCAGTAGATCAGCTACCTCACTGCGAACTGCTGAGACTCAACCCTTGACCATGAGATATGTCCGCTCCCTAGGCGGACGACATCTCCGTGCAAGACTAGGCTTGTCACCTGGTCAAATGCACTATTTCGAGAGGAATCACAGGTCGCTGACATTTGGTCCACGTGCTTGGCTGATAAGCTACCATCTGAGGGATTACGGCCGAACGCCTCTAAGCCAGAATCCCGCCCAAAATCTCAGCACCGCTGAGATGGGAGGCTACGACATGGCTGGGGCTTGTGTCCCGGCCCGATCGAGCCGCAGGAATGCACCTGGTAAAATGCACTCCTTCCTCGCTCTTTGCATCTGTCTGCTATCAGTCATTCCAATGGACGCAGAAGAGATGCAGTCCAGCGGACACTGCACCTCCTGTCCTATGGTGACAAGCTCCCGGGTGGCGGGGAATGCTAGGCGTACCATCACTGCAGATGAGCCGAGAAAATAGAGCGAGCAAAAAGATACCTCACTCATATGCATATGCTACGTTTCTGGCAGGACGTGACGATCCTGGGAAAAAGTCACACTGGACTGCCTCTCTTCCGGGATAGTACAAACTAGTACATAGTCCATCATATCATTGCCAAATGCTATAGACACGAGTAGGGAAGACTCGATAGTCCTGCAAGACAACTTCCCAAGAGAGACAACTCTAACCAAAAACAACTGCTGCCTTGCAGTTAGGCTGGGGACAGCCAAAGGCTAAGGAGGGCAACCCTACAGAAACGCCTGTTGAAATCGGATGCACTGAGCCACTGGCTAACAAATTAAATCAGTGCAACGTAAATATCGCTGTAAACAGCGTACGATGAAGAAGAAGAAGAAACTAGGCACACATTTATGAACATTGTTCAACTTGGTACACTTTGAAGAACATTGTTTAACTTGGAACACATTCATGAACATTGTTCATCTTGGCACACACACGTGAACATCCTGTTAAACTTGGCACATATTCATGAATATTGTTCCATTTGGTACACATTCAGGAACATCTTTCAACTTAGCACACAATCGTTAACGTTGTTTAAATTGGCATACATTTATGAACATTGTTCACCTTGGCACACATTCAGGAACATTGTTCATCTTGTCACACACGAGAACAGCCTGTTCAACTTGGCACACATACATGAACATTTGTTTAACTTGGCCCACATTCATGAATATTGTTCAACTTGGCACACATTCATGAACATTGTTCAATTTGGCATATATTCATGAAAATAGTTCAACCTTTCTCTCTCCTCTCTCATCTTTATCTCTGTTCTGCCCTTTCTCCCCAATCTCTTTTTTCCCTTCATTCTTTCTTCCTTCTCAGTTTTTCTCTCTTTCTTTCCTTGTCATTTCTGTCATCTCCTCTAAATCGTCCCTCCTTCTTCTCTGCTTTTTCTCCCCTCTGTCTACTCTTTCTACTTTCTTATATATGCTTTCTCTACTGTATGTCCCCTCTTTCTTCCTTCCTCTCTCTCTCCTCTCTCTTTCCCGACCACCTCTATCCTCTCTATCCGTTCTCTCTATCATCTTTACTCTCTGTCCTCTATGTACTATCTCTCTTCATTTTCTATCCACATTCATCCCCTTACTTCATCCCCCCAAATCTCTCTTCTCTCATCTTTATGTCTCTCGGCCCCCCACCCCCCCCCCCCTCTCTCTCTCTCTCTCTCTCTCTCTCTCTGTGCCTCTTTGCTTTTCTGCTGTTTATTACTTTTACACATTCTATAGCAGCAAAGATGGCGCCTAACAAGCCGTGGGTCTAATTTTGCTCTCGTATTTTAGCCCAGTTCCGATGTCGCCAGGTTACGGATTTGACTGGAATTCACAATGATTCGAGGACTTACACTTATTTCGACGAAAACGTGTTGCATTTTTCTATTTGGATTAATTAATTCGTTCATTTTGTTGCGCTGTTTTCGGCGACTATTCTGGCAGTGCACAAGGCTGAAATTCATGAGAATGGCGCCCTGCTTGCTGACAGTGACATTTTTGGTGGTGGAGAAGAAATGTGCATACGGGCAAATAATTGGCTAAAACATCGCTCAGAAGAGATTAAGTTCTGCCCGATTAGCAACATATTCAAGACACGTCTCTCTCTTAAGCTGAGTGATGCCACCACGACCTCTTCAGGTTTGCTTGGCTTGGCTTGGTGTGGCTTGGCTTGGCTTCGTTCGTTCTCAATCTTCCGCAACCAAGCCCTAAAAGGGCTTAAGTTGCAGAATGTAGTCCATAGAACGGAATGCGTTGTGTCGTCGTTTACAGCTTGACTGCGATATTTGCACCTTTCGGTCCAACACATCCGACTTCAGCAAGCATTTTTTGAGTACTGGGTTAGCATTCCCTCTTTGATCCCTTCTCCTTAGCCTGTCTGCCCTGCTGCAGCCTGTTATCCGAGATCACCGCGTGGAGGTGTAGAAGGGTCTTGGCAGCTCTGGTTCGCTGGCCCTGACGCTAGCAGTCAGCTATGGGTCGCTGACCACTGCAGCTCATGCGCTGCTCAGCATCTTGTTCCCACCTCTTGAGGTTAAGGGAAAGACAAGACATGAAGTAGAAGAAACTGGTTGTTTACAGACTCTGTCATAATCATAGGCGTCTCAGTCTGTGCAGACCATGCGCGTGGCATCCTGTGAGTAGCCTCTCAGGGCGCAAGTCTGGGCACTGAATATGTAGACATTGGCTGCCCAAACTGCAGAATCTCTCTCTCGGCCTCACTAGTATAATCCAAAGGAATGCAAAGCATGGCAATTTGGTACCAGCTCAGCTGCAGCAAGCTGCCGGAATGAGTTCGCAATTTTGAAACCATCGGCCTTAGGTGCTACCACTACTGATTTTCTGTCTGGGTTGACCCCCGAAGCCCTACCCTCTACCGAGGTTTCCACAATTCAGTAAAGTCGTTGCCCGCAGATGCTAGTTACTCGTTACATCCGATGATACTCTCATCGTCCCAAGACTAGCCAGCACGCCCTGGGATTTGTGGGTTTCAAATCAGTTCCTCCTCTCCTAGCGAACTGCCTGAACAGGCTAACGAGCTTCGTCTACCCGGGTTTAGAATAAGAGTTTACCTTCTCTTAGATTGGCTGCCAACGAAGGCTAATGAACCCAATCTGCCCTCCCAGTTATACCGCCAGGTACTCGGTCGCGCCACACAGCAGGCTTTGTAAGAAACAGAGGGCCCTCATAAAAGTGCTGCTGGGAAAGGGACACTATAATGTAGGAGAGGCCAGTGGCATGAAAACTCCGGAACTGCGGAACGGCAAGACGAACAGCGAATCCAGTAGCGATCTATACACCTGGAAAGGAGAGGCTATATCAGACGCTTCACTTTCCTTTAACGAGCGGGACGTCCAGCCCAGACCTCGCTACACCTAAGCTAAGTGCAAGTCCCAGCTCTGCCGTGAGATGGATGTAGTTGGGAGAAGTATTTTCTACGTAGTGGGCTAGGCTTGAGCAGCTTTTTACTCTGTTGCGTTGTGACAAGTGCCCAGCGGGGTGGTTAACCGATTTGCATCCATCTTAATAGACTCAAACACTAGAGCAAAGTAGACCCGCTGCCTGTTAGACCCATCTATGCTGCTCTTAACAAATCACCTTACCATGGTCGGAATTATGCCATGTCCCACAGTTAATCGCCTGTTACGGCATGCTCTCCGTGGGGCAGTGGTGCTACTCTTGCGGACTGCTCGGTGTCTATAGGTCATTCAGCACATATACTATGTTTAGCGTTTGTGAAAAATTAAACCCTGTGGAAGTTTGACGTTTTACGTAAGATCCTAATCACAAAATCTTCATGTTCTCTCTCTGTCTCTCTTTCTCTCTCTCTCTCTCTCTCTCTCTCTCTATCTAGGAGTCTTGCTAACAGCCTGTCCCACGAGGTGCACCTCTACAACAATAACAACCCCGACGACAGCATCACCCTTAGCCTCAGGATCTTGAAAGTGGAAGCTGAAGACTTTGGGTTTTACGAATGTGAGGCCACAAACTCGCTTGGCGTGACCAGCAAGATAATGGAGCTCTTCGGTTAGTGACAAGCGTTACTCCATGAGCTTTGTGTGTGCTCGCTAAAGTGCTCTCTTTGCATGTCTTGTCGGAATGGCTGTTTTTGTGTCTGTCGGCCAGTCTACACATATGTCCGTCTGTGTGTCTGTCTAACTAAAAGTGAATATATTTGTCTTCATGTCTGTTCTTCCTTCCGTCTGTTTGTACATCCACTTATCTACATTTGTAGATATGTCTTACTGCCTGTCTTACTGCATATTCATCTACCAGCCTATATATTTACAATCAAGAAGGAAAGAGTAATGTACATTATGTACACAAGGGTATGTTCGAAAAGAACCGTAATGTAACACATTTTCATGAAACGAGGATGCAGATTACTTTTTGACTATGTAATGGCTGTGTGTGTGTTTGTGTGCGTGTGTAGTGTGTGTGTGTAGTGTGTGTGTAGTGTGTGTGTAATATGGGTAATGTATGTAATGTAATGTATGTAATGTCATATCTGTAATGTAATGTATGTAATGTAATGTCTATAATGTATGTAATGCAATGCAAGGTAAGGTAATGCAGGTAAGGTAATGTAGTGTAATATTGTGTAATAAAATGGTATGTAATGTAATGTAATGTTATGTAATGTATATATATATATATATATATATATATATATATATATATATATATATACACACACACACACACAGTATGTTTATTCCAAATGCCAAAATAAAAAAGAACTTAAGTAATGTTAGACTCCATCGCAAATCGCTATTTTCTATACTTTCGCTATACTGACTTTATCATGTGCTGTATTACTTGACTTTGTTGTCATCCTCTGGTTTATCAGTCCTGAGACACGGATGCAAGGTTGTTTGAGAATGTTTCTCCTTTTCTGCTCTCTAAATTTCAGCATAGGTTCGTACTGTAATGGGTTTTTTTAGTGAGGACCAACGTCACTGGAAATTTTTTCTGTCCAACTCAAGCTTTCCACTCCACGATGCCATCACGTCAAAAACATGCGGGTCTATCATTGCTTTGGTCTTTTGCTCATTATGACGCCGCCACGCCACGAATTTAGTTAGAATTCATACAAGTCGATGGGATCAAGATGCTGAGCAGCGCATGAGCTGCAGTGGTTAGCGACCCATAGCTGACTGCTAGCATCAGGGCCAGTGAACCAAAGCTGCCAAGATCCTGCTACACCTCCACGCGGTGATCATGGATAACAGGCTGAAACAGACCATACTGCTAAGGAGAAAGGACAGAGGAGGGAATGCTAACCCGGTACTCAAAAAATGCTTGCTGAAGTCGGATGTGTTGGACCGAAAGATGGAAATATCGCAGACAAGCTGTAAACGACGACACAACGCATTCCGTTCTCTGGACTACATTCTGCTACTTAAGCCGTTCAGGGTTTCATAGCGGGAGATTGAGAACGAACGAAGCCAAGTCATACTAGTCGACGACTTACACTTGTGTTCATAGAAACGTGCAGTCAATTTCCATTTCTTAGTTCGACCCGTTCTTCGTCAAAGGGTGGTCACCCTTGAACGGGTCTTAACTCAGGATCCAGTTGTTTCTGTCGCGGGCGCGTGTCATCCAGTGTGATAGTGGTCTGTCTGTGGGTTCGTGAATGTTGTATTTTTCCAGTGAATCTCGCCAGCGAGTTGGAGGCAGTACCCGAGGTCTCTTTTTGTCGCGCTGGTACCACATGGGGGTTATGGTACTCCATCTTTCATCTTGTCTTCTGGAATAATGATCAGCCCAGTGGTATTTCGAATGCTTGACGTACTGTAGGATACCCTTGATGTGTGAAATTCTCCGGATGTCACTTTGTGTAGTTCTCTCTACCGCTGTTGTCAAAGAGTTATGCCAACGAGGAGTCTTGGAAGAGATGCGTGTTCTGTTCTCAGTTGGTTCTCTGCTGCTTTGGTTAGAGACCAGGTTTCACTGTCATAGCAGAGCGCTGGCAGGACTACCGAGTCGAAGATGTCCGTTTGTAGTATGTTGTCTTGTGTGGCGTCTGTTGCTGTCATTATCGAGTTGAAGACTTCCCGTTTCCGTCTGGCGATATCTAGTGTCATGTTGTTCTCCATGTATCGGAGCCTTTCCAGATAGATATATTCGTCAGTGTCCTCTATGGACGTTACACTCAAGGGTATTCTGTTCGGCTCTGCCAAACAGTTGCGCGTCGCTCTGGTTTTCCCTAGGTTCATAGCTAGACCTGCTTTCCTGCCTTCCGTGACCTCAGCATTTCTGTCGCTTCCAGGGGTGCTTCTGTGATGAGGACGATGTCGTCTGCGAATCTGAGGTGGTTAAGACGTTTTCCGTCGATTTTGATGCCTAAGTTGTCCCAGTCGCAGTGCCTCATCGTCGACTCTAGGCATGCAGAGAATAGGTTCAGCGAGATGGGGTATCCTTGCCGTACTTCCTTCTCGGTCGCGATAGGGATGGTAAAAATGAATGGGCAGATGACGGTTGTGCATACATCTTAGCATTTTTTGAGTATTTCGATGTAGTAGAGATCTACTCCTTGCTCGCCCAGCGCTTTCCACACAAATTATGTTTGAACCAGTACTGTTGAAATGGTATTTGACATCTAAACTAGTTAATTCGTTCGTTTTTTTAAAGTGTTTTGTCTGTGGACATCGGCTATATAAATTAGTACTATGGATAAACCGGTGTCGTATTTTCGCGGTCTAGTGCACACGGCTAAACTTTACGAGATTGGCGCCCTTTGTCCTAGTTGCAGTCAACGTCGGTTTTGGTGTTAATGTGAAATATAGACACGTTCCTATAATAAGCTAGAACACGTCGACCGGGAGAGATGCCCAATACATAACTCACAGGTTGAGTGATGTCCCTACAACATCTTGCGGTTATGGGAAAGGCAAGACACACAACGATAGATGGCATCCCCCCTCCGCTGCCTTGCAGGATACCTGTTTACAGGAAAGGCTTCGGGAGTAAACCCTCAGAACAAATCAGCATCTTGTGCTATCTCCAGTTGTCTCTATATAATGTTGCCACTGGCCAAAGATAGCTCAGGACGAGAGAGTGAGGTTGACAAAAGATGCAGTGTCTTTCTCACTTTAATCAAAATCGCCGCGCAAATCACTCATTTTAGTGGACACAGCAAGAAAAAATACTGTCCACATGTATGAACAAAGAGAGTGGTCTTCTTCACATATGATGGACGAACATAACCACCACATTGAAAACATTTCCAATTATTTTTCATTCTGCTTTCCCATAGTCCTTGTTTCAGTCCATGTGTAGTGATTAATCTTTTTCAGTTTTATCTTGATATTCTTTGAGGTTAGCAATTGTGATTCTGAATACCTTTTCTGTCAATGCAAACCTTCTCTTAATTTCAGTCTCACTTCAGGCATATTCAGTTATGATTTGTTCCAAATATGTAAACCTATGTACTTGTTTGATTATTATTCCATTAATGCTGTTGTTTGTCTATTACCATCAAAGCATTTAATATGTTTAATTTCATACCAAACGTTTTGGCTGTACTGTTAATATTTGTAAGCAGCCTTTGCAACGGGTCCTTCCACAATGGTTTTATTTAGTATGACGTAATAAGGATTACAGGGCAGGACCTTGTGCCAAGATATGTTATCACGATCGGGGATGACATGTATACACACTGGGATATCTGCGGCACAGCTCAGATGAACTGGCTATGTGGTACGCATGTCTGATAAACGTCTACCAAAAGAGCTGCTCTGTGGTAAATTGCAATTGGGCAAGAAAGCAAGCGGTGAGCAGAGGAAAAAGTACAAGGACACACTTAACAGATCACTGATGCAACGCGGTATTAACCATGTAGACTGAGAAAGAATCGCCCTCAATAGCACAGACTGTCGCAGCACTATTGCGAAGGGTGTTAAGAGACATGAGGCATCAAGAATAAATGAGGCTTTACAGAGACCATCGCTTCGCAAGTCTGCTCACATCAGCCATTGTTTAACCCCGTTGGCAAGGGTTGTTCTATTCCATTATACTAAAATGCAACATACAATTCCGGGCTCCGACTGGTTAATTTAGCCATCTTCGAACTCAAGCAAACAGTGAATGTTAACAAAGTGGTCCTCATTGATTACAACGGACGAGCAACAACAACAAAACAATGGCTTAATCATCGGCAAATATGATGGCATTAGCTTCATATCAGTGCCTTTGACACCGGTATTACAACTTTGAACAATTCTTCCGTTATTATATCAGAACATTCTAGAGAGTTTTTGAAAGCAAACAACATTGTCGCACCCTCTGTCTCCCTGAAACCGAATTTGTTAGTCCTTTTTTGATCGAAATAATCGCTTTTTGATTTGTATACAGGTTCTGGATTAACCTAATGAAATGTCTCTCTATATTTATTGCAATATATGATAAAGTTTGTTACAGGGGACTCCATCGTAGTCAATAAATAATTTCAATAGTGGTCCCCATTGATCGATCTTTCTTTCTGGAAGAATCCGCAATGATCCGATGACATCTCGTGTACCTCTGACCTTGTAAAATCTTGTCTGGCTAACTATTATAACCTCCTCTTTCTTACCATCGACTCTCTCCTTAATTATCTGTGATATAATTTTAGATACATGTGCCACTAAGATTATCGTTCAGAATCGGCCGCATTCTATTGCTTTAGATTTTGGGGGCAAACTCTAGTTGTGAAATTATGTCCTCCACTGGCCGTATTGCATTGTTGTAAATATCATAATCGTGCACAGCAATACATTAACCGTACACACCGTATGTGCATATA
Source organism: Ariolimax columbianus (assembly GCA_036924085.1). Classification (NCBI taxonomy): domain Eukaryota; kingdom Metazoa; phylum Mollusca; class Gastropoda; order Stylommatophora; family Arionidae; genus Ariolimax; species Ariolimax columbianus. The sequence goes on along the minus strand of JAVGWX010000001.1, from coordinate 88,927,500 downwards.
TCGCGTCATATATAGCATCATATCCCATATTGAATTGTGCATAATGTTCTGTCTTCATCATCAAATGTCTCCAATTATAGACCAGTAAGTTTGACGAGTATACTCTTCACAATTGTAGAGTTAATTATCAAATACAACACAGTTATGCACTCGGGCAAGTTTAATCTCTTCAGGAATAGAATAGTCAGCATGGGCTTACTATAGGAATATTGAGGCTTAACAAATCTATTAGAATTCATGGAGGAGGTTACCAAAATATTAGATGGTGGAGAGCCGGTGGGTGTTATCTATCAGGACTTTGCACAGGCCTTTGATAGAGTACCTCATCAAAGATTGTTTCGGAAGCTTCAATCACATGGATTACGTGCCGCAGTTGCCAATTTTATAGAAAATTGATTAACGGACAGAAGATAGATGGTGTAAAGGAGTACACTGACTGGTGTCATATAATAAATGAAGTGCTCCATGGATCAATATTGGAACTTATTTTGTTCTTGATACATATGCATGACTTGGACAATGATTTCAGGTCCATGATTGCACAATTCGCGGATGACACATATTTATGCGGCAGTGTCACTTCTCGGATAGAGGTGGATCTACTGAGATCAGATTTAGCTACGATTCGTAAATGGTATGTGAACTGGCATATGAAGTTAAATGTAGACAAATGTAGTCATTCACATGGAAAGATGAAATAAGGAATATAATTACATTATGGAATAGAACAGTATTAAGACAATAAAAAAAAGAAATTGACCAGGGTGCTATAATTGATCACATTGGTGGGGACGGCGTGGCCTAGTGGTTAAGTGGCACGGCTCACAACCCGAAGGTGCTGGGTTCGATCCCCACCACAGCACCGGCCGTTACCCATGGGAAGCAAACCCTTAGAAAATGCAGGAGGAAGCAGATCCTTGCATAAAATGCATGCTGAAGTCGGATGCACTGGGCCGACAGGCACAAAATAAAAACCACAGTGCAACGCACACCGCCTTGGGGATTAGAGAAATAAGGCGAACGCAAAAAAAAAAAAAATCACATTGGTAAGAAGTAAGAGCAGATCCAAGTGGCAGTGAAAATCGATAATGTAATGCTGGGTATGATAAAAAGAAACATTATACGTAATAGCAATGAAGTGATAGTCAAACAATATGAATCATTGGTGAGATCTAAATTGGATTTATGTCTTCAGATGTGGAGTACCTATCAGTATGGATATAAACATGCTAGAAATGATGCAAAGAAAACCTGCAAACTGATCGTGGAATTCCAGAATTATAGTTATGAGAAACAATTTTTTGTTAAGCTAGTCTACCGTGTCTAGAACAAAGAAGATTTCGAGGTAACAATGCAAGTTTATACATTAATCAATGGATAGGATAAATTAGGCTTTACAAAGTTTTTCAAGGTTCAACCGGCTACAAGAACAAAAGGGCATATATTCAAATTGTTTAAAGACAGGTCCAGATTAGATATTAGGGAATATTCTTTTAGTCAGAGAGTGGTGAATGATGAGTATGCATTGCCACAGGATGTGATGGAGACACGGTCAGTTATTGCATTTAGAAATAGATTGGATTCTCACAGTTATTGTTCGCATGCTGAAGTAGAATACACTCGTTGTATACAGACTCTTTTAAATTGATGCCAGCAATTGTACGAATATTACAGTGTTCGTCATACGTTGACTCCACATAGCTTGCTCAAAGGCCAAATATTTCTTTTGTCGTTTGTTCATCTTCAGCAGACACGCTATAATCACAGACCCAAAGGTTTAATATAATTGGGAACATGTTCTAATAACGGAGAAATACATTTGTGTTGTATTTGAAGGTGTCGTAAAAATTAGGTAAAATAGTACTCATAAAAAGACGACATGAGAGGTGTCTAGCTAAAGGAGATAGAGCGTATGATGTAGGGGTGTAAATCGAGGGCAACCTTGGCTTACAATCCCAAAATACCAGATTCGAAATCGTTTCGTGTTCACTTTGACTGGGCATTTAATGGATACTTCTTGGTATTACCACTTTTCTACATATGGAAATAATTGCCGGAACTACTGTACTGCAAACTTGTCATAGTGGAACACACACAATTACACGTTACACACAGATACAGCCACCCATCCAGTTTTAACAGCAGAATTTCATTGGCGATCTGTTTGGGATGCTTCAAGAAACGTCTGGAGCCGACATGGTATCAGGGTTGCTACCAGGGTTAAAGGGCATCGGTCTGTAGTGTTATTCACTCTGCTGCAAGCCTGTGTGACATAGACAGTGTAAAGCAGACACGTCAGACAACTAAATCGTTTTACTTGAGATGTATACGTGGGCTGGTCAAGATCAGGGGGCAGTTCAAAGTGCCTATCTCTGAAATTCTTAGCAAGATTAACATGTAGATCATCCATAGGTTTCTGCAATAAGCCATTTAAGATGGCATTCGCGTGTCTAATAAGCGCATCCTCAAGCAGCTGTTAAACAGGGAAGTTAGAACAGGGAACCGTTCATTCGAAGGACAGAATGAACGCTATAGAGACTCTTCGAAAGTGTCTCTGAAAAGCTTCAACATTAATGGCACCACCTAGGAGTTGCTCCTACAGAAATGTTGCAACTGGCGCGTTAGCTTCACCAAATGAGCTCAGATCGCAGAGCGAAACCACATTGCGGAGGCTCAGAAGAGACGTGCCACTCGAGGGAACTCAACGCACGACGCTGCCACAGCCGACTTCTCACACGAGCGCCCCGAGTGCAGCAAAGTCTGCTGTGACATGCGCGGTCTCAATAGCCATTCGAAAACACATCTCGCGGCACAAGTCTGATGCTATCGCCATCTTCGCTTGCGATCGGCAACTATTACAGTTTTTATTATTATTTTTAGCTTCATCATTATTGTCCAAATCTTGCCCAATAAACTTGTTCTAGCATCATTATCTGTCCCTCTCATGCCCAATAAACTTGTTCTAGCATCATTATCTGTCCCTCTCATGCCCAATAAACTTGTTCTAGCATCATTATCTGTCCCTCTCATGCCCAATAAACTTGTTCTAGCATCATTATCTGTCCCTCTCATGCCCAATAAACTTGTTCTAGCATCATTATCTGTCCCTCTCATGCCCAATAAACTTGTTCTAGCATCATTATCTGTCCCTCTCATGCCCAATAAACTTGTTCTAGCATCATTATCTGTCCCTCTCATGCCCAATAAACTTGTTCTAGCATCATTATCTGTCTACCAAATATGTGTGTCCTTGGTTCGTGATATGATTTCCAATAGTGTGACGACAATCATTATTCTGGTTCTAGGGTCTCATTTGAGCAGCAGTTTTTTTACAAAAAGGACTTCGTTAAATCGTATTTTGCACTCAGGCGCTTGTATCTAGCTATGAAGGAGCGGAAAGTAAACAGGTTTTGGTGAAACTTACTGGTCAAGACCTCCACATCAAGTGGCAGTTCGTGCTCCTGGAAATCGGTTGTGTTGCTACGGTCTGCCCAGCGAGGTAGAGATCGATAGTGCAATCCCCATAGTGATTTGCTTATAGAAGAGCCTATCATTGCAGTATAGCCATTGAGACCACGGTCCACTTTCTCAAGTATACCTCGAAAGGCAGGGACGATGAGGCTAACGTCTGATCAGGCAAAACACACTGTTCAGAGAATGTTAGCCAGGGTCAGGAGAAATATACTGGGCAAGACTCTCACCTGACGGGACGATGAGGCTAACGTCTGATCAGGCAAAACACACTGATCAGAGAATGTTAGCCAGGGTCAGGAGAAATATACTGGCCAAGGCCCTCACCTGACGGGACGATGAGGCTAACGTCTGATCAGGCAAAACACACTGATTAGAGAATGTTAGCCAGGGTCAGGAGAAATATACTGGCCAAGGCCCTGACCTGACCTTCTCATTGGTCGTTCGTCCTTGAACCAGGCTGTTGTCGAGGATAACAGTCTGGCTAACAAGGTGGGGTTCGACGTGATCTTTGTAGTGGTGAGCAACACGCAGATAAGGCTAAGAATAGCACAACCGCCTGGAGGATCCCGGTCCACCTCCATCAGCATGCTCGGCAAGCAGTCACTTTACGCCCTTTCGGGGCGCACTTAAGAGTAACCTACTCATTGTGGGCATTGGAAACAACAACAACAACCTCAAAAGGCAAGAAGAGCCACTGTAACCTGCCACCCAGTATACGTTGTGAATATTTAACTCAGCGCAAGCAACTTTGAACAACAATGTATGACTTTAAAAACAACCTCAGTAAATTTCTGCATTGTTATTGGGTTTTTTTCTGTTTCTGCAGAACTCGTTACGAAGACGTCCCCTGCTCCTACCACGCCATCAACTGCCGAGTCAAAGTACGTCTGGCCACATAGAGGACGTGGACACGACATCATTGAAGTGGGCAACAACGGCCGCGTGCCATCACACAAGTCATATCTTAATCAAGATACAGCTCAGGGCAGGTCGACCCACGAAAACAACCCTCATAGCTCTAACAAGGGCTCAGTCATGTCCGAGTATCAAGGTTCATCAAAGACTGTATCTAAGCATTCAGGTGCGTGTTGGTTATCTAATTACTTTCTGTAAACGTCTCCTGTTTAGCTCAGTTTGTGGTGAAGTTTCCTTTCTCGCGACGGAATTACTTAACTAAGCTGAAATTTTCACTGAAAATTATATGACTAATTTTGTTAATCAAAGCAAGTATTATATATATAATTATTATAGAGACACAGGCAGCGGCCGCTGACAGAGAAGGGAGGAGTGGGGTTATGAGAATGTCTTCATGTGTGCGCCAATGACCTCACCGGTTACGAGATGACCTGACCTGACCTGACTATCAACATGTTATAAGAAATGTTATTATATTAATGTTATGTTATACATAAAGAATTACCAAACTAGTGCCAGCATGTTTTACTTCTAAATCATGAAACTAAAATGAGCCAGAAAAGTTATTATATAAACAGAAAGTATGCTTTTATCGTTTAAAAAGTTTTCTTTATTTTATCAAAGAAAGTTTGCATGATCATCCACTGGAAACATTTTTAAACAGGAAAAGACTAACAATATTACAAGAAAAAGCTTTTGAACGTAACATAATCCTCAGATCCTGAACAATACAATTAAAAGCAAACCGAGTTTTTGTTTTGTATTTTAAGCACACCTATTTTCATGCATTTGTATTGACAGGTCGGCCAGACGGTGATGGAGTCCATAGCGATGCTGGGCCGTCTCCTGTGAACTCTGCTCAGTCAATCGTGATTGCTTCAACATTGACAACGATGGCAATATACTATTTAATCACCAGCTAATGAAGGGTTCAGTTTCTTCGTGATGTTCTGAAACCAAAGAGCCACTGACTCCAGCTGAAAAACATGGATACAGTATGGAGTGTTAGTGATTATGAAAACATGATTGTAAATTTAAAATAGAGCGGATGTGAAATGTTGAAAAGTGGTGAAAGAATGGGACAAGAATGAGCCTATTCACATATTGATGGTTTATGTTGGAGTCTGTATGAGTTCCTGTATTTGTGATGTTTACAAAGCATAAAAGACAAAACAAAGATGTGCAAGGTATTTTTTTTAATTGTCAAGAATTTCGTCAGTTCGAGGACATAATAACTTCCTGTCAGTGGCGTTGTCTAGTGCGCACTACTTTCCGTGGCCTGGACACCACATCAGACATCATGTTCGGCCAGCTAGATTGCCTTGTCGTCACCCCGCCCCCATCTTTCCAACATTCATATTGCATGTTTCCAGGAAGTTTAGGCAGATCATCAGATGGTCCGGGTCTTCTGTGGAGAGTCCTTCTTGTTAACTGAAACCAACAGGAAGGGTGATTGACCTGTGATGCTTCGGTAGTTTTTCTATAGTGGTATGATTGGTCGACTCGTTTTTAGGGGACGCCAGATTGCTGTATTAATTACAATGTTCTTGTAGGCTCCTTTCATGCCCCCTTGTTTTTAATATAACTATCTCAAGCAGGCTGCAGTTTCCTGCGTTATTCTGTTGTGATTGTGCGTAGATATGTAACTGATTATTTACGCTCGTGCAGAATGTGTTTTTGTTTGTTTCTCAAAATGTCTAAGCAGCAAATCAACAGTCAAGTTCTGCTTCAAGCTTTGGGAAGATGAACACGAAGACTCGTGACTTGTTAAAACAGATCAGTACATGAGTCGCACGCATTGTTACGAATGATTTAAGCGATTTGAAGATGGTCAGCATTCAACATATTATCTACTCTCATTCGGATCGACTCGCGACATCATCTGATTACTTTCGCGTTACCCATGCTCGTGAAGTGATGAGTTCTAATCGTCGTTTAACTGTTCAAGAATTAGCTGAAAAATACAGCATCTCCATAGAACTGTGCTACGACATTCTAACAAAGCAACGTCCTGGGAGAACGCCTGAGTTACTGAGAATCAACGCCTGGTTACATCACCATGACGATACACCAAACAACCCATTCATTGCTTATCCGAGAACTATTGGCAGACATTATAAGTGCACTTTCTCCACAACTCTCCACACTTGATATGCACCAATCACATTACTCACTTGATCTGGCCCTATCCACCATTGTCACGTGTTATACTCGTATTTTCCCAGCTGAACTCCGACTTGACAGGAAATGATTTCAGACCTTCGAAAAAATAAGGGGAAATTCTCAGCCGAATCTACGCATCATCCCCCCCAAAATACTTCAAGAAGTGAAGTAATCGTTTGGAGCGCTCTAGAAGTGGAATTATCGCTTGGAGCTCTTCCTGTTGTGGGATCATTGATTGACGCTCTTCCTGGCGTGGGATCATTGATTGCAGCGTTTATAAAAGTATAATCATCGATTGAAGCTCTTCCTGGCGTGGAATCATCGATTGAAGCTCTTCCTGGCGTGGAATCATCGATTGAAGCTCTTCCTGGCGTGGAATCATCGATTGAAGCTCTTCCTGGCGTGGAATCATCGATTGAAGCTCTTCCTGGCGTGGGATCATTGATCGGAGGTCTTCCTGGCGTGGAATCATCGATTGAAGCTCTTCCTGGCGTGGGATCCATCGATTGGAGCGCTTTTAGATATGGAATTATTGTTTTGATCGCTTCTAGAAGTGGAATCATTGTTTGGAGCGCTTATAATAGTGGAATCATCATTTTGGGCGCTTCCCAATGTGGGATCATCGTTTGGAGCCCTTCTAAAGGTGGAATCAGTGTATGGAGCCCTTATAAAGGTGGAATCCTTGTTTGGAGCGCTTATAAAAGTGGAATCCTTATTTGGAGCGCTTATAATAGTGGAATCATTCTTTGGAGCGCTTATAAAAGTGGAATCATTGTTTGGAGCGCTTATAAAATTGGAATCATTGTTTGGAGCGATGTTTTAATAGCGGAGAGGAATATTTCAACGAAAACAAGACTAAAAAGCCGAAAAATGGTACCAAGAAACGGTTCTCAAACATTTTGAGCACACTTCGTATTAGAGAGATGTGAGACAGTTTACATATTAAGTTTCACTTCGTTGGATATATTTTGTGTGATAGGAAAAGCTTCGTTACCTTACCAAATATATCTCTTGTAATAAAAGTATTTAGCCACAAGGCTATTTTATAAGCGCCATACAATACATTCCAGTTAAGATAAGGTTGATTTAGTATGGCTATACATACATTCACTCACGAGGGAAGTCAGTATATAGGTCACAAATGTATACTTTAAAATACAACTGAGATATGAACTTGTAAACCATTGGTTATTGCACAGATATTGTCCCTTATTTCTCAAAATAATCTCAACAAACTTTTTTTTTTTTCATGTGAGGGTCTTGGCCAGTATATTTCTCCTGGCCGTGGCTAACATTCTCTGACCAGTGTGTTTTGTCTGACCAGACGTTAGCCTCATCGTCCCGTCAGGTGAGGGTCTTGGCCAGTATATTTCTCCTGACCCTGGCTAACATTCTCTGATCAGTGTGTTTTGCCTGATCAGACGTTAGCCTCATCGTCCCGTCAGGTGAGGGCCTTGGCCAGTATATTTCTCCTGACCCTGGCTAACATTCTCTGATCAGTGTGTTTTGCCTGATCAGACGTTAGCCTCATCGTCCCGTCAGGTGAGAGTCTTGCCCAGTATATTTCTCCTGACCCTGGCTAACATTCTCTGAACAGTGTGTTTTGCCTGATCAGACGTTAGCCTCATCGTCCCTGCCTTTCGAGGTATACTTGAGAAAGTGGACCGTGGTCTCAATGGCTATACTGCAATGATAGGCTCTTCTATAAGCAAATCACTATGGGGATTGCACTGTCGATCTCTACCTCGCTGGGCAGACCGTAGCAACACAACCGATTTCCAGGAGCACGAACTACCACTTGATGTGGAGGTCTTGACCAGTAAGTTTCACCAAAACCTGTTTACTTTCCGCTCCTTCATAGCTAGATACAAGCGCCTGAGTGCAAAATACGATTTAACGAAGTCCTTTTTGTAAAAAAACTGCTGCTCAAATGAGACCCTAGAACCAGAATAATGATTGTCGTCACACTATTGGAAATCATATCACGAACCAAGGACACACATATTTGGTAGACAGATAATGATGCTAGAACAAGTTTATTGGGCATGAGAGGGACAGATAATGATGCTAGAACAAGTTTATTGGGCATGAGAGGGACAGATAATGATGCTAGAACAAGTTTATTGGGCATGAGAGGGACAGATAATGATGCTAGAACAAGTTTATTGGGCATGAGAGGGACAGATAATGATGCTTTGATAGTTGTCCATCACAAGTGATGAAGACCACTCTCTTTGTTCAGCCGAGTGGACAGTCGTATCTCCTGCTGTGTCCGCTGAAATGGGTGACTTGCGCGGAGATTTTGATTAAAGTGAGGAAGAAACTGCGCCTTTTGTCAACCTCACTCACAGAGCCTAAGCTACCTTTTGCCAGTGGCAAGACATTTATCGAGACGACTGGAGATAGCATAGGATGCAGGTTTTGTCTCAGGGTTACCACCGAAGCCTTTCCATAAACATGTAAACCTGCAGGGTAGAAAGGTGGGAAGGCATCTAACGCAGTTTGTCGTGCCTTTTCGATAACCACAAGAGGTCGTATGGACAACACTCAGCGTGTGAGTGAGTCTGGCATCTCTCCCCAGCTGTATTCAGTTCATCATAGTAGCATCTAAAATTCCCACACGCCATATTCGTGAAGGTGAACCGGCAGAACTAACCCGTGAGATACGACACAGGTATAAGCGTAGCGCTATTCACTTATTCAGCCGGCGTCCAGACCAGGATAAACTGACGGAAGAAATCACAAAAAAAGAACGAAATAACAAGTCCAGACGGAAAACAACTCCACGTATCCGAGAACACAAGTGTAAGTCGTCGACTAGTGTGAATTCCAGGCAAATCCGTGGTCTGGCGGCATCCATAATGATCCAAAACAGTAGAGAAATGTAGACTCGCAGCCAGTTACGGCGCCATCTTTGCCAGATTTTGATGCTAGAACAAAATTATTGGGCATGAGAGGGACAGATAATGATGCTAAGACAAGAAAGTATTACTTTATCAGCAGTGTAAAAAAGCGCTAATTTGGTTCATTTTGTATTTTGCTGTCAGTTGTCTCTGCGTACCAAGCTTGAGCACACTTTCCGGAAATTCATGTATGCATTATAATGAAGGCTAAACAATGCTAACAGCCATCTCTAACGCCCAAAGCACAACGTAGGACAACCAGATCGGAATTCGTCAGCAATATTTCAGCGACCTCTAGAAATAAATCGGTCCAGCTATGCACAAATTTACGCGACAAACACGTTTCACTATAAACAGCAAGAATTTCTATGTGAATAAACTTTGCATAAAGTTATGTTTCTCTTCATAAAACGTACAGAAGCGCGCTGTTCTTCTATTGTAAATCTGTGAACAAGAACGCCATGTGATCTACGCACTTTCATGCTGTACCTGGCGTCTGCTAGCGATAGTAATTACATAGCTGAAATAGCTGGACGTTGCTGCTGCATAATGACAACTTTACAAACTACTCGTAAATATATATTTATAATACAGCCGACGCTATACAAGCAGTCATGACAACAACATGAGCCACACAGATGGCACACACAAAGAGACGACTGAACCTCAACACGTCGCCCACTAGTGTAAGTGTCCACTGAGATTAAATGGACGTGTGGCACTCACAGACTGATGTGTGATACTTGCATACCATCTTGTGTGTGGTATTTTTAGACTGGTGTTTAAAATGCTTACATGCTGTATGTTGTTTAAGATACGTGTTTTACTTGCAAATGTTGTGATTTTTAAATCACTCAGATACTTCATATCGTGTACGATTTTTGCAGACTTTATGTTGTATGGATGTTAACAGACTTTATGTTGTATGGATCTCAACAGACTTTCTGTTGTATGGATGTCAACCGACTTTCTGTTGTATGGATGTCAACAGACTTTCTGTTGTATAGATGTCAACAGACTTTATGTTGTGTGGATGTCAACAGACTTTCTGTTGTAGAGACGCCAACATAAGTTCTGTTGTACAGGATGTCAACATACTTTCTGTTACATGGATGTCAAAATAATTTTCGTTGTATGGATGTCAACAGTCGTTCTATTGCACAGGATGTTAACATAATTTATGTTGTAGGGGATGTCAACAGACTTTCTGTTGTACGTGATGTTAACAGACTTTCTGTTGTACGGAATATCAACAGCCCTGATGTTAAATACAATATCGAAATGATTTCTGCTGTAAAAAAATATATGCGGACGTTTTGCTGAGTAAAATATATACCACCTAACCATTGTTTTCGGAATGAACATGAATGTTAGAACGTCAGATAGGTTGAGAAAAACATGGTGAACAAGAATGGATGTATCCGGCAAGGTACCTTGTGTCGTACAATGGTTATAGAAGAAGAGTACTTTTGCGTTAGTAACTGATTAACTTTGGGTATATGTACAAGTATCATCCTTTCACTTTTGCTGCAAAATGATCACGAGGTTTTTCATTACAGATTGCCTGCTTGCAGGAAGCGGATGCTAAATTACGTGTGAATTTGGAAAGTGATAGATTGTGCATCAATTTGTTTGACAATACTGGATTGTCAACCTCATGCAGTTATCCTTAGGCACATTTTACTGTGTGCATGGTAGGATACAGCATGTCAATGCTTTCCTTTCAAATTGTGGGTCTGGATATTCAAAAGAAGTAAGAGATGTATAGAGATAAATACAAATGGAAAGAAATTATGAGAAAGAAATAGCTAGATAAAGAAAGACAACGAAAAAATGGAAAGAACAATGACCAATATAATAATTTTTTTTATTTCGTTTGGTGTGGTCTAAAAGAAGTGAAGTATTTCCGGATCTTTTCACTCCGGAAGCTCGGTGTGAATAACCAAACATAGCCACGCGGAATTAGGGAACAAATCCCTTGGCCAATCTGGGGCTCTTCGCCTGCTTTGCTTTCGTCTTATGGCACTGTAATTCTTCATCCCAGAGGATGCATCCCCATTAACTTTCACCGGGAAAGTTAAACATTGCCAGCGCTTCAAAAACTAACATCAACGATTTAATCTATATTTTTGTTTATTCATCGAACGGTCTGTAGAGCAGGGCTTCCCATTAGGCTAGAGTTGCTTCTGATATTTCTCTATTTCAAAGTCTTATCTGGAGGCGTTTGCGTGCTAGGAAAGTAGGTGTAGATATGAGGGCAGGTTTAAGTGGGTATTACATCTGCTACAAGCAGCTTTCGTGTTTCTTTGTGGTCTATACTCTGGCTGATAGCGGAACACACTCAGAAACTAATGAAATAAAGGAAATGCACGTGAGACGAAGTGATAAAACAAATCGCTCGATTGATCAGCACGATTCAGAAAAATACAGTCTTTCTTCAGTGCGTCGTATACATTGCAATTTCTAAAAATCTAATGAAGAAACGTGAATTCTGAAGAAATATGTAGTTTCATCAACAGTATAATAAAAGTAAGTAGCATTTCCTTTGCAGAACATCGTTTCTAAAACTGCAAGCCTGTTTCTGTTAAAAGTTTCTTAGCAGGTGTGTAGTACGGTAGGTTGCTATTATTTTCCGTACGCCTGTCAAATTATACGCTGCATCACTCGTCCCTATTACGTTGGGATTGTGAACCCGGCGTGTTTCACCACTAACCCACGCACCAACACGATTTGGAGTAGAACATGTCAATCGTTTCGAAACTTCGTGTAGATAATCGACATTACTGTTCAAAAATCATTTAAAAGCTTCTTATCAAATTTCACTACATTAACAAGTAAGTACTACAAACTAGGCTAGAGGGAGCTGCGTAGCGCAGGGGTTAGCGCTCTGGATTCGCATCTGAGTGGTCCTGGGTTCATTCCCCAGTCGAGGCGGTAATGTTTTTTCAAACCGCAATGGATCCGGGTCGACCCAGCCTTAAATGGGTACCGGTTCAGTCCGGGAAGTAAAAGCGGTGAGGGAGAGGAGATGGCTACCGTCCTCATATAGCCGACCCTTTTAAATATGAGATCGCTAACACCTCACACCCCTACGGCAGTAATGCTATGGGTTACTTTACTATAAACTACGTTTTCGAAACAAGCTTTTATTTATTCGAAGATAAGTTTCTTGTTTTTGTGACTACCGGTACCGGAATGTAATTTTTATAAACTAAAAAAGTCGCACTAGTAGCGGCTCTGTACAAAATGTCAGCTCTCTTGGTTGAAGTAGAAGAAATAGTAGCCTACGTAAATGGACAGCCGTTATGCCAAGTTAAACAAACACTTGTAATAACAAATATTTAAAATATTCAAAAGTGGCCCTTAAATTGTGTTAACATAATATTATAGAATTTGAAAATACGAGTCGATTGATGCTCTTAGATTAAAGAAGTGAATACAACTGTGCTTAAGACAAAGAAGCGGAATGAAAGGGTAGCCTGGCAACAACAAAAAACAAAAGAAAGTTTGGAGAGGTGTGAGGGTAAAGCCAAACTAGATTGAATTAAATGTGCACGCTTCTGACCTTATATTGTGGACAGACATGACTAGTGGTGGATCTACCACCCGTGTACACTAGGATCATCCGAACATAGAACATAGAAAGTTATAGCAACAGTGCCACAATTATGATGCATAAAACACAGCCGTGAGGAAATCGTTTAACCCTGGATCGGAGGAAGAGGAGGAGCTTACATGACTAATGAATGTAAGCCGCTGGCTTCAACACTCCCATCACGTTTTATAGGATAGGTTTTCCTTTTGACCTGATACCAAATATCAACTTTTGTAGATAGTGCAACTCATTGTTTTCCCATAAACCCATTTTTTTTAAGATAGTGTGACGTTTGGCTGTTTTTAAAAAAAAATCATTCTACGAATTATCTTAACACTTTTAAGGTAGACTAAGATGTTTAGTTGTTCTTCCTAGTATGCAGATTCACCATCTACAGAGCTTAAAAGATGCAAAGCCACTCATCAAACAGTCCAAGAGGACGGAATGGAAAGACCAGCACAAATAATACAACTCAGAAAATGATAGCAAAGACAACTTTGGCAAAGATGGACAGACAAAGATCTTCAGATTCAGAACAGGACATTGCAGACTCAAATCCACTTCCACAGGATGGGTCTTAGAGACACCACCACGTGCGATTGAGCACCCAAACATACACGAGAACATATCCTGCAGGACTGCCCTACTTATGGAGACCAAAGTGAGGAAGTGTGGCCCGAGGGGGTGGGGGAGAGGGGGGAGGGGCGACCATGTTCGGAAAACTATGGGGGACCGCGAAGACCTGAATGGCACAATTTCCTTCGTGGACTTCACCGGGCTAGATGGGCAGCATCAGTTGATGGAAAAAGAAAAAGAACAAGAAGAGGAAGAAGAAGAAGAAGAAGAAGAAGAAGAAGAAGAATAAGAAGAAAAAGTTCTTCCACTTAATTTTGGTTCGAGCAGTGGATTGTTTTTATAGCACATATTGTTTTGGGCCTAACATAGTGAAATGCTATTTTCTCTCTACAAATGTCAAACTGCATATTGCAATCTTGGCAATTGCTTAACCCAGTAGTTTCCAATCTGAGTGCCGCGGCATCCTGAGGTGCCATGGCTGGTTTACGGGGGCGACTAGAAATATTCCAATATTTCTACTGAAATGAGACTTAGGCGCACTGTTAAGCAGGCTTATTTTCTGACTTGGGTTGCAGAGGAAAAATTCTGCTACACTAAGAGTCGATCGAAAAAGTTTAGAAACTACCGGCTTAACCTAAGCATTTTCACTGAAAAAAACCGGAAGATTCGTAGAACTGCACCAGTCTGCGAAAGGGCAAACTACTGAACGTTCCTAATTAATATCAGCGCTTTGGACACGTTCCAGTCTATCCACATGTATATGAGTATATGTTACAGCTAAGAACGCCTATTAGGGAGGAAAGGAAACGTATAAACAATTTGTCTGTGTTTTGCCGTTTAGCGTTATCTGACTGGGGAATAAAGCAGGCCTGTCCTTTTATATTTTTCTACGAATAGTAAATCTCTACACTTTGTCGAGGTTTTAAACTCGTATCCAGTTGGTCAAAAAATGGGTACTTGAACCGCTAACCGCTTTATCTGGCAACAACATGCTACGACATAGTCAGATGAAATAATTAATGCCCAACGGATGTGTCTGATATAAGACGTAGCCACAATAAATAATTAATGCCCAACGGATGTGTCTGCTATAAGACGTAGCCACAATAAATAATTAATGCCCAACGGATGTGTCTGATATAAGACGTAGCCACAATAAATAATTAATGCCCAACGGATGTGTCTGCTATAAGACGTAGTCACAATAAATAATTCATGCCAGACGGATGTGTCTGCTATAAGACGTAGCCACAATAAATAATTCATGCCAGACGGATGTCTGCTTTAAGAATTAGTCACATGAAATAATTCATGCCAGACGGATGTGTCTAATATGGTAGCTAGTCTCATGAAATCATTGTTTACCGACAGACGTGTCTGAATAAAACTAAGTCATATTAAATAATTCATGTACGAAGGATGGGTCTAGAATAAAACATAGTCACATGAAATAATTGACGTCCGACGGACGTGTCTGCTATGAGACAAACCTTTACTTTCATGCTCATTGTAACCAAGTTGTGCCAACTCGTGGTCTCTCTTTACGATAGTTTTGTTGTAATATCCGTCTAGTTTACGGAGTGTGGTTTCTTGGGGACGGGGCGGAGGGGGGGGGGGGGGGAAGGACTTAGCACGCAGTTAAGTATTGAAAGCAAAGCATGAACTTATAAAGTATGAATAAAACGAGCAGATGAAAACATGATAACATAGCCACACAAACAGAAAACTCAAAATATACAATCGCGAAGCATGAAACGAAGTGAACAGATAAAAATATTGAATTCAGAAATCGTCCTGATACAGTAAACGAACTAGGTGGTAGACGGTGGCTTTTTTCCGTGAGAAGGTCGAATTGATTTTCAAATGCTATTGGAAGTGTGAGATTGTTTGTCAAATATACATCGGGGACAATGGGCATGAACGTGAGAATCGTCCACAAGTCCTTTCTAATCATTCTCAACATGTTGTGTGTTCTTTGCAGAATATCGCTCTCATCACAGCCCGTCTGAAAGAAACTCGACCTCATGTCAAATCCCCAGCCTCCTCCAGAGGTTTGCCAAAGCATTTCTTGATATGTTCATGCCATCGCCTTCTTGGTCTGCGCCTGTCTCTTTTTCCTTGCACCATATCTTCCATTACCGTTCTCCCAAGACCGTTGTGTCTTTTGATGTGACCAAAGTGTTTACATGTTCTGTTCATGATGGAATTTATTGAGACTAGTTTTCCTCTATGTCCATCTCTTGTCGAATGTCTGCATTTTTCCTTTTTCGGTCTATGGTTTTCGAAGGGCCTTTCTATAAATTTAAATTCGAAGGACTCGATTCTCTTCCCTGAGGCTTGGGCAACTTGTCCATGTTTTGCAAGCGTATGCTGCCACGAGAAAAACAGAGGTTCTCTAAATTGTCATTTTTGTTGTTTGCTGCCATAGTTTCCTCAGGTTGTGCAGCTTCTGCACTGTCATTGCCATTCTACTTCTGATTTCCTTTTAGCAGTCGCTATTGTTGTCAATTGTAGAGCACAGGTACTCGAAGCTCATAACTTGTTCAATTTCCACATCCCTGAATTTGAATTTATGTTGACTTCGTTCTATGTCGGCGGTCATTATTTTACTTTTGTTTATGTTAACAAAATTCAGCTTTCTGAAACATCTTGTCTTCTTGTTGCTTTTCGTTCTGTTAAGAAACAGGGAGCTCATTTGGAATGTTCTTCTGGAAAGTACTTTCCTTCCTTTAAAGCACTTTACTTGAAGATGTAATTTCCTGATCCATTTTTTCTATAGATGACGAACTCCATGCAGAACTCTATTTTCACAGTTTGCTAGTATGACTCAAGGACCATCTTTCGTATTTGTCTTTTAAAATAGAACCTGGAAGCCAGAATTGTGGATATTACATATTTGAGCATTGACTGGAATTCAAGATAGTTGAGTGTTGAATGTTGATTCTGTCGTGAAAGTTTTAAATGAATATTGAAAATTGTTCGCACCATAAATATCTAAATTGTGTGTTTAATTTTGGTTCAATCGTGAATGTCTGAATTAAGCGTTGAATGTTGATCATACAATGAACGCGTGAATTTAGTTTGGAATGCTGGTTAAACCGTAAATGTGTGAATTGAGTGTTAAATGTTGGCTCAACCATAAATGTGTGAATTCACTGTTGAATGTTAGCTCTATAAAACTTGAGTGATTTCAGTTTTGAATGCTGGTTCTACCGTGAATGTGCGAATTGAGTGTTGAATTTTGTTTCTATTATGAATTAAAAATCGAATGCTGATTTTAACATGAATACATGCATTGTTGTGAGTTAGTGGACTTCTAACATGCAAATATAAACGGAATGTTGCATGTTATTTTGGTCCTACCAGAAATGAGCCAACAAAACTGGCCGTATTGCTGTGCATAAACTATAGTTCGTGGAGCCTATATTTAGCTCAAGAATGTTAAAAAGGTGACGCTTATTTGAAAACCTTACGATTCAATTTTATTGTGTATATTCTTTGTCCAATTTATAAACAAGTATACACATTATATCTGCTAATTATTGGTATATCTGGCTATTTCTTTCTTATGCTGCGACATGTATAATTATTGGCTCTGTGTGTTGGTATCTTAATGTATGTTTTTTGTGCACATTTATTTCATGATTTAATTAATTTCTGGTCCTCGTCCTTGATTGTTGATGACGAAATAATATGACCAGTTTATTCTTATGTACGTGTTGTTAAAGGAGGCTATACATTGGGCTGACAATCTCATCATGTGCTACAAAGGCAACATACACCACCATTTTAGGGGTTCATGAAAACTTGGCTCAGGTCTAAGCAAAGGGACAACCACAACGGTTTGTGTTTTGGAGAATAAATGGAACTATGGTAAATCCCTGAAAATGTTTAATTCAATGTGGGATTTTTCTATCAAATTCGTATCATTCGATTACTTGAAGACAAGGTGCAATTATCTGATGACACGGTGTCCATTTCTTGATGACACACTACCCATTACTTCATGACAAAGTGTCCATTAATTGATGACACGGTGCCCATTAGTTGATGACACGGTGCCCATTAGTTGAGGACACGGTGCCCATTAGTTGATGACACGGTGCCCATTATTTGATGACACGGTGCCCATTAGTTGATGACACGGTGCCCATTAGTTGATGACACGGTGCCCATTAGTTGATGACACTGTGCCCATTAGTTGATTACAAGGTGCTGATTAGTTTATGACATGGTTCCCATTACTTCATGACAATGTGACCATTTATTGATGACAGAGTGAACTTATACTTTTTATTCGAAGTTTTACTTTGATGATGTTGCATTTGTGGGCATTCCATATTCCAATTAAAACAAGTCAGTCGGACATTTTCTGTGTACAGCAATTCTAGTATTAGAATAACAAGAACTGATAGTGTTTAGCAAACATGTGTATCATTTGCAAAATAGTTTTTCGGGGTTCTGGACAGTTGACTGGCGGACAAACAGCTCTGTAGGAATTCATAGGAAGATAAATTGGACATTCTCAAGAGTGACATCAAATTTATAACATCAGATCATTTGGGTAATGCAACTCATAAGAAACCTGACATGTTTGATGTGAATGATATAGCAACTAAGACCCGCTGGATAAAAACAAACTATACCTGCTAAGACTTCACAAACTCATTCTTTAAATAAAGCCAATTTCGCTAATTATTCCAAGGATGGTCCTTTTTCTTCTTCTTTTGTTGCCTCACTTTCTACCGGGTTGTTGTCCAGTGTTGCCTCACTTTCTACCGGGTTGTTGTCCAGTGTTGCCTCACTTTCTACCGGGTTGTTGTCCAGTGTTGCCTCACTTTCTACCGGGTTGTTGTCCAGTGTTGCCTCACTTTCTACCGGGTTGTTGTCCAGTGTTGCCTCACTTTCTACCGGGTTGTTGTCCAGTGTTGCCTCACTTTCTACCGGGTTGTTGTCCAGTGTTGCTTCACTTTCTACCGGGTTGTTGTCCAGTGTTGCCTCACTTTCTACCGGGTTGTTGTCCAGTGTTGCCTCACTTTCTACCGGGTTGTTGTCCAGTGTTGCCTCACTTTCTACCGGGTTGTTGTCCAGTGTTGCCTCACTTTCTACCGGGTTGTTGTCCAGTGTTGCCTCACTTTCTACCGGGTTGTTGTCCAGTGTTGCCTCACTTTCTACCGGGTTGTTGTCCAGTGTTGTCTCACTTTCTACCGGGTTGTTGTCCAGTGTTGTCTCACTTTCTACCGGGTTGTTGTCCAGTGTTGCCTCACTTTCTACCGGGTTGTTGTCCAGTGTTGTCTCACTTTCTACCGGGTTGTTGTCCAGTATCATTTTTCCCCATTTCACAGCAGGTCTCGTTTGTCTATTCACCTTTTCCTTGGTCCACCTCTCTCCCTTCTTCCGGATGTTCTCCTGTAGAAGGTTGTATAAACAATGTGGTCTGGCTGTATTCTCACAATGTGACCAAAGCAATTCATTCTCTGTTGCTCGATGTACTGTAGACGTAGAATTGTTCCAACCTTCACCCGCATATTTGAATTTGTGATTCTGTTTCTTCTGGTGTTGTTAGTGACCTTTCGTGGGCGCCGCATTTCGCCGGTAACTGTCGTTTCTAGACCTTATCCAATGTCCATGTCTGGTACTGGTAGCACAGGGTTGGGATGAAGATACTATTTATCATCTGCTTTTTTGCTTGGATGCAAATCTTGGAGTGTCTTAGTAGTGGAGACAGCAGGTAGATGACAGCGTCTGCGTCTGCGCTCTCGTCTCTATATCTCTATCGAGTCTGCCAACCTCGGTAAAAATATTTCCCAAAAACCCAAATTCTTGTACCTGCGTTTGTTTTTATTTCATTCAGACGAATATCAAGTATGGTATGCTTTCTACCTTTATTAATTGTTTAGCAAGCTAAAGGGTGTAGATGTTGTCATGTTCAACAGGAAGAGGCAGGCTTGTCATGTTCAACAGGAAGAGGCAGGCTTGTCATGTTCAACAGGAAGAGGCAGGCTTGTCATGTTCAACAGGAAGAGGCAGGCTTGTCATGTTCAACAGGAAGAGGCAGGCTTGTCATGTTCAACAGGAAGAGGCAGGCTTGTCATGTTCAACAGGAAGAGGCAGGCTTGTCATGTTCAACAGGAAGAGGCAGGCTTGTCATGTTCAACAGGAAGAGGCAGGCTTGTCATGTTCAACACGAAGAGGCAGGCTTGTCATGTTCAACAGGAAGAGGCAGGCTTGTCATGTTCAACGGGAAGAGGCAGGCTTGTCATGTTCAACAGGAAGAGGCAGGCTTGTCATGTTCAACAGGAAGAGGCAGGCTTGTCCTGGGGAGCAGCAATGCTCCAAATCTGTGGGGCCCGACAAAAATCTGAAAGACATTTTCCTTCGGGAACCTCACCGGGAAAGAAGCCTTGCCTCAGTTGATCGAAGAGGAAGAAGCAGAAGAAAAAGAAAAAGCAGCAGAAGAAGAAGACGAAAAAGAAGAACAAGAATAATAGCTCAACAGCCTTACTAATAGTTTTGAGCAGGACCTAGCCCAGTGCAGATTGCGAGTAGGTAGCCATGCAGTCGACCTGATATTTACGTATCGTCAAATCCAGGAAAAGGGTAAGGAACTGCATCGTGGCCTGTGTACAACTTTCTTTGCCCTGACTAAGGTTTTTGGCACTGTCAATAGGCATAGACTCTAAAAAATCATAGCAATATTCGGTTCGATAGGAACATTTATTACAGAAGTTCACCTTCGTGGGATCTCCCGATTGATTGATCTGACGATGGATAACGGCGTGCAGACTTAGCCTCATGCTATTAGCTGCAACAGATGCGAGACGTCAACGCTAAGGCTCACACCTTCAACAGTGTGGTTACTCCACACATGCTATACGTCTGCGAGGGGGGGGGGAAGCTAATGAAGATAGACTTTGCGTTGCACAACGAGCGATGGAGCGAAGAACGTTGAAGATCATTCGAGACCAAATCCGCAATGCAGAGATCAGACGTCGAACTTCCTCCATTAACATCATAGATGTCGTGGTGTTGCGAAAATACAGATTGGCCGACCATGTGGAGCACATGCCGGATTACAGATGGACATCTAGAGTGACGTAGTGGTGGCCATACAATTTTAACCGTACTCTCAGGCGACCGAGGATGAGGTGGAGAAATGGCGTAATAGAGGCTCTGAGCCCAATATGGTACACCAAGGTAAAAGAGAGAGCGAAATGATTTTACTCAACATTTGGCTACCTGGCATCACGTACCTGATTGAAAACCAGGATTTCCAGATGTAGAGCAGTCAATCAGCACTGAATTATGCCGAACTTTCTTCAGCCTTTCCAGACATAAACAAAGTTAAACATGGGCGTGTGCTCGTATAGTATTTGCTGTCGTGATTTCTGATTTCATACATGCCACTGGGGTCATTTCTGTTTCTGTTTCTAAGAATCGACGTCACTGCACTCCGAGCATACCCATAGGTGCTCAGTCTCTCTCATAAAATGGCGCAAGGCATGGATGCTGATGGTCCATGTAGCTCGCTGGTTGTACACTCTCCTGCTCCGTCCTCTCATGCGCCCATCTCCGCACGAACCTCGTTTAATGTCGAAACTTTTCAGCCTGTGGATTGCTTCTTCATCTTAGTCTTACTCTTAGTCTCAGCCGGCCTGTACATATACAAGGGATATAGCTCTTGTCCAGGTCTAAGCTGTTGTGCAACCTGGTGGTAGGTAAATGTCTCTGTCTAGCAGACTGGGCTGGAGCGGTGCTGCGTTTTGTTATTGTGTTAGATATAGGACGGATTGAAAGCTATTAAGTTCCTACAGTCTCTCGCTAACGTGAGAGAAGCATCCATTTGATATATCATTTATGCCGATGACTGAGTCATTAAAATTGTTCATTATCAAACATGCAGCCCACGATGAATGAGTTTTCAACTGCCTGAGCTAATTTGACTGTTACCGTACATAAAAAGAAAACAGAAGCAATATTTCTACCTGCTCTCGGGAAGTCTGATCAGGAACCAATCATCGTTGTTCAAAATCAACAATATCCAAGCAGTTGATAGCTTAACCTAATTGGAGAAGAGAGTATCGATTATGAAGTCTATAATAAGATTGCCAAAACATGTTTTGGTTTTGGAATACTGCGAGCGAATGTTTGCGACTGACAAGAAATTATTGATGTCATTAATATCAAGGTCAGTTGTGTTGTGATTATCACAATCCTTCTATGCGCATGCGTAATTGGCCGACTATAAAAGACATGTCAGAAAACGCAACCGTTCCTTCGTGAGTTGACTCTGCAGGCTGCTTGCAGGATAACGTACCCAAATCTCGTCCTCATCAGAGCAAGACTATCGAGCATCTATTCTTTGTTTAATTAAGAAAGCTCGAGTCAGATAGACTGGGCATCTTGTTTGCATGCCTGATCAGCGCCTTCTTAAGCACATATTGTTCGGTGAGCTTTGGACGTGCGAGTTCTCATGGAGGTGTCAGACAAAACGATAAACATTGAAAGCGTATCTCCAGTTTCCTTACTGATGTCACCCACTGGGACATGATTACTCGGGTTCACTCAACCTGGCACACTACTATCTCAGAAGGTGCTCACATCGACGAGCAGAGAAACATCACTACGACTAAAAAAAAATCGAAATACCCGAAAATACAGAACGCTAGACAGCCCAACTACCGGCGCCGACCACGAGCGCCCCACGTGGAGTAAAATTTGTTACGATAATATACATCTAACTTCACATTAATGACGATGTCCCAATCTTCGCTTTGCGATGGGCAACTATTATTATTATTGGAAATATTATTATTATTATTATTATTAGCAGTAGTAGTAGTATTGCTATTATTATTACTATTATTATTACTATTATTGCTTCTTTTACTTTAATTAGCATGTACATCTGTTACTCCACTACATAAATAATGTCATCCACGTCTTCCAGTCCCTTTTCATCCGATGTCGGGGGTTTATGTATATCACTATCTGAAATACTTTTTAACCACACGTACTGCTTGTAAATGTGTTATCTCTAAGAACAATGAGGGCGATAACAGTCATCTGACACTGATCGCTATTGTGGATCGTTTTCTTGGGATAGTTTATTTCATTAAAAAATGGTATGATTATGAGTCGCCTTCTTGGAATAGAATATTTCATTTAAAAATGAAATGATAATACGTGGCCTTCTTGGGTTAGTTTGTTTAATTTAAAAAATGATATGTTGTGTGGGTCGTCTTCTTGACCACATTTCATGATTATTGTTGGAGTTGTAAGACACAGAATGTGTCTTCTAGCAGTGTATCAGTTAAGATCTATTCTGTTAGATAACAAAACACCTTCAGTAAATGTATTGTGTTCTTCTTCAATCATCGAAAAACCTGGTTTATTCATCTGTTTAATTAATCCATAGCTACATTTCAGATATTGTTTCTATGATTTTTTTTCTCCAACCTAGAGGGATACTCTATACTCGCCAGTATTTTGAAAAGTGTCTGTGACAAAGTGTGCGGGGTCAAGGATTGAGGTGTTTTCTACCTAAATTTAGTTTTTTTTAAAGTAAACACGTGAACAAAAATATACACAAGCTAAGAACTATAAATGCCCACGTTTGTGTGTGTTGCATTGTGCAGTGTATCCGTCTTTATTGTGTGTATCAGGTATTGCAAGCATGATCTATAACCAGTCTTCGTTCCAATGACCCCCACCTTCTAATGGGCTCTAGAGACATCAGCCCTCAGCACTAATTGGATGTTCTTGATCTTCCAAACGAGGTTCTGGACGGAACTCCGGGCCCGGTAGTGATGAATCATGGGAAACTATGAGACCCAAGCGAGCTTTTCCATGTCACAGACAGAGGAGATCACTGCGCAACGTCTATTTCAAGACATCCCAACGGGGGATCAAGAATCAATGGCTGAGACAGGTTTCCAGTGCCGTGAAATTCATCTTATTGGAAATAACTAAACAGAAAGTTCAGAAAAGGCAACGTAATGATCATTCCATTTATTCCCGAACGCGAGCTTTGTAGAAGGCACCGTTTCCGTCCCTTGATAACCCTAGAGCCAGGCGAAACAACTTCTGTTATCTGAATGTGTACGTCAATCACAAGTGTTGTTTCTACTTATCGGGCCTGTGCAAATAGTACCAAGGTCCTAATATATTTGGTTATACACATGTACGAGGCGTGTTCAAGTGAAACCGGACCAAATTGCAACAAGTGAACATACGTACGATGCGCATGATGACGTCACTTCTGGTTTAAACAGCACATACCAACCGTCAAGTTTGCAAAATGTCATTATCCTCCTTGAAAATATGGCGGGTGTAATACGGAATCCGTTCAGAGTTGATCAGCGAGCGGTGATTCGGTTTCGAACATCTGAAGGATGTCGACCAGTTGACATTGATCGCAGAATGCAGACAGTGTATGGTGACAAAAGTGTGTTGAAGACAACAGTGAAGAACTGGGTAAAGATGTTTAAAGAAGGACGGGAGATAACAAAAGATCTTCCGGGACCAGGTCAGGTGCATATTATTGCGTTAACTCACGTCTTTATTTAAACATCGTTGTCCAGCTCTTCACTGTTGTCTTCGAAACTGTCGCTCCTGTTTCATTTGAACGCCTCGTATATACTTAGAAAACTGGCAGGGCAATGTCTGTTGCCAGGAACCCCAAGGTTATCCGCTATCCGTAGTAGATATTTTGTTAAACGTCCCGCGCGCACTAGGCCTGGGGAAAACGTACAAATGATTTGGCTATAGTTTTAATTGTGTCCCAGCAGCGGCCGTCAAGCCTACTCATTTCGATTTCTAACTGCCAAGGAATTGTTAAAACTTGCTCGACACTGAACACGTGAGTCAGATCTCACTACCCAGAAATCAGGAGAATTTTTACCAGAATATATAAATATATGTGTATTAAAATGATTTAGAATGGTCCTTAAAATATAATAGGCCAAAAAAAAAGAAATAATAGAGGCATTAGACATGAACTGATTCATTCATTTCATCCTGAACGGAAAAATTAAATACTTTGGTCACATCAAACGATGGAAAGGTCTTGAGAGAACGATACTGTCGGGTATGGACCGTTAAAGAGAGGTATAGGCAGATCAAGACGGCGATTGTACCAAAATGTCAGGGAATCTTTGGACATGACTCTAGAGCATGCTGTAGATTTTTGCAAGAGATCGAGTTTCTTTCAGACGGGCTGTTATGAGAGAGAAGTTCTGCAAAAGACATGCTACATGATGATGATTTAGACTCCTTTCTCGGTTGTTCTGCGAATCTTAACTTCGTCTCCATCGAACGATGTATTGGGTCACGGAAGTCAAGTCGGTGGTAAGCATCCCACCACAGCATTCTTGGATGTTGCTGCAGACAACAAGGGCATTGACTAGGCATTGAAGGTCTTCCCCGCGATATCTTTTGACTTGGGGGGGGGGTACCACATTGTAGTCGTCGTGCTCCATCGACCATAGTTTTGTTGTAAAATGTGAACCTGCCTATCTATAGTTTGCCATACAGCATAGATTACTTCATCATTCACCAAGGGCAACCATCGAATGTCAGAATTGGGAGATTTTGCATGCATTGGCAGCGCAGGGTGATTCCGACAAAGCGTGTCTCAAGCGAGGCTTGTGTCACTCTCCCAATTTAACCTCCTATGATTGTTTCCGTGTGCATGTCATATGCACATCGTATATATATATATATATATATATATATATATATATATATATATATATATATATATATATATATATATATATATAAACAGTTGGTCACAATTTTAAAAATAGTTACTGCCCAAATGAGAAAAACATTTTTTATTGATTCATTGATTGAAACATCTGTATATTCTAGTTTTTTCACAAAACGGAAGGTTTCGCTCGTCCATCAAAGTGTTCTGTAAAACATTTGTAAATTGCCTAGATGAATTATGTTTTTCATGATTACACTGAGCAAAGCTCATAACACAGCGTGACAAATTATTTAATTTAGAGCAGTTTTTTGTAAAGTACAATGAAGCTAAAATGTATTCTGTAATTTCTTGCATAAAAGCAAAGAACAGCTGATATGTTTGTATCTAGGCAGAAGGTCGGTTAATTGACGTAAGCATGATTAAACACATGCGTGTCCAATTTTGCCAAGAATACGAATTGAAGAAACACTGGCTTTTACAGATTGACAACCTTGTCGACACTGGCCTGTACAGACTGTCCACCTCAGACACTGGCCTCTACAGACTGTCTAACTCAGACACTGGCTTTTACAGATTGACAACCTTGTCGACACTGGCCTGTACAGGCTGTCCACCTCAGACACTGGCCTCTACAGACTGTCCACCTCAGACACTAGTCTCTACAGGCTGTCCACCTCAGACACTGGCCTCTACAGACTGTCCACCTCAGACACTGGCCTCTACAGACTGTCCACCTCAGACACTGGCCTCTACAGACTGTCCACCTCAGACACTGGCCTCTACAGACTGTCACCTCAGACACTGGTCTCCACAGACTGTCCACCTCAGACACTGGCCTCTACAGACTGTCCACCTCAGACACTGGCCTCTACAGACTGTCCATCTCAGACACTGGCCTCTACAGACTGTCCACTGGCCTGTACGATACAACTTCTTTATCTCAGAGACATCGGCCTTAACAGATCGCCCACCTCAGAGACATCGGACTGGACAGATCGGTCACCTCAGAGACATCGGACTGGACAGATCGGTCACCTCAGAGACATCGGACTGGACAGATCGGTCACCTCAGAGACATCGGACTGGACAGATCGGTCACCTCAGAGACATCGGACTGGACAGATCGGTCACCTCAGAGACATCGGACTGGACAGATCGGTCACCTCAGAGACATCGGACTGGACAGATCGGTCACCTCAGAGACATCGAACTGGACAGATCGGTCACCTCAGAGACATCGGCCTTAACAGGTCGCCCACGTCAGAGACATCGGACTGGACAGATCGCCCACCTCAGAGACATCGGACTGGACACATCGCCCACCTCAAATGTGTGTCTTATGCGAAGGTATCAAGTTCTCAGGAACAAAAGCCTCATGTAATCGTCACGCAATTTCCACCCCAAAAATATAACAACCCAACTTCATTGTGGTTCGAATCACGTGGCTTGTTCCAGACTATGAGTTCGTCATCCTTACCGATCGGCCATGGATCTGCTTACACTATATTTTTGGGGGGTTATTTTCCCAATGGTGTCTAAAGCAAGTGTATATAATCGTTTTAACGAAGAACATATGTATATATATATATATATACACACACACACAAACATATATATATATATAAATATATACATACATACATATAAGCTTTTATCAGCTCCGTGTAGAGAATGGGCATTCAGCAAATAGATGTCCTATCCATATCTATTGAAGATGTGTGACTAACAATTTGTACATAATGTGGTAGCCACCCCTATGCCCAACCATCCACACACCCACACACATTTCAGGTATATATATATATATATATATATATATATATATATATATATATATATATATATATATATATTATAGAAATTATTCAAAGAGTCACAAAGACATAATAATTGAACTATATAATATATTAGAAAGAGCTATTTCTTCCTGTTAAAGGATATAAGAGACATTGGATCGACTAAGTGGTATTTAATAACGAGACTTGAGCAAACAGTGCCAAACAGGAGCACATACTTTAACACCTTCAATATCCGCCTCCTGCGATCTTGTCTTGAAATTACATTGAGGACCATAGTAATAAATGTAAAGGTGCATTCTCGCACCTTTTTCCCAAGCATGCACACTCGCCTTATACAGATTAGGTTGGCTTGGTCATGTTCGTCGCATTGAAGATGGTCGCATCCCAAAGATATCCTCTATGAACAGTTGGCGGATGGCCAGAAAACAGCCGGCGGACCACAGTGGAAGTTAAATAAGTGTGTAAGCGTGATAGGAAGGCTCTGGACATGAGTTTGACATCCTGGGAAGACGACACTACATACCGATCAACGTGGAGATGTGCCCTGAAGGGCCATCTCGCGTTTGGCGGCGAAGAGAAGCTCTTACAACACAAGTGAAAAGACAACGCTGTAAGAAGAAAGAAAACCAGACAAACTGTTTTTGTGTTTCAGCACTCCAATTCGAATTATCCTAAAGTCCGTCATGACTAACCGTTTGTTTGTTGGTTATGACTGACAAACGATTAGCCATATGCACGAAGATCAGATTAATGTGTACATTAGTCCTGTGAATATTTGTCTATGCTTGTGAGACATGGACAATTTCAACTGATCTGTAGCGGAGGATACAGATCTTGGAAATGAGATGTTTCAAAACGCCTAGGCGTCACTGAGGAAAAACGAAAGATAATCACAACATCAATGGGGCCATATTAAAGACCTCTTGGCAAAGGTCAAAAGACGGAAACGCATTTGATACGGCCACATATCTAGATCAAACGGTCTTGAAAATATAATCCTGCACGCACAGTTGCAAGGCGGACGAAAAGAGGTCGACCCAAAAAGAGGTGGGAGGAAAACATAAAAGAATGGACCAATCTCCGACTAGAGGAGGCACAGGTAGCCGCCACTGACAGAGAGAGATGGCGTGGGGTTATGGGGGTGTATTCATGGGTATCCCAACGACCTGAGCTAACCTGAGTCATGACTGAGAGGGGCTACTACTAAATCGCTTGCTTAAGTGACGTCAAAAAGATGTTACACCCTTGCCCAAAATCGTTCAACCTGGAAAGGTATGGTCAAAAGAGATTAACAATTAGCGAGAGCATCCGTATCCAGGCAGCCCAGAATAGTCGCGCAATAAAAAAGTCTAGAGCAGAAGGAATATAAGTAGTAGCTGCATATTACGTGTGTCGGTCGTGCCATCGAACCTGAATTACGTGCTCGCATTGGCTTGGCCAGCCACAAGCACACACACACAGACTCAAGGATTGCAGTATGGCATGAGATGATGTTGGTGGTCCTCATCGACGGCGATCGACAAATCATTAGATATGTTCTTTCTCACAACAAATTGGCTGGTTTCTAACCCAAGCCTCGACACACTGAAGTCTACTAAGCTGTGAATGGGTACCTGACTACCCGTCTACATGGCAGCAAGGTAGATAACTGATAACCCCGCCGGAATAACAACTGATTTATATTTCGATGAAGTGTGAAAGACTTCATCCTTGATGGCAGTGATTGTTATGTGATTACTACTACCGTTCACTTTTGTTTGTTTTGTTGCGAACTTGTAAACTTGAATGTGTACGTGTATATGTGATATTCATATCGCAGATATGTTATAGATTGCGGACCCAGTTCTTATTTCATTCCATCAAAATGAACATGAATGTCTGGAATATTGAAATGTCATGGCAAATTGGTAATCAAAAATCGCGTTCTCATTAATTTTGTAATGTAATTGAATGTTTATTCGGTTCTTTCTACTCATAATTTGTGATAAAATGACTTTAGTCTATTCTTTTATCGTCATTAAATTTGTTCTTAACACACATGCGGTTTTGAATTAGTGGTATGTGTGAGTGTAGGTGTATGCAGGTGTGTAGAGATGTGTGTTCAGGTATGTACAGATGAGTGTGTGTGTGTGTGTGCAGGTATGTGTGTTTGTGCAGGTGTGTCTAGGTGTGTGGGCTGGTGTGTGTGTGCAGGTGTGTGTGTTTGTATGTGTGTGTTTGTAGGTGTGTCTGCAGGTGTGTGTGTGCAGGTGTGTGTGTGCAGGTGTGTGTGCATGTGTTTGTACGGGTGTGTGTCTGCAGTTGTGTGCACCGATGTGTGTGTCTGCAGTTGTGTGTGTGTGCATGTGTGTGTCTGCAAGTGTGTGGTCAGGTGTGTGTATTTGATGGTGTATGTATAGATATATCTTCTGGTGTGTGTGCCTGTGTGTGTCCGCAGGTTTGTGTACAAGTGTGTGTGTCTGCTGGTGTGTGTTCCTGTGTGTGTCCGCAGGTTTGTGTACACGTGTGTGTGTCTGCTGGTGTGTGTACATGTGTGGGTCTGTTGGTGTGAACAGGTTTGTGTGTTTGCTGGTGTGTACATGTGTATGTGTGTGTCTGCTGATGTGTACAGGTGTGTGTGTCTGCTGGTGTGTGTAAAATTGTGTGTTTGCTGGTGTGTACATGTGTGTGTCTCCTGGTGTGTGTGCCTGTGTGTGTCCGAAGGTTTGTGTACAAGTGTGTGTGTGTGTTTGCTGGTGTGTGTACATGTGTGTTGTCTGAAGGTGTGTATGTACATGTGTGAGCAGGTGTGTGTGTGTATCTGAAGATGTGTATGAACATGTATATCCAGGTGTGTGTGTGTGTGCAGGTGTGCGTGTGTACAGGCGTGTGTGTCTGCAGGTGTGTGCTCATGTCTGTGTCTGCAGGTGTGTTTCTGTAGGTGTGTCTGCAGGGGTGTGTGACTGCAGCTGTATATGAGCAGGTTTCTGAAGGTGTGTATGTAAATGTGTGTGCTGGTGTCTGTACAGGTGAGTGTATGAGTCTTTAGGTGTGTGTATATGTGTGTGTGCAGGTGTGTATTTGCAGGTGTATATGTGTGTTCTGGTGTGAGTGTAGGTGTGTCTGTCTGCTGGTATGTATACATATGTGTGTGCAGATATTTGTATGTTTGAAGGTGTGTAGGTGCGTGTGTGCAATTGTGTGTGTGCAGTTGTGTATGTAACCTGGTGTGTGCACTTGTGAGTGTATGTGCGTGTGTGTACAGCTGTGCGTGTGCAGGTGTGTGCATGCTGGTGTGTGTACAGGTCTGTGTCTACTGCTTTGTGTACACATGTGTATGTGCGTGTGTGTACAGCTGTGCGTGTGCAGGTGTGTGCATGCTGGTGTGTGTACAGGTCTGTGTCTACTGCTTTGTGTACACATGTGTGTGTGTGTCTGGTTATGCTGGTGTGTGTACAGGTGTGTGTCTGAAGGCGTGTATGTACATGTGTCTGCAGGTATGTGTGCATTTGTGTACGTGTCTGAAGATGTGTATGAACACGTTTGTACATGTGTGTACAGGCGTATGTGCAGGTGTGTATGTGCAGGTGTTTATGTGTCTGCAGGTGTGTCTGCAGGTGTGTTTGTATGTGTGAAAAGAGTGATGAAAGAGTGAGAAGCAAAGAGCGACATAGAAAAGACAGTGCTCTGAAGAATGAAAATTGAAGAAGAAGGAGAAGGACAATAAATCAATGAAAAAACAATGGGAAATTATTGAGCGACATTATTTGAGAGACAGAGAGAACGACAGAGAATGCAATGGAGAAGGATATACGGAATATAAAGTCGAAAAAGACACCAATGAAAAGAACAGAAGAGTGAACTACAGATGTAGGAAGAAGATAATGGCAGGTTAATGTGGTGCTATTATAAATAGTATCAGAGCAAGAGAGAGAGAAAGAGGTAGATAGAGAGAGAGAGAGAGAGAAAATGAGACAATGAAGGAAGAGGGGCAAATGTAAAGTAGAATAGTAAAATAAAAAGTGGAAAACACATGGAAGAAAACGAAGATGGAAGACAAAATAAATAAGTGACATAATAAGTTATGGAAGGAAGGGAGAAAGGAAAACAAAGTAGAAAAGTTATACAGCATTATAAGAAAGGAAAGGAGAATGGAAAACAAAATATATAAGTTATAAAACATTATAATTAAGGAAGAGGGAATGGAAAACAAGGTAGATAGGTTAAAGAGCATTTTAAGGAAAGAAAAGTTGATGCAAAACAATGTAAGTAAGTTATAGAACATTATAAAGAAAGAAAGGTGGAAGGAAAACAAAGTAGATAAGTTATAGAACTTTATAAGGAAAGAAAAGAGGATGGAAAACAATATAGATAAAAATGATAAATCATTA
This sequence comes from Ariolimax columbianus, assembly GCA_036924085.1. Lineage (NCBI taxonomy): Eukaryota > Metazoa > Mollusca > Gastropoda > Stylommatophora > Arionidae > Ariolimax > Ariolimax columbianus. Next base: position 88,895,992 of record JAVGWX010000001.1, on the reverse strand, counting down.
TAGACTCATTTACTTTATTTGAGAAAGGGAAACGAAAAACAGAATGTATAGATAAAAAACAAATTGTAGTTGAGTACCCAGATTTAAAGTACATGAATAAGAATAAAAGAGATAAGTGAAACGAAAATATTTGAGATTAATACGACGTTATTTGAGAGAGTGATAGAGAGAGAGAGAGAGAGAGAGAGAGAGAAGGAGGCCGGAATGTGATTTAGCAAAGACAATGATGTAGAGAGAGCATCAGTGGGGGGTTAGAGAGAAGGAGAGGGGGATGGGGGGGGGGGTAACATGAGAAAAAATAACTTTATGGATGAACGATTTCAGCATATCATAACTAAAATGTTTTTTTTACAGAGGGAGAGAGAAAGAGAGAGTGATACATGGAGATAAAGAGAGAACGATCCATATTTATATATATATATATATATATATAGAGAGAGAGAGAGAGAGAGAGGGAGAGAGAGAAAGAGATGGAGAGAATAGAGAGAGAGAAAGATTGAGAAACATAGAACTATGGAGGTAATGGGTGGAGAGTGATTTAGAGAGACAGAGACAGAGAGATATAAATAGATAAATGGATAGAGAAAAATATATCGTTAGATTGAGACACAGATTGCAGAGACAGAAAGAGAGAAAGAGAGAGGTATAGTGAGATATAAATAAATAGAGAGAGTGAAAGATCGAGAGATGGAGATAGAGAGAGATAAAGAGGGAGTTAGAAAGTAGGGAAGAAAAATAAAATGAGATGAAGAACACATAATGGGAGGACGCACAGAAGTAAAAATAGAAAGGAAGAGTTATTTAGGCCAATGTAAATACATTGGGGAGAACAATGGTTGGACGAAGTGCAATCTAACACAAGCAGACCAGACGAAAACACAAAACTGAACATCAGAAAGAAGAAGTAAATTATTAAAGAATAATAGCCAACCACATCCTCTAGTGAAATTACTTGAATGAGAAAGAGAGAGAGAGAATGAGAAGCAGATAGAAAGTTGCAGAGTAATAGGCAGAGATGTGTACAGAGAGAGATAGAGAGAGGGAGAGGGAGAGAGAGATATTCGGTAGAACAAGAAACAAAAATGAAAACACAAGATAATGATGGAAAGGGGAGATAAGAAGGTTCAAAAGAAAATGAGGAATTTGTCTCAGGTCATTGGGCATCCATTTTGTTCTCATTCTGTGTGCATTCAAATGATCATGAAGTGTCGGGAACTTTTGATAGCCTACATTTTGACACATTACACTCAAACGTAATATAACATTTTCCTTCATTGAGTTTGGCTTCACTTTATATTAAATGCGGCTCCATTTCGTACAGCATTCACAAGCCGTTGCGGCTGATGTATATATTCAACTGACCTAAGAACCCCTTTCAGACAGAAATATCAAACACATGCGGTCAGCAGAACCTATCACATGATCCATACAGTGAGTGGCAAAATACTGTTAGATAAGCACTAATAATGACTAACTTAACTTATCGTCTTTATACTGGTTTAGACAACTCTGTAAAGTCTGTATACAACCAATTTCATTGACATTTCTTAGTCGACCTGTAATTCTACAGTAGCAGATGTCCCTGTGCAGGTTCCACCTAGTCGACCTGTTCCTCTACAGTAGCAGATGCCCCTGTGCAGGTTCCAGCTCTGGTATGAGCTGGGTGTAGCCGGGAGGAGGATTCCCTGCTAAGCGGACTAGGATATGATGTGCGAGTACATCTTAATAGACTCAAACACTAGAGAAAAGTAGACCAGCAGCCTGTTACGCGCCATCTATGCTACTCTAAACAAACCACTTAATCATGGCCAGTGTTATGCCATGTCACACAGTTTGTGGCCTTTTACGACACGCTCTCTGTGGGGCAATGGTGTTATTCTTGTCATTGTCCTACACAAAGACCCTTGATCTAAAAGATATGTGCATCCAATCTAATCTTAAATGCATTAATTGTCCCTGCCCCCCCCCCCTTCTTCATATGGCATTTGTATTCCAAGCATTCACCACTCTATGACTAAAAAAAATATTTGCTAATATTTAATCTGGACCTTTCTTTAGTTAATTTGTAAGTATGCCTTCTTGTTCTTGTAGATCATTGTATTTTGGAAAAAAAACGTGTTATAGTCTACTTTATCCTTTCCGTTCTTATAAACCTGTATTAAGTCATCTCCAATTCTTTTCTTGATATGTAGGTCTTAACGGGTGAAACGGAAGAAGACCGAGGTCATAACACTAAATATAATTACGAATAGAAAACAGTTAAAATATTCATCGAATAACTAGCAAATAATTAATAATAGTAATAGTTGCTCATTGCAGGCAAAGATGAAGACAGCATCAGACTTGTGCTGCAAGATGGGATCTCATTTGGCGGCAAAGCCCAGTTCTCGCACGGACACACGTGAGGAGTCTGCTGTCGGGTCGTCGTGAGGTCTGATCTTTCGTGTGGCTCACATTCTCTGAGGTTTCCCGGTGGGGTTTTACTCTGCGATCTGGCGCGCCAGGTGTAACGGTTGTGCGCGAGCATCTCACAGAAGGTGACATCAATACTGAAACTTTTCGGAGACACTAAGGAGTCCCTATCAGGTTTTCTGGTGGTATGCCAGGGTCTTTGTGAATGACACAGACAAAAATAGCATCACTGCCCCACAGAGAGCATGTCGTAAAAGGCAACTAACTGTGTGACATGGCATAACACCGGCCACGGTTTGGCAGTTTGTTAAGAGCAGCATAGATTGGCGCCTAACAGGCTACGGGTCTACTTTGCTCTAATGTTTGAGTCTATTAAGATGGACTCGCACATCGGTTAACCACCCTACGTAAACGATTGTCCCAACGCAGCAGAGTATTAAGCTGATTGCCTAGTCCGCTAAGCAGGAAACCCTTCTCCCGGCTACATCTAGGTCATACCAGAGCTGGGACCTGCATAGGAACATCTGCCCCAGTAGAAGTGCATGTCGACTAAGAACTAAGAACTATCAGGTTTTTTTGTCTACCTGTTGAGCGTCTGCCTGTTATGAGTTCATCATAAAGTAACTGTTTTGGGAGACGCTTTTCGGGTATGCGATCAACATGTCCCGTTCACCTTACCAGAACCTTTTGCAGAAGGGCATATATGCCCTCCACGTTAGGATCGCTAAGAATTTCAGAGTTCAGTAGTTTGTCCTGCCGTCGGATCTTGACAGCCTGCACAGACAGCTCAAGTGAAAACGATTTAGAGGACTGACTAGATATCTACATACCAAGGAAACACTGTTAAGTGACAAAGGCAGAATAAAACAGTACAATGAAAATAAGATATCTGCCAACTTAAACAATGTTTGGAAGTCTTTTAAAGTACAACCACAAACAGCAAACTTGGAATATACCACTGAGTCCCCCACCCGAGGCGGACACCTTACCTCGAGACCACTGAGTCCCCAACCCGAGGCGGACATCTTACCTCGAGACCACTGAGTCTCCAACCCAAACCGGACACCTTACCTCGAAACCACTAAGTCCCCAACCCGAGCCGGACACCTTACCTCGAGACCACTAATTCCCCAACCCGAGCTGGACACCTTACCTCGAGACCATGGAGTCCCCAACCCGAGCCGGACACCTTACCTCGAGACCACTAAGTCCCAAACCCGAGCCGGACACCTTACGTCGAGACCACTGAGTCCCCCACCCGAGGCGGAAACCTTACCTCGAGACCACTGAGTCCCCCACCCGAGGCGGACACCTTACCTCGAGACCACTGAGTCCCCCACCCGAGGCGGACACCTTACCTCGAGACCACTGAGTCCCCCACCCGAAGTTGACACCTTACCTCGAGACCACAGAGTCCCCCACCCGAAGTGGACACCTTACCTCGAGACCACTGAGTCCCCCACCCGAAATGGACACCTTACCTCGAGACCACAGAGTCCCCCACCCGAAGTGGACACCTTACCTCGAGACCACAGAGTGCCCCACCCGAAGTGGTCACCTTACCTCGAGACCACAGACATCAATCTAACAATTTATAAAGAGATGCGTTCTTTATGTGTTTGTATTTGGTACGCAGTGTTGGAGCTGAAGTTAGCAAACAATCGCAGTGATTAGTTCCCTGGCTTCCCAGTCAAGCATTCTTGGTTTGGTCCCCAGTTGGTGGGAGACTGTTCTCCGATAGCAAAAACGGCACCGGAGTCGATCACCCTCTTAGAATCGGGTACCAAAACAATCTGGAAAGTAACGGCGGCTGGATTGATGCTGACCATATCAGTCCTAGTGTCCGGTTGTTCAAGATAATATGGGCTTAACACCGTATTCCCAATTATTCACAACGGTGTGTAAGTTGGATCTTTTATTTTTTTACTTTAAGTAGTTCGGTTCGAATCCCCGGTATGGCATATGTTGTTTTTCTGTTGGGGGTGAAATAAACAAACATCGCAAGCACACGACGTGGCTTTTCCCAGCAATGGGCAAAATGTCGTATGGAAGTTTGTTTTTTTGGGGGGTTTTTTTTTGTTGTTTTTTTAGAGTAATAGGAAAAAATATCAAAATTGTTATATTTCCACAAAACCTACCTCAGAAATAATTATTCTTATTATCTTTCTTCTTCTGTTCTTCTTCTTCTTCTTCTTCTTCTTCTTCTTCTTCTTCTCCTTCTTCTTCTTCTTCTTCCTCCTCCTCTTCTTCTGAGTTCGTTCTCAATTTCTCGCTACCAAGCCCTGAAAAGGAATGCGTTGTGTATCTAGTTTACAGCTTGACAGTGATATTTGCACCTTTCGGTCCGACACATCTTCGGTAGCAGGCATTTTTTAAATATCGGGTTAGTTTTCCCTCTTCGATTCCTTCTCCTTAGCCAGCCTGCTCTGTTGCAGTCTGTTATCTAGGATCACCGTCTGGAGGCATATAAGTGTCTTGGCAGCTCTGGTTCGCTGGCCTTGACGCTAGAGGTCAACTATGTGTCGCTGACCGCTGCAGCTCATGTTCTGCTCAGCATCTTGATCCCAACAATAATAACAATCATGTTCCCTTAGGCTTCATTGATCCGTTGCGTAAGTCGACTACTGCAATGCCCACATGCTGTAACTTGTTCAAAGTCTTAACTTGAAAGCACTGGACAGTACTCTACGCTTCATTGCGGAATAATAAGGTAAACACCAATGGTAGCTTCCAAAATCCACACATATGTGGAACCTTTTGAAATGCGGAGGAATATATATATTATGGAAGTTGAACGAAGTAGCGAAACAAAACGGGATCATCCCAACAGACTCCTTGTGGAAAGCTGGTAGATAAATTGAAAAAATTAAACAAAAGCATGTACTCCACCGTGTTAGTGGAATCAAAGATAGGCACCACCTCTCAGAAAGAAGACAACAATTACAGAGAGCAGTAAAAGACATACTACCACAAGCATTCATTAGAACACCATAAATACTGACACAATTTATGATATATTTTTTTTAAAGTAAAAGATCCCGTCACGCCAAGCGGCGCATAGGAAATATGTTGTTCGGCCCATATTATTTTGGTAACCCACGGCACTTAGTGGATGATGTGATCAGCATAACGCTTGTCGCCTTTACTTCTCGGACTGAACCGGTACCCATTTAAGGCTGGGTCAACCCGTGATACATTGCGGTCTGAAAAAATATTTCCGCTTCAGCTGGGGAATGAACCCAGGACTACTCTGATGCGAAGCCAGCGCGATAACCACTGCGCCACAAACAAAAGTTCAGATCCAAGTACTCTCATGGGAGCAGCTCAAAGAACTATTGGTGCCTATCCCCATGTATATACTGATGGATCTGCAAAGTTGTGGTGTTTATATAGAACACCCATACAGATCATCTGAGAATCTGTCTGATGCTTGCGGATTGGTGTTCCCCAACTATCTAGCTGAAATCACTGCACCTGAAGCCGCCTTGTACCATCTGAGGACGGTTTTAGATACCTTTCGCTCAAGGGCCCAAAACATTGTTATTTGTACAGACTGTGTATGCATCCCTCAAGCAGTAGAAGGTGCTGGACATTGTATAGACCTGATCTTATCTAAATGTTGACCACATTAGCGCCTCTCAGGCTGTCGAAACAGTCAAGCATTGATGATCACCTGTCAATGACAAAGCAGACAGACTAGCAAAGAAGGTATCAACACAAGTGCAGTCACACAGCAAAAACTCTACAAACAGATAATGACTCACAAAAATAGCAACCAACGAAATATGGCTTATGATATCGGGCATGGGAAACACAGAGCGGAAGATCTACAGACGTGCGTCTAACCCAATTCGAAATGATACTATCAATCAATTCATAAGGAAGAATCAGAGTACCATTTTCTGGCTGAGAGCCCAACACGTCCCACTTAACAAGCGTCTAAAACAGAATCCAAACAAAACATACTCCAGAGTGCCAGCTGTGTACACGCTCATACGAAACTGTTAATCATCTCTTTGAGTGCACAGTCTTCATCGATATTAGAGAAATGTTTCTTCCTCTGAGACCAGATACATATAACACTCTGCGAAAAACACCACCTAAAAAACATGGGCAGATATCATTACATCGCATTGGGCTAAAGGGCGAGAGCTCGGATGTTATTAGAACCGCAGCAGCAACAACAACATATAGTGTTGTTCGCAAAAACAGTACAGCCCGCGTGTGATCAAGATAGGGGAAGGGACATATAGTACTGCCCGCGTGTGATCAAGATAGGGGAAGGGACATATAGTACTGCCCGCGTGTGATCAAGATAGGGGAAGAGACTTAAAATACAGACCCCGTGTGTGATCAAGATAGGAGAAGGGACATATACTACACCCCCCGTGTGATCAAGATAGGGAAAGAGACATATAGTACAGCCACCGTGTGATCAAGATAGGGGAAGGGACATATAGTACAGTATGTGTGTTACCGAGGCTAGGTGGGGGAACATTAATAGTGCAGTTTGTGTGTTGCTGAGGCTGAATGGGAGAAACAATAATAGTACAGTATGTGTGTTGCTGAGGCTGAATAAGAGAAACAATAATAGTACAGTCTGTGTGTTACTGAGGCTGAATGAGAGAGACAATCATAATACAGTTTGTGTGTTATTGAGGCTGAATGGGAGAAACGATAATAGTACAGTCTGTGTGTTACTGAGGCTGAATGGGAGAAACGATAATAGTACATTATGTGTATTACTGAGGCTGAATGGGAGAAACATTAATAGTACAGTCTGGGTGTTACTGAGTGAGAATGGGAGAAACAATAATAGTACAGTCTGTGTATTACTGAGGCTGAATGGGGCAGAAACGTATATTACAGCCTGTGTGTTAGCAAGACTCTCGTAGGAAAAGCAAATAATGCAGCATGTGTGTTAGCGAGACTCTCGTAGGAAAAGCAAATAATGCAGCCTGTGTGTTAGCGAGAATCTCGTAGGAAAAGCAAATAATGCAGCATGTGTGTTAGCGAGACTCTCGTAGGAAAAGCAAATAATGCAGCATGTGTGTTAGCGAGACTCTCGTAGGAAAAGCAAATAATGCAGCATGTGTGTTAGCGAGACTCTCGTAGGAAAAGCAAATAATGCAGCATGTGTGTTAGCGAGACTCTCGTAGGAAAAGCAAATAATGCAGCATGTGTGTTAGCAAGACTCTCGTAGGAAAAGCAAATAATGCAGCATGTTTATTAGCGAGACTCTCGTAGGAAAAGCAAATAATGCAGCCTGTGTGTTAGCGAGACTCTCGTAGGAAAAGCAAATAATGCAGCATGTGTGTTAGCAAGACTCTCGTAGGAAAAGCAAATAATGCAGCATGTGTGTTAGCAAGACTCTCGTAGGAAAAGCAAATAATGCAGCATGTGTGTTAGCGAGACTCTCGTAGGAAAAGCAAATAATGCAGCCTGTGTGTTAGCGAGACTCTCGTAGGAAAAGCAGATAATGCAGCCTGTGTGTTTAACAAAGCTTCAACGTGCAGAAGCAACTTCTTGTTAGAAAAAAACAAAAGCTTGTTGTTGTTGTTGTTGAATGCTCACAGTTAGTGAGTTTACTCTTTTGTGTGCTCTGAAAGAGGCATTAAGTTATATGTGACCCCATAGCATACACTGTTGTCAGGGTTGAAGTGTTGGAGATGTTATTGTAAGAGGCCATCTCTTATTTATGAGGCGGGTTGTCCAGGAAATATTAGTATTACTGAAATTGAAACTGCATGGTTTGTTGAAAGAGACGATTTAGGAAGGTTAGACATGGAGACGGTTGTCTATAGCGACTGACACTAGCGAGGCTGTATATTGAGGTTATTTTTTTAGGGTAAGCTGAGTCATGAACATAAAGGGACACACTTAACAATGTCGAAAATATGTTGAAAAGTACTTCGTGTTTGTGCTGAATGAAGTATTTGAAACCCATGATGTGAACGTACTTCTGCACAGTTGTCTTACGTTTTCGTGTAAATCAGTTCTGATCGCCTTTGTTTCGTTTCTGAAAAAAAATATCTAATACCCTCTCCCTTAACACGTAATCAAATCGCAAACGCAAAACTAAACAAAACTGAACTGAAATAACATTTGATGCATGTTTTCAGAGCTTGGAATGTAACACTTTCAGTAAGAGAAAACCTGTCTAATTTGTGGCTAGCTGGCTGTGAGGAAAAAGTAGGGCCGTAATGACCGTTTCCTATCTACGCAGTGCTAGGATGGGCGTAATCAGCCTACCTTTCCAGTAGTAACTGATAAATTCACTTTGTCGCTTCGCCTATTCGCTAATTTATCACTACGCTTAATAAAAAATCTCCATTACAATTTCAATTTATTTCATACCTGTTTTATATCTTCCCTAATTCTTGAAAACCGGTTGGGATAGCTCAGCCTGTCCTGTCTATTCTAACGGTTCTCTACTGCATAAACCACAAGGTAATAAAATTCCTACCTCTACTCTTCCACCTCTCCCCCCCCCCCCCCCCCACCACGTTAAAACAGGATTGACTGAGTCAATATAAACATATTAACATTATTATGTTATTCGTAATTATATATGACAACAATTTTTGTTTATTGTGATTACATATTTTTAATCGTTTCCTTCCACTGCAAAACATCAATTGGCATATGCGAATACAGCCTCAACGTTGCTCACTCCCATTCTGCCAATATTTAGAGGCTACTTTGTCTATATATCAGTATACTTTCTGTTAGTACTGGCTGGGGCGACACAAATCCATGGATCATAGACTGGATACGGATTTTTCATCATACCAAAAAAAAAAGGCAAAGGTCGCCGTCCATCGTAGACGATGATGGCATAATTAATTTTGATAGCGCTATTTTTAGTAAGGATACTTTTTATCCTCACTCTCTCGTCTCGAGCCGCCCGATCCCTGTGGCAAATCAAGGATAAGACAACTAGAGAGCGACTACGAGATGCAGGGGACTCCGCATCAAGCGCTCGTGAAAAAGACAGCTGAGTTGAGAGTCGAACCCACACCACCTGATCACGAAACCGACGGCTTAACCACTTTGCCACGGAATCCCTAATCCTACCAGGAGCAAAGAAAGCACATATGACCTTCATATTACCCTTCATGGACAAGTTCTATAGAGACACTAAAAGCATCTGCTTCTTTAACTACTGCTTTTTTAGGGTATAATTCAGTTGAAGAAAAAAAATAACAATTATGTTGATAGTGCTGATGAGAAAAAGAAGTAGAAATATGAGAAGAAGAAGAAGAAAAAGAAGAAGAAGAAGAAGAAGCAGCAGAAGAAGAAGAAGAAGAAAGAGGAGAAGAAGAAATAGAAGAAGGAGAAAAAGAAGAAGACGAAGAAAAAAATAAAAAGAAGAAGAAAGAGAAGGAAAATAAGATGATTATGATGATTAAAAAATGAAGAAGGAAAAGAAGTTTATGACAAAAAAAGAAGACGAAGATGAAGATTGATAAGGATTAAAAGGAGAAAAAGGAAAAAAGAACAAGAAGAGGAAGAAGAAGAAGACGACGAAGAAGAAGAATTAAAAAGAAATAGATGAAGAAGAAAGAAAAGAAGCAAAAGAAGAAAAAGGAGAAGAAGAAGATGATGACGAGGAAGAAGAAAAAGAAGAAGAAGATGAAGATGAAGAAGATTAAAAAGAAGGAGAAGAAGAAGAAGAAAAAAAAGAAAAAGAAGAAGATGATGACGATTAATAATGATTTAAATAAGAAAAAGGCAACAGGAGAAGAAGAAGAGGGAGAGGAAGAAGAAAAAGAAAGAAAATGGGCAAAAGAAGGAGAAGAAGAAGAAGAAGAAGAAGAAGAAGAAGAAGAACATAAAGAAGAAGAAGATGAAAAAGAAAAAGAAAGAAAAGAAGAAGAAAGAAAAGAAAAATAAAGAAAAGAAGAAGTAGAAAGAAAAGACGCAGAGAAAGAAGAAGGAGAAGAAGAAGGAGAAGAGGAAGAAGAAGAAGCAGAAGAAGAGGATGAAGAAGAAGAAGATGAAGAGGAAGAAGGAAAAGAAAAGGAATAGAATCAGTAGAAAAAGGAAAAGGAATAAAGAAGAAGAAGGAAAAGATGAAGAAGATGATGTTGATGATGAAGTTGATTATGATGATGATGATTAACATTATGTTCATGATGATTATTACAATGGTGGTGATTGTTATGATTATGATTATGATGATTGGGATGATGATGATTATGAGGATGATTTGATGATGATGATAATGTTGATTTAAAAGAAGCAGAAGAAGAAGAAGAAGACGCAGCGCAAAGGGTGGAAATATCCACAAAATATGTATTTTAGTTGAGTTGATACTCTCTGCTTAGTCGTCTGTTTTTTTAGGTGTACAAAAGCAGAGAAAGAAGAGAAGTTGAGTAGAAGCTTCAAACTGAAACCAATAATGTCTTGAATGTGTGATTAGGGTGTACGTGTATGTGCTGTTGTTTACTGCCAAACACGGAGAAAGGAAAAATGGAAAATAGTTTATAGAGATGACTTCATTTCACCTGGGCACCCCCATATCTACTCAGTCCCGTTCGTTGGCTCCGAAATCTTCAGGTGCCCATTTTACAGTTGGGTCGATTGGAAGATACGATCATACCATAAAACAAAACTCTACGTGTCTTGTCGAATAAAATAAGAACTGTGTGACTCGAACTTGACACATTAGGATTTCAAACCAAGATCTCAATTTCTAGGTCACCGAATCTACACAAAGGAACGAAGAGTAATATCAGGAACAGGTGAACCATACTTTTCCGGACGTCTTTTCGTTCCGCCGAGCTCTTGGAAAACGGACTGTTTCAAAGCAATCTTGTAAACAAGGCGAATATAATCCTCTGATCCTCGTAATAGTGACCTTACGAAGAATCTCGCATTGCACAACAACCGGACGGACATAGGTCTGTCTTCTCAAAAACCGCTGTAAACCGATACCAAAGAAAACTCAATAATGAACAGCTCAACACGAGTAGCTTTGTAACAAAAACAACATTGTTCATACAAAGCACACATTCATGCCATGTTCTTACATGTCCTAGTTAAGCTGAAGGTTTTGCTTCCAAACTCTCCATTACATTGACTCTGTACTTCACACCCATGCTTCAACTTTCATTTAAGGACGGTAGTGATACTCGATGATTTCGTCACTCAAAGAACAAATACAATAATTATTCCCTTTTACTCAGGTGTATGAAGTGGTGTATCTTGTATCTGCCCGTATTGAATCTATGTTGATAATTTGCCTAGATGTATAATGCAAGGAAGGGAACTGGCCACCCCACTTCACATAGGCTGCGGCTTAGTCAATGGAGAGTTAGCTTCATCCCCGACGGCAACTGCTGCCACGAGACCCACCTTTACCTTTACCTTTATAATGGATAACATCTATGGGAAAGGAGCCAACAACATCCAGTTGAGCAACAAGTCAAACATAGGAAAGCGGTATCAAGATCAAACAGGCTCTGACATGAAATTCACTGGAGAAGAATGAAAGAGTTTGGCCAAGAAACATGTAGAAAAGAAACTGTGATAATAAGTTTCGGTCGCTGGGCCTCAACTAGAGAGATACAGAAAAGGCAGCTCAAGATCGAACTAACTGGAGGAGGGTTGTCAATGACCACGGCCCCGATAAAAGCAACGGGCACCGATTGATTCTTTGATAATGCATGTCGTAAAAGGCTAAGTAGTGGTGTGCGTGGGACCAGCAACTTCAACATGGAAAGTATATGCCACATACATCCTCGTTACAAGTACACATAATAGCCGCCTATCAAAAGCTAGGATAACATCAGACATGTTGTCCTGCACCTCACCGGTGAGTTCAGAGATGGCATCCCCTTCTGATACGGAAACAATTTCCTCATACAAGGAGCTTGTCATAAATCTTTACCCTGACCATGAAAGAGTAGGAGGAGAAAGTTGAAATCTCGCACAGTGCTTATCCCTTCTCAATGTAGCCAGCACCTGAATGTATACATTTCTGCCATCTCTGCGTAATCTTGAAAAGACCTTCAGAATAAAGTAACCCATTTTTCGAACTAAACCAGTTACCACAAGCCAGTGTGACATCTTCGTCACTGTCAGGATGATTTCCTTTCAGCTGTTTTTTTAGTTTTTGGAACAAGAAAAAATATGTTTCATAATGGTGAACCCAGGTCTCATCTACTGTCACCATGGTGGGCAACATGTTTTTTCGACCGACACATTTTGAGCAACGTGCCTCAGCAATCAACCCTTCTGTTCACGTGTCAGCAGACGCGGGACCCAGCAGGCACACACTTTTCTCATGTTCAGTCTGCTGTGTAAAATTTTGAAAACTGTACTTTCATTCAGTTTTACTCTCCTAGATATCTTTGCATTTGTCATTTTCCTATCCTGGTCAATGATTTTCTTCACTCTTGCAGCATTTTCATCGCTGCACTCTGAGGATGGTCTTCCTGATCTTGGAAGATCAGCAACATGGGAACGGCCACATTTAAATTGCCTACACCAGTTTTTTACAGAAGCATACGAGGGACAGAATTCCTCAAACACTGGTTCCATCCTGTGTATTTCTGTAGGTGTTTTTCCCTGCAACATCAAGATTTTTCCATTGTTCTAACAAACCGTTAGAGTAGCAGATCCGGTCAATAAGATGTGTTGCGCCATGCACCATACCGGGTAAACCCGTCGAGGAGAGAAATTCACACTTCTCAAGTCCAGTACAAATTGAATGAGCTACATATGTGCCAAATTTCATTTTTCTCCTTCTACTCCTTCATGACAAGCCTCTTGCATGTAGCATTTATCTTCATCCCTGACACCAATTATTACCATGGTACTGACTGACCTTTACCTATACATGAGTGTCAAAGACGCTTTCGATCCACAGACGTCAAGGTGGGCCTCTTGCTCATGTACCGGAAACCTACAAATGATAAGCTCTCACTGCAGGCTGGTCAAACTGCATTCCGATTAAACGACCACACCACTTGATATTTGGGACGTCAATGTAAACATTAACTGGGTTTGTCCCTATTATCTGAGTCAATGTAAACACTAACTGGGTTTGTCCTTATTATCTGAGTCAATGTAAACACTAACTGGGTTTGTCCTTATTATCTGAGTCAATGTAAACACTAACTGGGTTTGTCCCTATTATCTGAGTCAATGTAAACACTAACTGGGTTTGTCCTTATTATCTGAGTCAATGTAAACACTAACTGGGTTTGTCCTTATTATCTGAGTCAATGTAAACACTAACTGGGTTTGTCCCTATTATGTGAGTCAATGTAAACACCAACTGGGTTTGTCCCTATTATGTGAGTCAATATAAACACTAACTTGGTTTGTCCCTATTATGTGAGTCAATGTAAACACCAACTGGGTTTGTCCCTATTATCTGAGTCAATGTAAACACTAACTGGGTTTGTCCCTATTATGTGAGTCAATGTAAACACCAACTAGGTTTGTCCCTATTATGTGAGTCAATGTAAACACTAACTGGGTTTTTCCCTATTATGTGAGTCAATGTAAACACCAAATGGGTGTGTCCCTATTATGTGAGTCAATGTAAACACCAACTGGGTTTGTCCCTATTATGTGAGTCAATGTAAACACCAACTGGGTTTGTCCCTATTATGTTAGTCAATGTAAACACCAACTGGGTTTGTCCTTATTATGTGAGTCAATGTAAACACCAACTGGGTTTGTCCCTATTATGTGAGTCAATGTAAACACCAACTGGGTTTGTCCCTATTATTTGAGTCAATGTAAACACTAACTGGGTTTGTCCCTATTATCAGCGCAGTGTTGTGGATATAGAAACAGCTGGTCTTTTCTGCTGCACTTCTCACAAAACGTATCTCACATCTCTCGATCTTACTCTTATGTGTTTCTAGTAACGACCGTGATTGGGAAAGTGAACATCTTCGGTTGTATGGGTAGATTTGTAGGATAACGAGGATGGACAGTGCATGAACTGTACTTGTCAGTGACCCAAAGCTGACTGCTAGCGTCAGGGCAAGTGACCCAGAGCTGCCAAGACACTTCTCCGCCTGCACGTGATGATCCTGGATAGACTGGCTAAAGAGAAAAGATCGAAACTAACGCGATACCCAAAAATGCTATGCTGAAGTCGGATGTGTCGGACCAAAAGGTGCAAATATTGCAGTGAAGCTGTAAACTACGATACAGCGCATACCGTTCTCCGAACTACATCCTACTACTTGCAAAGCCCGTTTCATGTCATGGTAGCGAGAGTTTAATAACGATCGAAAAAGAATAAGAGAAAGAAGAAGAAGAAAAAGTATGGGTAGATTTGGTGTCCGTATGGTTTCCAAAGTTCACAAAAAAGTCAGCTGAAATCGGAGGCGCCGGGCGGAAAAGGTCCAGACATCAAAGCTTCGCTGTAAACTACTGTACAGCTTAACTTAACTTAACGTCTTTATACTTGTTTAGAAGACCCTGCAGAGTCGGTATACAATCAGTTACATTTACATCACCTTGCTCTAAAAGCTATGTGCATCCAGTTTATTCTTAAATGCATTAACTGCCGCTGCCTCCACTACCTCCCCTGGCAATGCATTCCAGACACCACTCTCTGGCTAAATAAAATATTTCCTAATATCTAATCTTGGCCTCTCTTTAGTCAGCTTGCAGCTATGCCCTTTTGTTATTGTGCCTGGCTGTATTTTAAAAAAACTTGTTATAGTCTAATTTATCCATTGTCACAAAAATCTTTTCAGGACAAACGACGAAGAAAAAGAAGAACAATAACAACGTCAAAAACAACAGCAATGCATGAATCACATAATGAATAACCGTTGTCCGTGTGATGGAAAGAACAAAAAACACAGAAGTATCTAAAAGAAGCTAAGACTGATATCAGAGTCCATTTTCAAATGCTAATGTGATGAGACGATAGCAATGACAATTTTCAAATGTCTGGTTATTTTATTAAGATTCGCAGTGATCTGGTCTTCCCAATCTCGCTTTAAATCCAGCTCCCTGATACTTGTGCTGCTCTGCTTGCGCGCGTAACTGCTCTCGGTGGTTGCCCTTGGGACCGCCTCGAATACAGAGATTTTCTAGAAATGGAAGCTATCCTTTCAGTAACGGTCAAATCATGCTGTCTCGTCTTCTGGGTCGACTCCACAGATAGTGCAGCTGTGTATTGTGTTCACAGTGGCATTTGACCAGTCTAGCTGAGTTTTAATTACTACATCAATCCATATAGATTTTGATATTTGCAAAAGTCACAAAGATTCTTCAATGTGTTGATTCCATTTATATTTGATTTATAACATAACGTGGCGACGGCGTGGCCTAGTGGTTAAGTGGCACGGCTCACAACCAGAAGGTGCTGGGTTCGATCCCCATCACAGCACCGGCCGTTACCCCGGGGAAGCAAACCCTTAGAAAATGCAGGAGGAAGCAGACCCTTACATAAAATTCATGCTGAAGTCGGATACACTGGGCCGACAGGCGCAAAATAAAAACCACAGTGTAAGGCACACACGCCTTGGGGAATAGATAAATAAGGCGAACGCAAAAAAAAATTTAAAAAATTACATAATGTGCGAAAATATGGACATTTTGAGATATGACATATGCTTTAACATATTCAGACTGAGGGATCAAGATTACTGAGCGTTTGCATGAGCAACAGTGGTCAGCGACCCAAAGCTGACTGCAGCGTCAGGGCCAGCAACTCAGATCTACCAAGACCCTTCTACACCTACACGAGCTGATCATGGATAACAGGCTGCCACAGGGCAGACTGGCTAACGAGAAGGGATCGAAGAGGAAAGATTAACACGGTACCCAATACTGTTATGCTGAAGTCAGATGGGTTGGACCGAATGGTGCAAATATCACAGTCAAACTGTAAACTACGACAGAACGCACTCCGTTCCCTTGACAACATTCTGCTACTTACAAAGTCCTATTCAGCGATTGGTAGAGGAAGTTTGAGAACGAACGGAGAAGAAGAAGAAGAAGAAGAAGAAGAAGAAGAAGAAGAAGAAGAAGAAGAAGTAGAGGAGGCGCCCTGCCTAGATTTTGACATATAAATTTATAGGTTCCAAATACTTAAAATAATTTGAATCATGGTATTTACAAATGCAGATGGATGCCTGCTGCCAGTCAGACGAAGACTATCAGTAGTACGCGATATTTGTTTGCAATTTGTACTTCCTGCAGCTTCTTAGGCCTGAGGGAAGGTAGGTTGTGTATTGAATAAGAATTTAATTACTTTCAGAATTTTGACCAGACAGCGGCTAACAGCCTATCATTATATATTTTCTACCGCTAAATGTTCTTTTTTAAAGGCACAGCAAGTACACTGGTTTCATCCATCTCCAATAGGACTAGGCACTGGTCCAACCTTCAGCAAACGCTTAAAAACTTACAAAATTCTAAAACTTCACAGTTTCACGCTTTCATTTCTTGAGAGCAAGGGTTTTTTATCTCTCATTTATAGCAAGTGAAGATATGTTCGGCAAGTTACACTGGTCCTTTTCCTTGCTCCACTTTCTGACTCTGGTAACAGCCGTTAGATTCCAAACAGATTATATAATATTTATATAATATATTTACAATTTGACGTTTTCAAAATTGACGTAAGTCTTGTCATTCACGTTTTTTGACATGTATAGATGTCACACAGGTTTTAACATTTACAAAGTCCATATAGATATTGACATTTAGAGATTCCATATAGACTTGGTCATTTAGAGATTTCATAAAGACTTGGACATTTAGATATTCCTTGTAGATATTGATATTTAGAGATTCCATATGATATTGACATTCAGTGATTCCAAATAGATATTGCCATTTAGAGATTCCATATAGACTTGGACATTTAAGAATTTCATAAAGATTTTGACATTTAGATATTCCTTGTAGACATTGATATTTAGAAATTCCATATATATTGACATTTAGGGATTTCATATAGACTTTCACATTTAGAAATTCTATATAGACTTTGACATGTAGATATTCCATGTATATATTTACATTTAGAGATTCCATATAAATAATGAAATTTAGAGATTCGATTTAGACTATATTCTCCTCCCAAAAAATGGCAATCTAATGCTGTGCACAAACTACCGAACTATAGCGCTAATCAACAGCCCTAGCAAGATACTCTTGCAGACCCTATTGAGAAGAATAGAAAAAAAGATTTATATTTGAAATTTACGAAGTCGAATCAGGTTTTAGAAAAGAAAGAGGGACCAGAGATTACATATTCAATATGAGGAATATCTACGACAAATGAAGAGAGTTTAATGAAGACCTGTACAATTGTTTTTTATTTATTATACTAAGGTGTTCGATTCTTTATGAGGCCTTTTTTTGTGAATGTTTCTATGGACTGAATGGGTTGACCCATAGAAGGTCACGATGACCAGAGTGGTGGTGTTTCGTAGACTACAGAATACGAGATATTCATCTTTCTATAAGGTAAGCCACGTAACGAAGTGGTTAGCGAGCTGGCTTCGCATCTGAGTGGTCCTGGGTTGAGGCAGAAATGTTTTTTTCAGACCACAACTGGGCCCCCGGGTCAACCCAGCCTTAAATGGGTACCAGTTCAGTCCAGGAAGTAAAAACGGCCACAGAGAGGAGATGGCTACCGCCCTCATAAAGCCGAGCCTTTGAAATGTGAGATCGCTAACATCTTACACCCCTACGGGGATTCCATTCCTCATTGCTATACCCGACCTAACTTATAGCTGAACCAGGTCTACAATTTTGCGGATGAGTATACTAATATGGAACGTAAAAACCAGATTACGAACCGGGCTCATTTGCTGTGACAACAAGCGTCATTATCATTGTGTCATCTCTTTCACTCTCATATTGAAGGGCGCCTGAAATGTACATTAGCCTTGACCATCTGGGGCAGCTGTAATGGTGAAGTCCTGAGAATATGTTATCTTGCAACCTGTGTGTCGTTGCAAATTGCACACCCCCCCCCCCCCCAACCCACCTCCTTTTCTTTTATACATAGCAGCAACCACAAAGATGTTTGCTTTTAGCGTTTGAGAATTACGCATTGTCGTGCCATTTTCGTGCGCCAAGTAAAAATCAATGAGATATTTCCCCGTTTCTTTTTCGATAAAATGTTACTTCCTCATTTTGGTGTCAATTTTGCTATCTTCTGAAATGAGTACTGGGAGAAGTAGTCATTGTAGTAGAAGTAGTAGTAGCAGTAGTAGTAGTAGTGTTTGTAGTAGTAGTAGTATTACTAGTAGTAGTAGTAGTAGAACCAGTAGATGCAAGAGTAGTGGTAGTATTAGTAGTAGCAAAAGAAGTAGTGTTAGTAGTAGCAGAAGTAGTAGAAGTAGAAACAATTGTAGTAGTAGTAGCAGCAGTAGTAGAATTAGTAGCAGTTGTAGTAGTTTTAGTAGCAGTAGTAGAAGTAGTAGCAGTAGTAGAAGTATTAGCAGTTGTACTAGTAGATGTAGTAGAAGTGTTAGTAGTAGTAATGGAAGTAATAGAAGTAGTAGTAGTAGCAGTAGTAGCAGTAGTAGTAGAAGTAGTAGTAGTAGAAGTATTAGCAGTTGTAGTAGTAGTAGCAGTAGTAGAAGTGTTAGTTGTAGTAATGGAAGTAATGGTAGTAGTAGAAGTAGCAGTAGTAGTAGAAGTAGTAATAGTAGTAGAAGTAGTAGTAGTAATAGTAGTAGTAGTAGTAGCAGTAGTAGTAGTGGTGGTAGTTGTAGTGGTTGTAGTTGCAGTAGTTGTACTACTTATCGGCGCTCGAACCTGCCTCCCACATGCTACGAGACAGTACCTTAACTGATGTGCCCACTTCTAATATTTACTTTTCTTTTCTTTTTCTTTTCACATCCTATCGTGCCTTTATTCGTCAAGTTATGAGGAGATGTCTAGAACTAGCCTGTCTGTGGGCCTCATGCACAGTGGCATTCACTGCTTCAGATATTTCTGTAAGCCACCTTTTTTCGTGGTCTGCATTTGGCTTTGAATCCGCTGTATCTAAATAGCAGTGCTTGTTTGTGGTGCTGTGTGGTGGTAGTCTTGTTACATGACAAAATCATTTTAGTTGTTGTCTTTTAATGTAGTCTAATACTGGTGTTGTTCCCACCAGTCTCCTAGTGTCATTGTTTCTGATCATGTCTCTCCTTGTAACACCCAATATTTTTTACGGCCGCATTTCATTTCTGATGTTAGAATGTGTCGTTTTTCATGTGATGTTAATGTCCAGTCTTGACATTGATAGCGTAATGTCGGAACGACAATCTTGTTGTATGAAGCTCTTTTGTTAGTTATTGTCACGTGCTTGCAATTAAGTATTGGAGTTAATTGTCCAATGATTTGATTTGCCTTATTGCATCTTTGCTGGATTTCCGCTGTAATTCTTCCGTCTGCTGATAACTTGCTCTATAAGTATGTAAAATATTTCACCTGTTTGATAAAGATTTTCATGTCGCCGGCTATTCTAGATATTTTTATGACTTCATTTTTTTTTCCACATTGATTTTCATGCTGTATTTTTTACAGGATGTGTGATCAGGTGGTATGGGCTCGAATCCGGACTCCACCGTCTTTATCACGGGTGTGATGTATCTCGTAGTCGCCCCCTAGTCATCTTGTCCTTGACTTGCCACAGGGGTCGGGCGGCTCGAGACGGGGGCGTGAGGATAAAATGTAAATCAGTTAATCCCTACTAAAAATATCGCAAGCAAATAATTTATGCCATCATCGTCTGCGATGCCTTTTTTGTCTCTATTACATGTTGTACTTTGTCAATATGTTGTTGCAATCGTAGTTCTGATGTTGCTATGCCAGCTTGGTCGTCGGCGAAAAGAAGTTCGTTTAAGAGTTCAGCAATGGTTCACCATTTGGGTAAGCTATTTTCAAATGTAGTCAAATATATGTGATGAACAACTAAAGAGATCCATATTGTACATCAGATTTGACATGAAATCTTGCCGATAGTCTGGTTATCGTTTGGAAAGATCACTGGCTATTAAAGTAAAGACTTTTTGATAGGTTTATTAGATGATCGTTTACAGCAGAAGGTACCAATAAAGTCTTTAGATGTTGTCCATCTACCCGATTAAAAGCTGTTGCTTGATCTACAAACGCAACTTACAGCTCCTGATCGTAGACAATTGCTTTCTCCACCAATTGTCTAATATTGACTATATATCTATCTTCAGTCAACTAGTATCTAATTACCAAACGTTATTTTGGTTGCCTCTGGAATATACGATTGCCTTTTTTGGGACTGGTAGTGGTGGAAGCGTAAATTAGAGCAGCCTGTCAGACGCCATGTGTGTCGCTCTGCTAACAACACAACATGTGGGGAGAGAATTCGTAGAATAATTTGAGTGGATTTTTAACTTGAATTTCGCCTGAGCAGCGGCCGTTAAGCCTACTATTTTTTATTTACAATTGCCAATGGATTTTTGACGTGCGCCACTGAACACGAGTATCCGATCTCACTACTCAGAGATCAATGAAAATTTGTACCAGATGATCTTCATGAAAAAAATCACGGTTTCCGCAGTAATTTAAACCCAGCGACCTCCAACACCCGAGGCGAACACCTTACCTCGAGACCACTTGACTAAGGACACAAATAAAATTATCAGACAGCTATATCAATAGTGTAAGCTTTTTTGCTTTGGGATCCATATCCTTTAGAATCGTTGTAGGACAAAGCAAAGCAATTGTTTAATAACAGACCCACTGCCCTATTACCACATTCTTTCTTCCTCACATTCGTGAGAACCAACGATAAGAAAATCATTCGTTATATTCAGGCGAATCAATGAATAACTCCCAGAAACAAATCGCTTCATCACAGGACAACATGGGTTTCGTCTTGCAGGTCTCCTCCTGCTGTCAAATAAACTCACAAATCTGCTCACTGAACAAGTGGAACAACGGAGACGATTAAAAATTGGTGTGTTCCGTTGTTTGACACTTACGTCGATATAAGGATGTTTGCTTCTTAGCGACACACGAAAGATGGGACATGAAATTTGACTACTTTTTAAGAAGTTTTTATTTAAATTGACTTGGTGTCAGTTTGCGTGGACTTCTGTCTGTTTCTGTTTCTAAGAATCGACGTCACTACACTCTGGGCATACCCATAGGGGCTTAGTCTCTCTCTCCTCAAATGGCGTAAGGTATGGATGCTGATGATCCCGGTAGTTCGTTGGTTGTACACTCTCCTGCTCCGTCCTCTCATGCGCCCCACTCCACTCAAACATCGTTTAATGTCGAATCTTTGCAATCTGTGGATTGCTGCTTCATCTATTGCAGTGTCCTCATTAAACAGGTGGTCATTGATTGATTTCAAAATGTCACTTCTATCCATAACTAATGTGCTCATGATGGGAGCTTGTGAAGTCATGATGTCAGCTATGTCATTGCCCTGAACCCCGGCATGAGCAGAACAGTAGATCCATGTCAACCCCTGGAGGTTTGAGGCCTCAACAGCTGCTATCCACTCGTACCTAAGCCATCCCTTCTGTACTTTGTGAAGTACGGCTTGCGCATCTGTCACGATGACTGCCCTTGTTATAGAAGTATCAGATATATATTTCAGTGCTGAGGTCATTGCTTCCGTCTCCATTCTCAAACTGGAGGTTGTTGACACGTATGCTCTACTGAGCTCATCAACGACCTCTCCTCTCACTCTAGCCGAGAAGCCCCAACCTGATGTCCCCACTGTACAGTACTGATCCGTCGGTGTAAATGACGGCGTCACTCTCCTGCGTGTTCTCAGTTATCAGCTGATTCACCTCGTGCTGTGCTCTCCCGCTGCTCCATTCTCTGCATTACTCACCGAAGGTTAGGATGACTTTCTGGTACTCTATCACTCTTCTCACCAGTGTGGACCCATTCTTACCCCTTCTATTTCTTTCCCCATAACCAAGAGAGCTGAAATTGTGGACACAGTCTTTCTTAATGCGACCTGTTAATCTATCAAATAGTGACATATCCTCGAATGGCCTGTTCTTCAATAACGCACTTCTAAAATTCAAAATGCAGAATGAGTCACGTATGTAGAAAATTAAGAAGTGGTTCATTGATTCGGTCTCTAGGTAAGATATCCGCCACAGGCGCCGGAGGTCTCGAATTCGAACCACGGTTGAGACCGGAATTTATTTTCCCGTGGATCTTCTAGTAAAAATTATACTGATTTCCACGTAGTGAGATCGGATTCCCGTGTCCAGTGTCGAGCATATTAAAAATTCTTTGGCAGTTAGAAATCTAAAAGAGCAGGCTTAACGGCCGCTTCCCGGACAAAATTCAAAAATTCAAGTTAAAAATCTACCAAAACTATTTGTACCTCCCCCCAGGCCTAGTAAGTCGCAGGAAGTTTTAAAATACCTACTACGTATATCCCAAGCATTTGTCTACCTGGTAACATACATTAACATGCCTGTTTGACTACCAGGATTCCAAGTACTCCATATTCCAACTAAGTTTAATAAGTCATAGAATTCTCCCATTAGTTTGTGCACCAAATACTTTATTTGTCACCCCCCACCCCAACCTTTCAGACGGTCAAGCTGTGTTCTGACAAGGTGTGTATTGCACCAACCACTGGACGACAAGAATATAGCCACGCTGCTGTTCCGTGGAGAGATATGCGTACAGTGTATCAGTGGGGAGAAGAGACAAATATCTTGTGAGACAAAACATATTGATCAGACAATTTTATTCAGAGCCAAATGGAACATACTGACCAAAATCTCACCTCACTTTCAAAAAGTTTTCCCTAGAAACAAACTAGGTCATGGTATGCTGGCTAATGAAGTGGGGATCGATCGACGTGATCCTTGTAGTAGTGAGCGTCACGAAGATGAAGCCAATCTTAGCTCAACAGCCTGGAGAACATCGGTCTACCTTCATCAGGACCCTTTGATTGTGATGAAAGCTTCTTCTTCGTCTTCCATCCACTGATGCTATGAATCTAGCCAGGTCAGATTCACAATGGAGACAGTGCGTATCAGGTCTCAGCCGGCCCCTCGCAGCTTTTCGAGCAAGTTCTCTACCTCCTGGTCAGAGACTGCCTCTCTCTTTTATATGTGTAAATGGGAGCAGTCCTGCTGGATACCTTCTGGTGTTTGCTTGGGGGCTCCGAAATGACATATGGTGATGTCTCTAATGCCCATTATGAGTCTAAATATCTTTGTCTGCCCATCTCGGGCAAGTTTGTCTATGCTGTCATTTTCTGGTTTGTATTCTTTGTCCTGGTCTCTGTAATGAAAACTAGTGCAACCCAGTACGTAACGCCCTTTTCATGGCCCACGACAGAGTAAACATACTCATCTTTAACGCACTAGTTTATCGGATGTGTGCTTTCTGTCGTTGAACCATGTACGACAACATATCAGATTTATGGTGCACTAAACAGAAGAGATCAAAGTCTCATTTTTCAGTTCAGGACAGAACACAACAGGGTCAAAAGCCACTTGAACCATATCAATTCCCAGCACCTGCCATTGTGCAGACATTGCTCTCAACTTAATGAACCAGTTAGACACCTACTCATTGAGTACAAGACGCTTGCGTACATGAAGAAAAGATTCTTACAAGAACTCCCGATAAGTACCACCAAACTGTGCGGAGCAGTGGAACCATTGAAGAAGACTTGTATCTACTTCCGAATGGCATTGATCTACCTAGAGCAGACTTGCTCAGCATCTATGTGATAACAACAGCAGCATCAACAACAACAACAACAACATAATCAGCTATCATAGAAACATGGCAGAGCGCGTGGCAAGAGCGCGTTCTAGAATGGTGTTGATGCCTGCCTGCTGACAAGGCATATCTTGTTTAAACAAGCATAGCCAGCACACGACGTGGTGAAAGCAGTGGTTAGCAGCATGTAGTCCTCAGTCTAAAATAAACTCGACTACCTCAGCAATGGTAATATAGTCGTAGGACTGTTTTTTTTTTAGTAGAAACATAAAAATAGGTTTTAAAGTTACATTGATTCATGTAAATGTATGACCATTCACAAGAAATGCTAGAAATGTCGTTCACCGACATTCAGGCATATTCGAAGGCGATGCTCCATATTTTTGAAGGTCGTTCTCATTATGTCTCCATCAATAGTAAGAATGTATGCACTTATGCTGCTTTGTAAGTTTCCTATCGTGCGATGCTTATCGATGTAAGCATGTCTTTTCAAATATCCCCATAAGAAACAATCGGGGGATTCAAAATAGGTATGCGTGGAGGCTGAAGGATCAGGTCTGCCAATCTAATGGTTCAAAACTACCTGTGATTTCACATTTCTTTGCTGATCTGGCTATGCACCGTTTGTCTGACGCTTCTCTTCCTCCAAACTTCTTCATGAATTCACCTTGCATTTCTTTTATGTACTTGGCTATCTAGTGGCTTTTCACTACAAAAAACCGCTTCACATCATGAATGACGTTATCCGAACGTGTGAAATACGTACAATGCCACGTGATTGGGCACCTTGCCATCTGGCAGGAAAACGTTCCATGCAATCATCGCGTCATTATAAAAACCACTACCACGCATTTCTGACAGGTTACAGGTGACTTTCACACCCGATTTTCTTCTTCTTCTTTTTCTTCTTCTTCTTTTTCTTCTTCTTTTTCTTCTTCTTTTTCTTATTTTTTTTCTTCTTCTTTTTCTTCTTCTTCTTCGTTCGTTTTCAAACTCCTACTACCAAGCCCTGAAAAGGGCTTTCCAAAAAGCAGAATGTAGTCCAGAGAAAGAAATACGTTGTGTCGTAGTTTACAGCTTGACTGCGATATGTGCACCCTTAGGTCCGACACATCCGACTTCAGTATGGCATTTTCGCGTACCATGCTAGTCTTCTCGCTTCGATCCCTTCTCCTTAGCCAGAATGTTCTGTTGCAGCCAGGATCACCACGGGTCTTGGCGGCTCAGGCTCGTTGGCACTGAAGCTAGCAGTCAGGTTTTGGGTCGCTGGCAGCTACAGCTCCTGCACTGCTCAGTATCATTTTCCCAATTTACACTAAATTTCATGTTTCCTTGATAAATAGGGTGGTTGGTCTCTCTCTGTCGGTCTCTCTCTCTCTCTTTCTGTCTATGTCTGTCTGTCTCTCTCTCTCTGTCTCTCTGTCTCTCTCTGTATCTCTCTCTGTCTCTCTCTGTCTCTCTCTCTCTCTGTGACAAGGACAAGAATAGTACCACTGTCACAGAGAGCATATCGTAAGAGGCGACTATCTGTGTGAAATGACATAACACCGATCACTTTGCTACTTTGCTCTAGTATTTGAGTCTATCAGGATGGACTGAATAAGACCCTGACAACGACCTTGAGAAAAGTAAGATGGCCGCGACTTAGTGGCTTCGCTCTCGACTCTACGGTGTTTATGTCGAGTTTTCCGTTTTTTTGTGGTTCTTGTCAGGATTATATTTCACAACTCGTTCACCAGGTGGTATCAGGGACTTTATTCTGTGGATTTGATGTGCTTTCGATAGGTTATCCTGTTTGTTATGCTGCATTTCGCTGCATTTTATGCCTAGCTCAAGCCATGGGAAACCAGCCCATGACGGAGTTCACCGTTTCGCTAAACTTCACACCAGAATTCAGTCCAGATTTTCACTACTCAAGAACATTTCTGCTCGGACTGATGCTAACTTCATACTGGCCGCCCCTCCCTCCACCGGTGGTTACACGATACCTCTCCCAACCTCTTATTCTCAGCACAGCAAGGGTCACGCTGCCAACAAGTGTACACAGTCAAAAGCCTCGGCGGCGGGACACGTGGAAACAGAGAGTTTGACATGGACCGACACGGAAAGCTTTACACAAACATTGATCGAACACACTCCTCGCGACCCTCATCCCAAGGAAGCGGTGTACACGGCTCCCTCTGGGAGTCTATATGGATTTAGGTCGACACGCTTTGCATGGACAAAACCTCAGCAGTTGGACATGGTAGGGGTCAATCGACGCAACATGATTATTATTAAGATGGACTCGCACATTGGTTAACCCTCCTCATCTCACCCAACGCAGCGAAGTATACAAGTAGTAAGCCTAGCCCGCTAAGCCAGAAATCGTCTTCTCGGATACATCCAGCTCACGCCAGAGCTGGGACCTGCACAGGGACATCTGCCCATGTAGAATTACAGGTCGACTAAAACTGATTAATAGTTTTAAAACACAGTTAATTTATTGAGGCTTTTGTCTACCTATTGCAACTATCGACAAGGAATGAATGTCCTTGTACATTTGTGTATATTTCATGTTCGTGAAAAGTAGCCCGATTTAAATCAAATTGTTGTCAGGGATAAAGTGCTGCAGGCTTGATTGGGATAAATTCATAATATTATGGGTTGGAGATGGAGCAACGAGCACTGTTTCAGGCTCTTTTCCTTTACTAGCAGTATGTTGTGCACTCATTTACAACTGCATACACTAGAGGTGGTGTTCTCAACCTGGTGCTCGCCAGTATCATTGTGTTCTTTTAATGCAATTTGCTGCTCTAATCATGCAAGTAAAAAAAAGTGTTCACGTCATGCAAGTAAAAAAATGCTCGTCATGCAAGTAAAAAAGTGCTAATCATGCAAGTAAAAAAGTGCTCGTGTCATGCAAGTAAAAATGTGCTCACGTCATGCAAGTAAAAAAGTGCTCGTCATGCAAGATAAAAAAAAGTGTTCACGTCATGCAAGTAAAAAAGTGCTCGCGTCATGCAAGTAAAAAATTGCTCATCATGCAAGTAAAATAAGTGTTCACGTCCTGCAAGTAAAAAGTGCTCGCATCATGCGAGTAAAAAAGTGCTCGCGTCATGAAAGTAAAAAGGTGCTGGCGTCATGTAAATAAAAAAGTGTTCGCGTCATACAAATAAAAAAGTGCTCGCATCATACAAGTAAAAAAAGTGTTCGCATCATGCAAGTAAAAAAAAAGTGTTTGCGTCAAGCAAGTAAAAAGTGCTTGTGTCATGTGAGTAAAAAAAAGTGCTCGCGTCATGCAAGTAAAGAAGTGCTCGCGAGCACCAACGCTCATGAGGCCCGTTTTTCAATTCAAACTTTGTTTTGCAAACCCAAATAAATAATGTTGCTATCTATCCATTATATTTTAGTTGTTAAGTTGTACGTTTGCTGCCAGTAAACGTATTTGCCGCTCTATGTTCTGAAATATTTCCCTCTCATGACTTGATTCGGGGGTTTCCCCGATGCTGGTCCGGGTCAGCGGTGTGCTGCATCATGGGTACTTCAATTGATAGATCTCCAATTCTTCTTTGCACTGAAATATTTGTTTGAAAATGAGAAATTCATAACGTTTTGGGGAGCAGAAGATGCAAAAAAGGTTACAAATGGTTTTCTCAAATGTCTGGCGATGTACGGGACGACCTGCTGTGTAAAAAAGCTTTCTCACTGACGAAATACCTCAAGAACAAATCACGATTAACTCATTCACATCATCATGAATGTTCATGTGCAGCTACAAGCCACTTCTTCTTGGACATCACTGAATTTCTGAGTTGTTTCAAGCTCAAGAATGTCATTGACCGGGTGAGTGTTTTGGCTTGGCTTGGCTTCGTTCGTTCTCAATCTCCCACTACCAAACACTGAAAGGGCTTAAGTAGGAGAATGAAGCCCATAGAACGGAATGCGTTGTGTCGTAGTTTACAGCTTGACTGCAATATTTGCACCTTTCGGTCCAACACATCCGACTTCAGAAAGCATTTTTTTAGGACCGGGTTAGCATTCCCTCTTCGATCCCTTCTCCTTAGCCAGTCTGCCCTGCTGTTGCCTGTTATTCAGGATCACCGCGTGGAGGTATAGAAGGGTCTTGGCAGCTCTGGTTAGCTGGCTCTGACGCTAGCAGTCAGCTATGAGTCTCTGACCACTGCAGCTCATGCGCTGCTCAGCATCTTTATCTCGGGTGAGTGTTTTAAAAATGTATTATTTTTCACAAATGAAATCCATTATATTGCACGATGCACTAAATAGTTCACGTTAACGGTGGTCGCAATCTTAAAAAAGATGAGAACCCCTGCACCAGAGTATGAGTATATGTAGTTAGGATTGAACCCAATCTCTTTGGGCTAGATGCAACGCTATAAACTAGACGCTGCTCAGACGTTCCATTTCTCACATTAAACAATACGTTGCTCAGACGTCCTATTTCTCTCTTATGATGTGGAATCTCTCCTCCCGTCTATATTGCCATTTCTCATCACAGATCTATCTAAGGATGTAGCAATATAGACTAATACAATGCATTATTCTTCAACATGTAATTTGATAAAGTACATTCAAGTTTTCATTAGCTACATTTTGATTGGATGCAAGGCGTCACTGAAACTATAAATAGCTGTGACGTATAATTTTCTCACCTTGAATTGTAGTTGAAAGTAATGTTTTTGTTGTTATTGTTGTTGTTTTTGCTCTTGTTCTTGTTGATCGAAGCTACTCGTGCTGAGTTCAGTTAAAGCTTTGAAGAAGTTTATTTGGTAACCGGTTACAGTGGCTCTTCTTACATCCCAAGGCGTACTTGAGAAGGTGTGCCTGGACTAATCTGGCCGTAGTTCAATGCGAGATTCCTAAATAAGCTAACCACTACGGGAATTTACAGTGTTGATCCCCCACATTATTAACCGGATTCTTTGTTTCCAGGAGCACGAACAAGGGCGTGAAGTGGGGGTCTTATCCAGTGTGTTCCCCCTGACTCTGAATATTCTTCGCTCCCAGTTAAAGGCAATGAAATATATGACCCATAAAGGGGATGTTACATATATGGATAGGTAGGGAACGCGAATGGGGAATAGATTGGCGTGATGGTACTACAGTCGATGTTTTGGCGATCTGCAGACCTCTGGAGTTTGACGCCAAATGTGGATATACTAATTTGACGTCTTTATACTGGTTTAGAAGACGGCATGACCTGTGTACAACCAATTTCTTTTACATTCACTTGATATTAAAATTCATATGCGCGCCGAATTTATTCTTTAAAGCATTAACTGAGAGGTAGAAGTAAAGTAAGTCCTTCAGCAGACTTAACCGCTGGTCAGGAATGAAGTGTTAGAGACCAGATTACTAAGCCTCAGCTTTTGAGAAGGGGTGGCCAGTTCCCTTCCAAGCTGCTTTTTCCTCCCCAAACGGTTAGCCAGTTACCCATTTACCACTGAGTTGATTGGAGCTGCCGGTAGTGAGCGTTGAACTCCGTAACTTTGCCATGAAAAGCGAGTACTCTATCACTGCGCTAATCAGACGCTTATTAATTGACCCTGCCTCCATTATTTCCTGTGTCAATGCATTCCAAGCATTCACCACTTTCTGGCTAAATAAATTGTTCCTCTCACCTAATCTGGACCTTTCTTTAATTAATTTGAGGTCTATGCCCTCTTCTTCCTGAAGGCGACTGTACATTGAAAAAAGCTTGTCATAGTCTAATTTATCATTTCCTTTAATTATCTCATGAACATGGATAAGTCACCTCGAATTCTTCTCTTTTCTAGACACTGTAGGCCGGTTTTTATGGGTTTTTCCTCATAACTGTAATTCTGGGGTCCCACTATCAGCTTTGTCGCTCTTCTTGGTATTCTTGCTAGCATGTTATGCAATAATGGCTTCATGAATGTGTACAAAAGGAACTATGAGATAGGGAACGAGAGTGTGTACAAACATTGGTCTAGGGGGAGGAAAATAAGTGTGTACAAACATTGGTCTAGGAGTGAGGGAACATAAGTGTGTACAAACATGGGTCTAGGAGTGAGGGAACATAAGTGTGTACAAACATGGGTCTAGGAGTGATGGAACATGAGTGTGTACAAATATGGGTCTAGGAGTGAGTGAACATGAGTGTGTAGAAACATGGGTCTAGGAGTGAGGCAACATGAGTGTGTACAAACATGAGTCTAGGAGTGAGGTAACATATGTGTGTACAAATAGGGATCTAGCAGGGAGGGAACGTGAGTGTGTACAAACATAGGTCTAACTGGGAGGGAATATAAGTGTGTATAAACATTGGTCTATCAGAGAGGGAGCGTGAGTGTGTACAAACATGGGTCTAGCAGGGAGGGAGCGTGAGTGTATACAAACATGGGTCTAACAGGAAGGGAACATAAGTCTGTACAAACATGGATCTAACAGGGAACGAACAAGTGTGTACAAAGTAACGAGCTATAGGATTCAACTGTTTCCATACCCTTTTAAACGTATTGATAGATACTAAGAGCTTTTGAGCCTGCCAAGATCGCAGTGACGTTAATTGTTTATAACATGGAATAAAGTTCCAGCACAGATATACGTTTCAAGCCCTTTATGATATAAAATGTTCTAGGTTTAACATCTCCTGAAGTTTCAGCTTTGCAAAAACCATCATTCCCGTTGTGACTCGTTAAACTGTTGCGATCGTCACGTGAGTTCTGTGCCAGTCCGAATTTTTTATGTCGTCTGCAATGATGGAAAGTATAAAACATAGCTACAAAATGGCTAACTAAAGCCTAGGCAAGTCAGCGTCCTATTTGTGGGTTTGCTTGTGAATCCTTTATGATTTTCTGAGATGCCATAACTTTGTTATAAAAGAAATACAACTTTTAGCAATAAAAGACAATCGAGCTGTCTGATTTATCTCAACATAGTTGAAGAAAATATACAATATTTATCAATAAAGAAACTTAATTCCACTTGAGATGTCCTTAGTTGCAGAAAACATAAAACATTATCAATAAAGAAGCTTAATGCCACTTGAGAAGTCCTTAGTTGCAGAAAACAGACAACATTTATCAATAAAGGAACTTAATCCCCCTTGAGATGTCCTTAGTTGCAGAAAACATACAACATGCATCAATAAAGGAACTTAATCCCACTTGAGAAGTACTTAGTTGCAGAAAACATACAACATTTATCAATAAAGGAACTTAATCCAGGTTGAGATGTCCTAATGTAGTTGTAGAAAATATACAACCTTCATCAATAAAGGCACTAAATCACGCTTGCGAAGTCCTTAGTTGTGGAAAATATACAACATTAATGAACAAATACACCCGACTTTATCTCAGTGGCGAAACAGTTCAAGTTAATGTCAATGTTAACATGAGAGGTTTACACCCTGCGATTCTGTATGTTAACATGAGAGGTTTACACCTTATGGTTGTGTATGTTAACATGAGAGGCTTACACCCTATGGTTGTGTATATTAACATAAGAGGTTTACACCCTGTGGTGTAACAGTTCCACTCCGAGCATGAGAGTTTAGGGCAGGGGTGATCTTGGTTGCTGAGAACAAAGGTATCTGAATGCGTGCCAAGGTCACTCTCTGTCTGGTCACTACGCCAAGGTCACTCGCCGTTTCAACAAAGGGAATCGGAGTTGGGGAAAGAATGTACAAAAAGGAACTGACCACTGGCGTTCCGATTTGGGTAGTAGGGCGGGGGGAGGGGGTGAGTGACAGACGGGAGGGCAGCGGAGTTTGCTGCGATAGATGAGTCACAGGCGTTCAGAGTAATTCGTTCCAATAACGACTGAATAGAGCCCTCCCCCTGAGATCCATTGGTCAGCTCTGATACTGCTTGAGAGTATATAACACTAGACAAAGTTTAGCTCAAGCAGGCTGGCATAGAGAGGGGACGAGTGAATGTAGATAGGAATTTGTTTAGCTCACCGACTTAGCAGAAGAGCGATTGATAGACTGTTGTACGAATGTTGGAGAACCATTGAGTCGGGGCCAGCCGCTCAAATAGGTGTGTGTGGTCATTTTGTATAGAGATAATCTGAATGTGTGTCGTACGCAGGACATTTTGCGAACGAGGTATGTCCTGACGAGTTAAGCGTGTGTGTAGATCGACTAGGTGAGATCTAGATGTGTGTGTGATGTGTGTAGACACCGAACGAACGAGGTATGTTCTAGAGTTGTGAGTATACGTAGAATACGTTGAATGCCAACCTGAGGGGATTTGAGTGAGGAAGAGTTTTTGATAAGGTGTATTGAGGATGCAGTTAAGGATATGTGTGTGTGATGTGAGTACGGCAATAGAACTGGGTTTTGATAGTTGGGAATTCAATCAATAGCTAATGCTTAAAATGTCTGCTTTAGTTAATATTTATATTAACATATAAAATATAGGAATATTTAGTTAAGATGCTATGTATTGTATTGTGTTTGTAATTTCACTACTCATTTTTCTGGTATGAGTATTATATAATAAATATGCCACCTGCTGTGTGATATGTCATTTGCAGTGTGTGGTCATGAATGATGTGGATGGGTGTGGTAATGTGCTAAGTTAGAGTAACTCTAGGGCAAACAGTGGGATCTGCTACAATGGTTGTGTATGTTAACATGATATGTTTACACCCTATGGTTGTGTATGTTAACATGAGAGGTTTACACTCTATGGCTATGTATGTTAACATAAGAGGTTTACACTCAATGATTGTGTATGTTAATATAAGAGGTTTACACCCTAGGATTGCGTATGTTGTTGTTGTTGTTGACTGTCCACAACGAGTAAGATTACTCGACGTTGAGTGGTGGTTTTTTGTACCTTTCCTAACATCCCGAATGTGCTGATGAAGGTGGACCTGGGTCCTCCGGGCCGTTGTGCTATGCTTGGCTTCATCTGTGTGTCTCTCACTATTGCGAGAATCACGTCGATCCCTCACCTCATTAGCCAGGCTGCCAAAAAACAGCCTGTTTCCTTGGAGGACTACAGGAAAGTTGAGGGTAGGACCTTAGCCAGTATATTTTGCCTGACCCCGACTAACATATCTGATTAGAATGTTCTGCCTGACCAGTTGTTAGTCTTCATCACCGTTTATGCATATTATCGTAAACAAAACAGCACTATGGAATGTAAAATAATCATACCAATCTCTTAATTTATTAATAACATTTGCATATTATCAAATAATCTTAAGAACAACTCAACCAAAAATATTGTGTTTTAAAACGTGAAGTATTTGTCAGTGAATTATTTCCCTTTGCAGATCTAATTATCCCAAGCGAAAGCTAGATTCTCATCCAGTGAACGAATGAGAAATCCACGCGCTTTCTGATTACCATCATTTATTGAAAACGGCTGTTATAGCTGTAAGTAGATCAAATTGATCTTAAATTTAGTTTAATCCCAAATATGTGTGCAGTTTATTTAGTTTTAAATATGTATTACATTAAATTTTAAGAAATTTAATTTTTTTTTTTAGAAAACAATTTAGAATAAACAGTTATATAAATCTTCCAAAATCAAGAGATTTGTTATGAGGATAAATAATAGTTAAACAAAAACGATGGAAATAGCCAAGCGAACCCGGAAGGATAATTATCCATATCGAGGGACAGATGATAGAACAAGTGCAGAGGTTTCAAATTCCGGACTAATTATTGCAGAGGTGTTGAAATTAGAACCATGAACGCTGTAGCTAAATTATTTTTATTTTTTTTGCTTAGATGTTTGCCTCACTAGTTTCTACTGGTGGAGGCGCGCCATTTTCCACCCCAGACCGTAGTCCATTGGGCGATATCAGGACGCATAAACCAGTGCTTGGGTGCATGTGTGCGTCTGTGTGTACCTATGCTAGGTTTGTGCGCCCTCAGAAGCTAGCCCAACCAAAGTGCAATGGAAGGGCCTCACCATGAGGGCGCGTGTGAAAGTTGTGCAAGAGTGTGACTGTAGGACAGAGTCAAATGAAACAGAGTGAGGTAAGAGGGGAGAGAAGAGTTGCCCCCAGGGTGAGGTAAGAGGGGAGAGAAGAGTTGCCCCCAGAGTGAGGTAAGAGGGGAGAGAAGAGTTGCCCCCAGAGTGAGGTAAGAGGGGAGAGAAGAGTTGCCCCCAGAGTGAGGTAAGAGGGGAGAGAAGAGTTGCCCCCAGAGTGAGGTAAGAGGGGAGAGAAGAGTTGCCCCCAGGGTGAAACCTTTGTTCTGTAGCTAAATTAGACATTCCGTGGGGAATAAATACTTATAGCAACACATGATACTCATAGCAACAAATAAATACTTATAGCAACAAATAAATACTTATAGCAACAAATAAATACTTATAGCAACAAATAAATACTCATAGAAACAAATAAATACGCATAGCAACAAATAAATACTTATAGCAACAAATAAATACTTATAGCAACAAATAATATTAAAATTGTGCTTCGAAAAAGAATAATGACAAAACATATCTGGCGAACAGCATTGTAAAATCTGTAACATGGAATCTAAAAAAAAGGATGACGAGATATTAGATGCTTTTAAGGTGTGGTGTTGTTGCAGGAAAAACATAGTAAGCTGGATAGAAACAAATTAAAACGAGCAATTGTTTAAAGATGTAGGGAGACATAGACAACTAATAATTAGTTTTACCAAACGAAGATTGCCTTGGATTGGTCATAATATGAGACATGGAGGTTTACTATTGAAAATACTAGAAGGCAAAATTCGGGGGAAATTAAGAATACGACGTCCAAAAAAACAATTACATCACACAGCCGTGCATAGAGATAAGGATGAATACCTATACTGAGCTAAACAGATTTGCTGGAAACATAGGACAATGACATGAATTGATCAGAAGAATTCAACACCAGTCTCAGAACTGGCTTAGCAGAGGACAATGGTGTGAAATGATCAAAATACGTTAACACAAGTTTCTGGACTGACTAACATAAGACAATGGTGTGACATGATCAGAAGATTTCAGCACCTGTCTCTGGACTGACTAACATGAGACAATCGTGTGACATGATCAGAAGACTTCAGTACCAGTCTCTGAACTGACTAATGGGGGACAATGGTGTGACATGATCAGAAAATTTCAGCACCAGTCCCTGGACTGACTAACATAAGACAATATTGTGACATGATCAGAAGATTTCAGCACCAGTCTCTGGACTGACTAATGGGGGACAATGGTGTAACATGATCAGAAAATTTCAGCACCAGTCTATCGACTGTCCAACCTGATGGTGATGATGAATGTGACATGTACAAGTAGTTAAAAGATTTTCTTTCAACACATTTTGCCTTAAATAATTGTTAACCTTTGCACACCAGATTTCACGTTTCCTTTGAGCATATACTTTCTGTACTTAGTTTGATCTGTCCGTTTGTTTCTCTTTTGGCCGAGGTTTTCCTGAATTTTCTCTGTCGGTCCAAATAGTTGCAAGACTATCTTCAACGATTTATATTAAGTAATTTATACACTTGCAATGTGGACGTCTTCATGTCATGTAACCAGTTCATTTTGTATCATTTGCCAGCAGGGGCAGTGATCAGCTTGCATTCGCATGCCTCCCATGTATGTTGCTGTGGTGCTACATATTACGCACAAGTAGTAAGCTCTCATTATATTTATAATCTCATATTTGCATAGATGTCTATCTCTCTTGGCGTATATTCAGTCTGTGCTAGTGTGCGCCGTAGGCCCAAGTGAAACTCCTTACATTTATTTTGAATATTATGTTATGAGAGTATTTTTTATAAATTTAGAAAAATAATAATTTTGCAATTTTTCGTTAAATTGTATCACTGTCCTAAGTATTAAATGGAAAGACGGAGTCTCGAGAAATGAAGACCCGGACTTTGCTCGCGTGTGACTAGAAACTTTGCACACATTCTAATGTTCAGTATGGGTTAGAAGAAAAAAACAACTTTAAGCGGGGGCTCGACTTCATTACCTCGGGTTTTTTCCCCATTTTAGCTCGGTCTCTCTTGGCAGATGGGTACCCCATCTGTCGAGAGCATCGCACAAAGCACGAACTCCGTAGCTCCAGCGATGAGCCCAGGGATCTCCGGAAAAAATTGACATCATGGACCGACCGTCGCAGCTCGAGATCGAACTCCGACTGTCTGAACAGAGACCTCCAAAGAATGTGATGACTTGGTGTTACCGTCGGACTATAACCATTGACATGCCCTGCATGTGCCGAAAATTCCGAACACAGTTAGATTGAGCATGAGTTTTGTTTATGGAATCACATTTAATCACATCCGTCTTAGAAGTGAACTAGTTGTAATTTATGTCTTGATTTCCAATGTGTGTCAATTTAAGAGCTTATTAAGTTTGCGAAATACAATGATTTACAATCTGGACTGAAAGAATTATACGACGCGTGTTCAAATGAAACCGGACCAAAAATGCAGCAATTGAACGATGCGCATGCTGACGTCACTTCTGGTATAAACAGCACATACCAACCGTCAAGTTTGCAAAATGTCATTATCCTCCGACTCATAGTTTCCTCAGCATACCGTTGAAAACATGGCGGGTGTGATACGGAATCCATCCAGAGTTGATCAACAAACGATGATTCGGTTTCTAACAGCTGAAGGATATCGACCAGTTTACATTCATCACAGAATGCAGGCAGTGAATGGTGACAAAAGTGTGTCGAAGACAAAAGTGAAGAATTGGACAAATATATTTAAAGAAGGACGTGAGTAAACGAAAGATCTTCGGAGACCAGGTCAGGCGCGTTTCGTTGCGTTAACTCACGTCCTTATTTAAACATCGTTGTCCAGTTCTTCACTGTTGTTTTCGACACTTTTGTCATCATATGCTGCCTGCATTCTTTGATGTATGTGATATGGTCGACATCCTTCAGCTGTTAGAAACCGAATCACCGCTCGATGCTCAACTGTGAACGGATTTCGTATCACATCCGCTATGTTTTCAACGGTCTGCTGAGGAAACGATAAGAAGAATAATAATCAAATTTTGCAAACTTTACGGTTGGTATGTGCTGTTTACACCAGAAGTAACATCATCAAGCGTATCGTACGTATGTTTACCTGTTGCATTTTCGTCTGGCTTCATTTGAACACGCCTTGTACAAGGTAAGTGAATTTACTTTGAATATTCAGAGTGCTCCAAGATCTGTAGAGCGCTCATTTTCAGATTTGAAGATAAATACATAGCTATTGTAGGTGTACATAAAGTTAAGATCGTTTGAGTGGCTTAAGTCTAATTTCTATAGAAAAATAAATGTAGCAAGACTTTGGACCAACATTTCTCAAACCGGGGACAATGTAAGTCCCATGTCGGACCCCTGGACATTTCAAGAAGGCCACAAGTGAAAATCGAGTAAATTGGAGGAAGGCCGGGGGGGGGGGGGGTGCGGGGATGGGGGGGGGGGGCCTCACGGCACGAGACTAAGGGGTCACAGGGGAAAGTGACAAGTGAAGAAAGCAGCAAAGCGACAGAGGAAAGAAATCAGAGACTAAGAAAAAAAACAGAAAGCAGAGAAGTGAAGAAAACAGAAAACAGAGAAAGGAGAAAACAGAAAATAGAGAAATGAAAAAAACTGAGAAATGAGAATAAAGAAAATAAGGAAGTGAAGAAAACAGAGAAGTGAAGAAAACAGAAAACAGAGAAGTGAAAATAAAGAAAATAGAGACGTGAAGAAAACATAAAACAGACAAGTGAAGAAAATAGAAAACAAAGAAGTGAAGAAAATAGATAACGAAGAAGTGAGAAAATAGAGAAGTGAAGAAAACAGAAAACATAGAAGTGAAGAAAACAGAGAAGTGAAAAAAAACAGAAAATAGAGAAGTGAAGAAAGCAGAAAACAGAGAAGTGAAGAAAACAACATAGAGAAGTGAAGAAAACGAAAAACAGAGAAGTGAAGAAAATAGAACATAGAGAAGTGAAGAAAACAGAAAACAGAGAAGTGAAGAAAATAGAAAACAGAGAAGTGAAGAAAATAGAAAACAAAGAAGTAATAAAACAGAAAATAGAGAAGTGAAGAAAACAGAAAACAGAGAAGTGAAGAAAACAGAAAACAGAGAAGTAAAGAAAATAGAAAATCGATGCTGTGAATTATTTGCTCAGTCAAACGCGTCCACGCATTAACATAATAGACAGATGTGATCTACG
Organism: Ariolimax columbianus; assembly: GCA_036924085.1. Taxonomy (NCBI): domain Eukaryota; kingdom Metazoa; phylum Mollusca; class Gastropoda; order Stylommatophora; family Arionidae; genus Ariolimax; species Ariolimax columbianus. The sequence goes on along the minus strand of JAVGWX010000001.1, from coordinate 88,857,770 downwards.
GGCATACTTCACAACCATAGAACAACCGGATATCAAAAAGGCTATTTCGAGTCATCAAGTTCACATTGATCAAGAAATTCGTAGTATACATTTTTGTGTAATTACAATTGTTAAAATTATACAAATTATAAATAAAACATGTTCTGCTTACAAATAAATCATTTAAATGGCTACCTTTTTACCGGTGGGACAGATGGGCCTCAAAAATGAAACAAGGTTAGAAGGAGGCTACAGTCGGTAAAAGGTTGAGAAACACTGCTTTGGACTGAAAAACTCGTTCTATGATTTAGTGGTTGAAAGGGGTTTGAGTACAGAAACGAGGCTGGAATTAGAATACAAATGTAAAAGTGTTCAAAGGATTCAGATTTAGAAATAGGTATAGATTAAATGTATTCAATGTGTAAGATTTTTTGTATTTTTCCTTTTTTGTAAATCATTTTATTAAAAATAAAACTAAGATTAAACAGATATTATAATGTTAGCCTGCGTTATATGAAGAAAGGTGACTAATGTCTGGTCAGGCATAACATATTGATAGGACAATGTTAGTATGGAAAAACGAAATATACTACCTAAAGCTCTTACATCACTCCCTCGCAATTCTACATGGAAACAGACCGTTTGATGCCATTCTGGACAATGAGGAGGTGGAAGGGGGGGGGGGGGGGTGAGTGTTTGTGATCGACATTATCCCTAACGCCCTTTTCATGCCGCACAAAAGGGTAAACGTACTCATTGTGAGCATTCAACAACAACAACAACCATTATTTTTAAATAATAAAAATAACATTAAAATGAACATGTACTACGTAAATGTCATTCTATAAACATTGCTTTTATAGTGAATTCAATCATAAGATTGTAGCCCACCTAGTATCGGGGACTCGCATACGCCACTGCTCTCGTGGTGTCGTTGATAACTTTTCCCAGACATGTTATTTCAGGAGTTGTCATTCCTCTTGTCCTGTTCCTTAAATAAGTCAGACACTGGATGTGAAAGCGACACAGTTAATAAAGTGGTAGACTAACAATTGGAAATCCAGACTCATACCAAATTACAGTTATTTAATTCCAATGTCAAGTGAGTACTCCTGAACTAAACAAATATTTGGAGAACAACAAAGACAATACAGAGAAAGCTCCAGCCGTTCGACAATAAATGTCTACAAAGGATGATGGGTATAGGATGGAAAGAGCGATGAGGAACGAAGACCTTCGGGAAACAACCAGTGAAGCAACAACAAACAAATGTGCGCAATGAGGTTGGATAAGACACATGCTGCGAAAAGCACCATCAAATGTGGCCTGACAGGTACAGACTTGGAATGCACATGGGAATAGAAAGAGAGGAAAGCAAAGAAACACCTGGAGAAGAGACTGTGAAAATGGACTTTGGTTCCTGAACCTGATCTAGAGAGATGGAGAATGTGGAGCTCAAACCGTACCTTCTGGAAGCGAGGGTTCAAAATGACCTTGGACTTAAGAATGAGCAGCAAATTTGGCGCCGTACCGGCTGCGGGTTTAACATTGCTTTGGCGTGTTAGTTCATTATGGATGCCGCCAGGCCACGGATTTGCCTGGAATTCACACTAGTCAACGACTTATACTTGTGTTTATAAGAACGCTGTTTTCCATTTAGACTAGTTAATTCGTTCATGTTTGTGTTTTCTTCCCTCCGATTATCCTGGCATGAACATCAGCTATATGAATTTAGTACTAGGGTTAAGCCTAGGTCGTATTTTCAACGTCTAGTGCACACGACTTTACCAGATTGGCGCCCTTCGCCCTAGCTGCTGACAGTGTCAGTTTTGGTGTGACTGTGAAATGGAGACACGAGATTATAATGAACTAGAACATGTCGCCTGGGAGAGATGCCAAACACATCACGCACACGCTGAGTCATGTCCCTAAGACCTAATATGGTTATGGGAAAGACCAGTCACACAACAATAGATGGCATCCCCCTCCGCTGCCTTGAGAGACACATGTTTCCTGGACCGGCTTCGGGAGTAAACCCCGAGGGAAAATCTGCATCTCCAGTTGTCTCGATAATGTCTTGCCACTGGCCAAAGGTAGATCAGGACCAGAAAGTGAAGCTGAAAAAACGCGCAGTTGCTTCATCACTTTAATCCAACTCACCGTGCAAGTCATCCATTTTAGCGGACACAGCAAAAGGAAAATTGTTTACTCAAACGGCTAAAAATAGAAAGTGGTCATCATCTCTCTAGCGATGGCCGAACAAAATCATTCCTCGAAAGGATAGGGAGAAATTGATGATGATGATGAGGATGATAACGATGATTATGACACTGCCGAAGAAGCAGCACAATGAATGAGCTGACATATGCCAGCAACTCATCTGACTGCTTGCATCGGGGTCAGCTAACGAGATCTGCCCATGACCCTTTCCCGCTTCAGGTATTCGGTCCTGGAAACAGGTTACACTAGTCTAGTCTGACTGGGAGAATGGGGATTACAGTGAGAAGGCAAACTCGGCACCCATAAAAAGTCACCTGAAACCGAATGTGTCGAACCCAAATACACAGATATAAACTACAAATCACAACATCCTTTTCGGGACTAGCGCTGAAGAAGAAGAATGCTTTAAAACAGAAGACGATTAATATGATTGTGTGACGCCATATGTCTTCTATATTCTCTGACTTGTCAGACTTCGCCATAAAACATTGTTCCCATCATTTATTTCCCAAATCACTACTTGACGTCATATTTCTTCACAAATCCTCTGACTTGTCACGCTTCATCACAAAATGTTGGTCACAACGCTTCTTTCTCAACAGATTTATTCTAGAACCCTCCTTCTCGTCACACCTCGTCACAAAATGTTGGTTCCCCTTCCTCTCCCAACTCATTACAGGACGTCATATTTCTTCTAGATCCTCCCCCTCGTCACACTTCGTCACAAAATGGTGGTTCCCCCATCCTCTCCCAACTCACTACAACAACTCATAACACCATTTCACGGTAATATCTGCTTACATCATACCGCTACAGTTAACTTGTACAACTCCTTCATTTTCAAACTGATTTTTCGCATTGTGCTATTCTTTGTTAATGCATGTTCATGTTGTTTGTTCTCCTTAGAGCAGAGATTTTATGATAATTGGAAACGATTTACAGAAAACCTGAAAACACAAATCCACGAAAAACACCGACAAGGTTTCGATTGTTAGAGAAATGTGATGTGACGTGGGAAACAGTTTAATCCTAGATATTTTCTCATTCCCTGCTTGCATTGTCGATCTGTGTCTGGCGTCTAGGATGTTCAGTGAAAATTGTTGCCCCTGACATCGCAGCAATCAGTAGATACAAGACACTGAGACCTTACTTTGCGTTTTGTCTGTTGAAAATGTTAGATTGTCAGTCGGGGATATATCAGATCTAGATCTAAATAAATCAAGAGGTTCTCGAACTAATGTTGGAACAATACATACGAGGTGTGTTCACAAATTATCTGACCTTAATTTTTTTTCAAGGAAACAAATGAAGCATGGTGTTGTCCTTTGCCAGGAAGGTATAGGAGACCGTCACGCGCATGTGCGGATTTTTCCCGCCTGCAGATTGCGTCAGCCGCTGGCAGTCATCTTTCAGTGTTGATTGTAGTGAGCACCCGTCTGGTTTTTATTCACCACGAAATGACGGAAAGAATTGAGCAGCGGTATTGCATCCACTTAAGCCAAAAGCTAGGCGATGCCCAGGTGGTAACCCATTAGTAAGACTCAACAGGCTTCCAGGGACCACCCAGAAACCAAGTTGTAGTTGTCATAGCGGAGACGTTCACCGTCATCACAGAGGTAAAAAAGAAAGCGAGGCAAGTGCCCATTAATGTTTATCTCATGTTGACTGCTTTCGTTGACTCCCGTGGGGCTGTGCATCACAAGTACACAACAAGATCACAATTTTACCAAAGAGTAGTGTCTGGAGGTCATCCGTCGCCTTCGTGATGCTGTTTGACGCAAACGACCGGACCTGTGGACAACGGAAACTTGGAAGCCCCATCATGGCCTGTGGACAAGGGGAACTTGGCAGCCCCATCATGGCCTGTGGACAACGAGAACTTGGCAGCCCCATAATGGCCTGTGGACAACGGGAACTTGGCAGCGCCATCATGACCTGTGGACAACGAGAACTTGGCAGCCCCATCATGACCTGTTGACACTGAGAACTTGGCAGCCCCATCATGACCTGTGGACACCGGGAACTTGGCAGCGCCATCATGACAACCCACCAACCCATTCTACGCATCTGATTCAGACTTTCTTGGACAAACACAACCTCCCTATGATTCTCCAGGCTCTCTATCCTTCCGATATGATTCTTTGCGATTTTTGACTATTCTCTAAACTGAACATTCCGCTGAAAGAGACCCGATTTGAGTCCACCAGAGAAGACATTATGCGAAGTAATGGCCCAGCTGTACTCCGTTCCCAATGCTTCCAACAAATATCGAGACCGCTAAGACAATTGGGTGAAGTTCCAAGGAGAGAACTTTGAAGGGGATTAGACTTTCAAACCTCCAGGTGAGTAAATGTATTTTTCCGGACCATAGGCCGGTTACATTTTGAACTGCCTCAGATATCTTCGTCGACACGGATGTGGGTTCCCGTACACCGGTTGAAACAATGGAGATACTGTACCATACCATTACCAGCAAACAACTAATTAGGCTGCTTATATTTTCATTGCGCGGGCTGTCGTTGCTGCTGTTGTTTTTTGTTGTTGCTTTTGTTGTTGTTATTGTATGGAGACAATGGGCAAGTCTACAATTTAGTGGGACCTGTAAAAAGTGCTAAGTGGCGAGTTGCAGTAGCTTTCTTTACGTTCCGAGCTCGCTGATGAAGGTAGACAAAGAGGTTGTCCTGGCGGTTGTGCAATGGTTGACGTCATCTGTGTGTCCTCAGCCACAGTGGATTGATAGATGTGTCGAATGCAGGCCGCTTGCTCCAGTTTTGGTAGTATAGTGTGCAGGATAGATTCATATTTCACCAAGATTTAACAAACATGTCCTTATTGAGGCTTCGGTTTTATACATGCTCATATTAGCAACAAGACTCTGTATGTGGATGAACGAAAGGTAACAAAAAGATGTACAGTTTGAATACGTGGTCTTCTGATTACAAGACTTTTATTCTGATCACTCGGCTATTTTCACTTACATGTGGAGATCCAATACGGAACATGGTGAAAGAATATGCGAGAACAATATTAGAATGATTGAAAAAAGAAAGGGATCTAAGCGTTATAATAGATCACACAAGTAAAGTGAGTAAGCAAGTCCAGGTAGCAGTGAAAAAAGCAAATACAATGTCAGGTACGTTGAAAATAAATAACATAGAAGCATGGAAGTGATTGTCAAACTGTATAACCTATTAGTTAGACCTAGCTTAGAGTATTGTGTACAGGCGGGGAGACCTTATCGTAGATGAAATATAAACCTGCTGGAAAGTATACAAAGAAGAGCGACAAAGTTGATAGTGGGATTTCAGAATTACAGTTTTGAGCAAAGACTCAGAGAGACCGGCCTATGGTGTCTAGAAAGAAGAATTCGAGGTAACAATCCAGGTTTATAAGATAACCAATAGTAAGGATAAATTAGACTATAACAAGTTTTTGTTCTTCAAAATGCAACCACCTACAAGAAGAAAAGGGCATAGCTACAAATTAACTAAAGAAAGGTCCAGATTAGTTACCAGGAAATATTTTTTTATTCAGAGAGTGGTGAACGTTTGGAATGCATTGCCACAGGAAGTAATGGAGGCAGAGACAATTAATGCATTTAAAAATAGATTGGATGCATATAGCTTTTAGAGCAAGGAAATGTAAATGAAATTTGTATACAGATTTTGCAGAGACTTCTAAACCAGTATAAAAACGGTAAGTTAAGTTTAATCAATCCGCAAGTGTCTGCATGAGCTTACAGCAGCCAGTGATTCTTTTCGGGCCACTTGATTCATCGTCAGCGAACCATGGCTGACCAAGACCTAATATTGTCTCCAAGTGGTGGCCTTGGAAACAAGCTACACTAGTGTAGTCTGACCAAGGGGTAGGGGTTGCGGTGGAAAGGCAAACCTGGTACTCAAAAGAAGGGAGCTGAAATCAGATGGGTCGAGCAGAAAAGAACAAACAAAGCCTCGCTGTAAACTACGACACAACGCTTCGCGCAATTTGTGAAGCTCACTCTCTCGTCCAATAGCAAGACATTTTCGAGACGACATGAGATATCAAAGGAGGAAGATTTTTCCTTATGATTTACTCCCGAAGCCTTTCTTTTGAATATGTATCTCGCAAGACAGCCGGGCGTGACATCCAAGAATCTGGGAATGCAGGGTGACCAGGCCTAAATACTTATGTCCCTAACAAATGGCACAGGAAGCTGTAAGTAGCAAATCGTTGTTTGTAATCAACTTGCACCACCACGACTATGAGATGTCACACGATATAAGGATGACAATTTCCAGAAACAAGGTTCTTGTTGTTGTTTTCGAATGCCCACAATGAGTAGGTTACTCTTTTGTGCGCCCTGAAAAGAACGTTAAGTGGCGGGTTGCAGTAGCTTTCCTCACATCACGAGCATGCTGATGTAGGCGGTTGTGAATTCATTGGCTTCATCTGCGTGTCCCTCACTAATACGGGATCACGTCGATCCCTCACTTCGTCATGAAAACAGTCTATTTTCAGGGAGGGCTACTAGGAAGCCGACGTGAGTGTCTTGGCCAGAATGTTTTGCCTGACCCTGACTAACAAGTCTGATCAGTATGTTTTGCCTGACCAGACGTTAATCTTCCTCCCCTCCACAAACAAGGTAAAAAGCGTTACAGAAGACAACCGTCAAATAAGCTCATTAATCAGGCTTGCCTCTACATTACGAAATACACAGCAACTGGTAACAGGCTTCCATCCATCATACACACCAGTAGCATGTGTCCAGAGACTTTATTTAAAAGTTGAATAACATTCAGTTAGTTAGTTAGTTGTCAAATTATCTTCATCTCACTCAGAACCTAGTCCAAACACGGTCAGATAACATCCTCAGTATGTCTGCCAGCACGTGATAACTGACCGTTCCGGTGCTGGTTAAGCAGACGTCTTTTGATCCCCGTGTTACGTTCCTTCCCCGCCGCCCCTAGTTTCACGCCCAATCCGACTAGTCCCGTCCAGGATCTGGATCAGCTCCCGAATCTTCCTTTCAGCCGATTCCCCTAACGGCGTGAAGGATATGGGCTCGATCCACTGATCTCCCACCCTCCACTGTAGCTGTACTCGCCAACCTATCAGCTCTGTCCATTGATCTCCCACCGTCCACTATAGCTGTACTCGCTAACCCATCAGCTCTCTCGTTCCCTTCGAAACCTTCATTTCCCAGAACGAGTTTGAAGGTGACTTTTTGTAAACTTGACCACCTATCGACTCCAACCACTGACGCTGCGCGCAGCCTGATTTCTCCTTCCTGAGCATCCTCATTGAATCACTGAGGATGCTCACATGTACGGCACTCATTAATTCCATCCAGATCAGCGCCTTCGTAACAGCCATGATCTCCATGGTCAAACTGATTGTGGTCACCACAAAAGCCCGACACTCCTCTTTGATCGTTCTCTAACCCCTCTGAGCCGTGAAGGCCAAATGCTTTCCCCAGTCCACGGATGACGGATCCGTCTGTGTAGATAATGACATCCTCCTCCATGGAATATCCACTGACAAGAACGGTAACCTCAGAATTCAGAATATATCTCTAGACGAACAGAAACTAATGTTTTAAACGTCTTTTGCGAAGTACACAAAAGGGTTCTGCCATCATATATAAAATATGAATGATGAATGAGTTGGCCTAGCAAAGTCATTGCAGGATCAAAGGTAAATGTAGTCTCTTGACAGGCACTGCCGTCAGGGACAAAATGTTTGAGTCTTGATTGAAAGAATACATTTTATGTGAGGCAGACTGACGGGTTCACTTCCGTGCTTCATTGCATCCCTGACTGAAAAGCATGGCACTGAATTCACAAATGGGTAGACTGCAAAGTGTTACTACCGATAAATGGTTCAGGTACATTGTCCGCGAGATACCAGCGCTGTAATCACTATAATACTCATACGCGAAATAGTTAACATATATAGTTAGTCTTACCCAAGACACTGTTGGCAAGGAAGAAGTGTTTGAAATATTGTATGAAAATCGTATTGTTTTTCTTTTATTTCAATCCGATCAGTTCCTTTCTCTCTACTTTGCCTTTTCTAACAGTAAAAGATTTGTACGATTTACAGATAAACTAGAGCGTGTCATAACAGAGTTGGAACACATTCCCTTGAGAAACACATGATCTAGCCACTCTACTAACAATCTATAAAAGTCAAAACTACAAACAAGCAATTCAATAAAAATAATGCAGACTAAACCCCGCCTTCCCTCGATTTGAATTTGAAAGCGCCCTAATACCTTCTACAAGCTTAAAACAAAGACGAAGGAGAACAGTGAATGAGAAAAAAAAACGTGAACAAAAACATCCAGAAACATTTCTGGTGACGCTGTTTGAGGTAAAACTGAATGCAAACAGATTTTGAGGGCAGTTACCAAGTGCCACGTCTGCTTTAAAATATTGTGATGGCCAAAAAAATAATGGACTTGTCGCATCCGTAAAACCATCAAGACATAAAATATCCCCAGGGAGAGGTTTTATGTGTTTCTGCTAGGACGTGCCAGCCAATTACTGGATCGCAATTGAAGCAGTAAATCATCAATTCTATTAGACGATTGGAGCGTTGTGAGAGGCAACGTGAGATGACGACGATCGATTGCCGCATTTTTGGGGATGGGTGTCTTGGCTTACAAACACGAAGCGTTGGCTCTTGTCTTGAGACAAATGTCTTAGGAGTTCTTCCTCAGGCTGTTACATATCTGTTCTACTTATTTGTGTGGGAGCACAGGTCTAGCCAAAGGATTTCACAGTTACTAACATCATTAAGTGCCGTCTGCTCTTTGACATCAAATTACAAATTACAATTAAATCAAGTAGCAATTTTTTACAAACTATGCAGAAACTTTACGGATTTTTCACTCCACCTTCTTCTTCTTCTTCTTCTTCTTCTTCTTCTTCTTCTTCTTCTTCTTCTTTTATTCTTCTTTTTTTTAATTTGGGGGGAAACTATTTACTCGTGTCTGTCTTCTTCAGAAAAGAGAAAATTAAATGAAATAAAGAGGTCAAGCGTTGTATTTTGTTTACTGAAATGTAGAATCAGTTTTTACAGAACCTTAGCAAGTCATATTATTTGATTATATTTGTTAACTGATAATTTGTTGAAACTTGGCATATTTAAAATGTCTCCACCAAGTAATGACGATACCTATCATTTATGTTATAAAAATTGTCCTTTTTTTTTTTTACATTTTAGAGAGCCTTAAAAATTGTTTGTCTCACGTTCATGTAAGCGTTTATGAATATATTTGTAGAAACTTGATATTCTGAATTTTATAACGAACACCTGAAAACCTAATATTTCAGTAAAAGATCAATGCGCCTTAAAACAATTGAAAGTGAAGATAAACAACAATTATCTAGGTTTAATTCTCATGTTATGCTTCGAGGAAAACAAGAGAGAATTTCTTAGGCGAACTTCAAATTTTATGAATAAAGTCAATAAGCACATGAAAAAACAATAAGTGAGAACACGGATGCTGCTAATCTACTCAATCAGTACTTTGCTACAGTCTACACAAATGAAGACTGCTCCAATATCACAGCACCAATTGATATTTTTCCAACGGAACATGGATGCAGAGGGATAATGATAAATCTGTATTATGGTGGAAACGGTTTTTAAAAAAATGGGGTTGGTGGGTTGAAAGTGGATAAATGTTAAGGTCAAGATGGTATTCAACCCAGATTGCTGTTTGAAATTAAAGACCTGTTAGCAAAACCATTGGCTATATTGTGTTCTCAAACATTTGCGAAACTGATTGTTCTAGTGGATTTGAGAGCTGCATGAGAGATCCCCTTATTGAAAAAGGGCATAAAAATCACATCCAGCAAATTAAAGATCGGTTATAGTCTGCACAATTTTGGAGTCAATAATCAAAGAAAACTTTGTAATATATTTAGACAAATTTAATCTAATTAGAAATACTGCAGTCAGCATGGCTTTAAATATGCGAGATTTATTAGAATTAATGCAGAAAGTTATCAACATAATAGATGGATGGAAGCCATTGCATGTTATTTATCTAGGTTTAGCAAAATTCTTTGATAGAGTACCACACCAAAAATTGTTTAGGAAGGTAAAATCACATGGAATAGGTGGGGAAGTTTCCAAATGGATTGAAAATTGGTCAACGGAGAAAAGGCAGAGAGTGGGCATAAATAAGGAGTAATCTGCGTGGTGTGTGGTAAAAAGTGGAGTGTTAGAGGGCTCGGTTTTGGGACCAATTTTGTTCTTGATATATGTAAACGAGTTATACAAAGATATCAGATTCATGATTGCAAAGTTAACGGATGACACAAAACTATACAGAAGTGTTTCATCTAAAGCAGAGGTGGATATATTGAGATCGGATTTAGATCAAATTTTAGAATTTTCTGTCAGCTGGCAAATGAAGTTTAATGTAGATAAATGTGCAGTCATCCACATGGGTGGATCCAATGTGGAACATAATTACAGAATGGGAAAGGACAATATTAGGAAGACAGAAAAAGGAAAAGGAACCTAGGGGTTACAATAGATCATTCAGGTGAGTGAGCACTTCCAGAAACAAATGCAATGTTAGGTACGATAAAAAGAAATATTAAACATAGAAGCAAGGAAGTGATAGTCAAACTTGATAAAGCATTAGTTAGACTTAGATTGGAGTACCGTGTTCAGGTCTGCAGTCCTTACCGTAGAGACGATATAAACATGCTGGAAAGGATACAAAAAGGAGCGACAAAACTGATAGTGGTATTCTGGAATTACAGTTATGAGGAAAGACTATAACCGACTACGTGTTTAGAGGATAGAAGAATTCGAGCTGATTTAATACATGATTATAAGATAAATTAACTGAAAGGATGAAATATACGTGTTTTTTTTACAAATACAGCCGCCTACAAAAACAAAAATTGGCAGCCACAAATTAATTAAAGAAAGGTCCGGATTAGATACCAGAAAATATTTGTTTAGCCAGAGAGTGGTGAATGCTGGGAATGCATTGCCACATGAAATAGTGGAGGCAAAGGTCAATTAATGCATGCAAGAATATATTGAATTGGGCGACCTTAGTGGTCTCGAGGTAAGGTGTTCGTCTCGGGTTCTGGAGGTCGCGTGTCTAAATCCTCTGATCTATGAGTAGTGAGATCAGATACCCGTGTGCAGTGGCGTGAATGTTAAAAATACCTTGGCAGTTGGAAATCAAAAAGAGTTGGCTTCACGGCCGCTGCTAGAACAAAATTAAAATTAAAAATCTACTCTAATTATTCTAGAGATTCTCGCCCCACAGAGAATATGTCGCAAAAAGGAGACTGTCTGGCTATAACATCAGGTATTGGTTATGTGGTTAGCGGAGCAGCATAGATGTTACCTAACAGGCTGCGGGTCTACCTTACTCTAATTTATGCTTCCACCCCCACCAGTCCCACAAACAGGCGATCGTACAATCTAGGGATTGCCAACCTAACGGTTGGTAACATATACTAGGATTGATCTGGCAAATCACTAGCGGATTTTTTACTGCCAAAAAATATTAAACAAATCGATTCTTATCATCGAAAACACAGCTGCAGGAAAAAAACCGGTAATTCTAACAATACCCCAGGAGCTAACTCCAAGCCATTTCAAGCCGCTTCTCACACGAAATAGAATATAAAATTGGGTTGATGTCCTGCATTCCGGCCCACTGTGGGATTCTTGGAAACGAGAAGGCAGATTAGCCCGAAAAAGCCGGTAGTTATGGCATTCATACTTACCATCCTCAGAGCTATAAAAATGCAAAGACACTCACCAAACGATCATGATGAATAGAACCTAGAAAAGCGAAGACAAACTTGGCAAAAATGGGCAGACAAAGATCTTCAGATTCAGAACGAGACATTGCAGACTCAAAATCCACTTCCACAGAATGCGTTGTAAGAGATACCGCCCCATGCGATTAAGGAGCACCCAAGCATACACCAGAACATATCCTGCAAGACTGCGCTACTTATGCAGACCAAAGCGAGAAAGTCTGGCCCTTAGACGGACCATCCTGTAAAACCTGGGGCGGGAACCCGGCGAAGAACTAAAATGCACAGTCTCCTTCGTGAACCTCGCCAGGATAGAAGCATATCACTAATTGATCGAATAAGAAGTAGAACCATAAGAAGATGAGGAACAACAAGAAGGAGAAGAAGAAAAAGAAGTAGAAGAAGAGGAAGGAGAAGAAAACGAAATGATGAAGAAGAAGAAGAAAAAGAAAAAATAGAAATAAAAAAGAAGAAATGAAGAAGATGATTGGACAGAATTGGAAGAAAACATCATACCAATACTGAAGAAGTGTATTCAAGAGAATATGAGGACATTTCGAGGCAGCGAGTTGTAAACAAAGAATCTTTGTTTATAACAACGATCACAAGATAAGAATTTATCCGCACCCGATTAAAATACATAACAAACACCAGAAAAGAAAGTGAAATAATGGGCAGCACGGAGTTCGAACGCTGGACCTCCAGTTGACAGAAGCTTTTGCCAGAAGAGAGACATGAGTTATGTGAGACACACTTCAAAAACACTTGTTACAGCTTGTGTAATCTTTCGTTATTCAACACTTGCGGCCATGGAATAAACATTCTTTGAGGTATATTCAGTGAAATGTCATTAGAACGGGACGGCAGATGAGTAGAACTTTCACAATTATATACCGAACATTGTTTACAAATAGCAAACACAATCTTCCACCACCGAAATAGGCAGATAGTGCATGGTAGGGGTGGAATAACCCGTGTGTAACATCACGAATCGATTACGTATCTTCCTGTCCTGCGTTTAAGCGGTCAGCGACCCAAAAGCGGACTGCAAGCGTCAGGACCAGCGACGCTGAGCAGCCCAGACACTTCTACGACTCCAATTGGTGATCCTGGATAACAGGACAGATTAAGGAGAAGGGGTCGAAGAGGGAAGGCTAACCCGGTACCAAAAAATGTCATTCTCAAGTGGAATTTCTGTAACCAAAAGGGGCCAATTTCGCAAGTCAAGTTGTAAGCTACGACACTGCAATCCGTTATTCGGACTGCATCTTGATACTTTTCGTGGCTTGGTAGCCGGAGTTTGAGAACGAACGAACAAAGAAGAAGGAGAAGAAGAAGTACTTCTGCATTCATCCTGAAAAGGACGTTTTCTTAAGATGTAGTGTACAGCGAGCCTGCGATATATGTACCTTAACCCATCGAAACATCCAGTCTAAAACCGACATTTTGGAGACATATTTGGTTTATCTCGTTGATCCCTGATCTCTAAGCCAGACTGCATGGTTGTAGTCTGTTTCTAGGACCGCCCCTTTAAGTTAAAATAGAGTGTTGGTCGGGTATGAATAAATGACCCTGAAGCAAGCAGTCAGCTATGAGTCACTGACTGACGTCAGCTCATGTAATGTGGGATCTTCAACTTAGTTGGTGGAATTAAATCTAACGTGATTGGTTATTTTGTTACGTCTATATAAGTCTGCACGAGTAGCATAGATGGTGCCGTAGTGCCTGCTCTGGTGGTTTAGCTCATTATGAATGCCGCCAGGCCATGTATTTGTCTGAAATTCACACTAGTCGATGACTTACACTTGTGTTCCCGGAAATGTGACATTGTTTTCCGTTTGGACTAGTTAATTCGATCATTTTTTGTGATTTTTTCCCTCTTATTATCCTGGCCAGGACATCGGATATATGAATTAATACTACGGTTAAATATGTGTCGTATTTTCACGATTTAGTGCACACGGCTGAACTTCACGAGATTGGCTCCCTTCGCCCTAGATGCAGACAGCCGTCGGTTTTGGTGTGACTGTGAAATGTAGGCACAGGACCATAATGGACTAGAACATGCCATCCGGGAGAGATGCCTAACACATCACTCTCACACTGAGTGATGTCCAAACGACCTCTTGCGGTTATGGGAAAGCCAAGACACGAAACGATGGATATCATTCCCTTCCTCTGTCTTGCAGGATACCTGTTTGCAAGAAAGGATTTGGGAGTAAACCCTGAGGACAAAATGTGCATCCTGTGCTATCTCCAGTCGTCTCGATAATGTCTGGCCACTGGCCAAATGCAGCTCATGAAAGAGAGGGCGAGGTTGATAAAAAGGTACAGTATTTTCCTCACTTTAATCCAAATCACCGCGCAAGTCACCCATTTTAGCAGCACACACCAAGAGAAAAGACTGTCCACACAGCTGAACAAAGCGAGTGATTTTCATCACATGTGATGGACGAACATAAATATCAGTCTGGGGTATAGGTGAATTATTTGTTCAGTGTTTCTGTAAAAGTATTCCACCTATCTGCCCCGCTGTTTCTTTTCACAGTATATGTTTTGTCCTTGTTTGTCTTTCATTGATATTTGGTGGTCCTGTTTTTCCTTGACATTATTTTAGTTACATTGTATAATATCTTTAGTGCTTGTGTCCTTTCTGTTTTCTCCTGCCTGACAATCTGTGTCACCTTCTTGTTTAGCTTCAAATACATCATTTCTGCCATTGTCACCAAATGCCGTCTCGGCAACGGAGGTTCACTGTAATGGATCTCCATATTTCCCGCGTCAAACTGGCACACGCAGTCAAACTGGTCTTGTCTGTCCATCTGTACCTCTGTCGCCTGTTGACTCTCTTGCCCTCTACTCTGTCCAATTCAACTTCCAGTCGAGCGCCATGACTGGCCACTGACACGTAAGCTTCGGATATTCTGTGATATTTCATCTTCTTCCAAAACTGGAATGATTTCTAGAAGGGTCTTATCAACGGAACACCAGATGAGGACCGTACTACAATTAGCATATGTGAAATAAGATACACCTATTTGATAATGTGCCGTATTCTAGTTGTGGTCGAACTCTAAGACCATAGTCCCCTATTCCCGACAACACGTGAGCACAAAATCGATGGGCCCTGCAGCGAAAATTCACACGTACTCTCGAGGCACCTTGCTGACAGACCGGAGGTGTGTAGGGGTCACTTGTTACCACTGGGGGTGACAAGACGTCTTGCCTACATCGGAGTCCTTGTCAGTGAGAGACCCAAACATACGCAGGGAAAGAAAAGAGGCAGTATAGGTGGTAAAAGAAAAAGTAGAAAACCAAGAATAGTGAAAGCTTTTTTAGATTTGCCCTGCCCTGCTCAAGCCCAGCCAGCTAAGCAGGAAACTCGTCATCAGGCTACCACGACAGCAAATGTGCTGAGCGGTGTGGACCACACAGAAAACGACGAGGCACTTGAGCAGCCGTGGTCATCCACTGCACCGGAGTCTAAATCCAGTCGTCCTGGCTTGTCTTGCCACTGGTTAAAGTTGGACTCGGGCGAGAGAGTGAGGTCGACGAACTGCGCAACCCTTCCTCACTTAAATCAAATTCATCGCGCAGGTCATTCTCTTTTCATATATCCAGTACTAACACAGTCGAGTCCTGTGACGACGGCGAGCGGCGAAGCGGAGAGCGTAAGTTCGCTGACAAGCTAAACTACAGACAAAAAGCTGCGTCAGTTGCAGTTTTCCTGGCTGAGCAATAATGCGGATGAGATACATGGATTTGCTGACAATCATGATCAGCGTCTCGCAAAGCGAACGTTCCATGCTTTCACTGACTGCAAGTATGCAGATCCCAAATTTGACTCGTCAGCCATCTCCGCACCCATCCACAACCCGGAATTACAGAACTCGACTGGAAAGACTGGCTAAGTGAAAAAACAAAAGGTCCTCATCACTCGCGGTGGACGAACACCAACAACTCTGTGCTCCAAAATAACCTTTAGCAGACTGGCATGGCGCTTGACACGACCATAAATATTTTATTTTTCTGCTTTTTATTTCCTTTAGAAGTGTCTGATCCACCTGTATCTGTTCTAGAACATCACTATTTGTTTTCCTATCGTTCCATGAAACTCGTCAAAGTCTTATAAATACCCATATTTCAAACGCCTCGATACGCTTCTCCATTTTTGTTTTCTTGGTCCAGTTTTCTACTCCATACAATAAAGCTGAAACACATAGCATTTTATTATTCTCATTTTTAAGATCTTAGATATCTGCTTTACCAGATGTGTATCTCGTTGTCTGTTGCTGTGTCTTGTCTTCTGGTCCTTGAGAGGCGATTTTTTTTTCCGAGTCCAAAGTTTCCCATATAAGTTCCTAAGTGCTTTTTGTGAGCAAGTCATTATGTTGTTTACTTCTCTTTCCAAGAGCATGTCTCACGTGCTCCGAATTGTTTTCTCAAGGTTGTGCCAGTGGATATCTATGGTTTTGTCTGTGACGTTCCTAATAATTTCATACGTGTTCTTCGGATTTAGTTTTGATTTAGCGTTGATATTTTTATTTCGTAGATTTTCTGTGTTGCATTTTTTGGGCCGTTGTAATTGCCCTATCTATAGTTTCATTGCCATAGTAGCTAAGAGCAGGTGACAGTCTGAAACTCCGTCTTTCTTCTTTCTGTATCATCACACCATGTAAAGTGCGTTTCAGTTTTCGATCTATCGAGAAACGGTCAATTTGGTTTTAGGTGGCCATATGGCATACATGTAGAAAGATGGCGTCTCCTATAACCATGCAATTGAAGCAACAGAAGTTGACAAAGCTTGCCCAATTTTCTTGTATGTTTAACGTGTTATCTTTCTCCATAATCAATTCATAATTGCTTTTGTATGTTCCAACTTTTTCATTTACATCTACAATGACAATGTTGGAATCCGTCCTCGAAGCCGTCTCCATAGTTCGTTGATCCATAGCACATATTTTTTATTTGGTATTTTCATCAGCAATGTTTGATTATTGTTCTTCATTCTCTAGAGGGAAATACTAATGTGATTATTGTTCTTCATTCTCTAGAGGGAAATACTAATGTGATTATTATGTGTGATGCTGATTACAATGCTTTAAAAGTCGTTCTTGCTTCTATTGACAACATTTTATTGACCCACTCTGTTTGCCCATTGTCTTCCGCCTCGTGGCATGAATATATGATGGTTTTTCTAGTACTTAGTGTGCTGGATTATGCACTTTTTCATTTTGCTCCCGCAAGACCCAGGGGACTTAACGTGTATTGTTTCAAATCTTTGGCAACTTAGGCAAAGGTATTCCTATTTTGTACAGAGTTCTGATGTACCTAGACACTATCCTGAATTTTGACTTCAACGTTAGAGGTACATTGTTTTCCGGATATCCTTACAAATAGCCCAAACAGCGGTTAGGGGGAGTGACTAACGTCTTGTTAGGCAAAATATACTGATATTGTTATTGTCAGGTAAAACATACTGGTCAAGACCTCCCTGTTGACTTCCACGTAGACTTTTCTGGATACAGGCTGTTTTCATGGTAACCTGGCTTACGAGATGTGGAATCGACGTGATCCCTGTAGTAGTAAGCGACCCACAGATGAGGTCAAGCATAGTACAATCTCATGAATGAATCCGGCCCATTTTCATCAGCACCCTCGGGGTAATGAGAAAGCAACTGTAATCCGTCATTAAACGCCTTATTCAGGGTTCACAAAAGATTCATATTACTCATTGGGTGCATTCAACAACAACATAACGGTAAAGTGCTTTCATCTGAAAAACGTCCACATGTGTTGTTCTGTGGGTTTTTAAAAATTACAATTTCATTTCCATTGCCTCCAGCACATTTCAAATACAGATTGAATGTGTTGTAGTTTGCTGATTGCTTTACTTGGGACCTTGTACAACAACCACACTTACTTATGTCATTGTCTGCGCTTCACATAGTACGTCCGGCATCTAACCTGTTCTTCTCTGATATTGAAAGCTATTCTTTGTATGTTTTGCAAGCTTTTTTAGAAGTATAAAGTTCAGTTCAAGTGCCATCTGCAAATTGAAGGTCGGCTGGTCAGTTCAATTCAAGTGCCATCTCCGCATCGAAGATCGGCTGATCAGTTCAATTCAAGTGCCATCTCCGCATCGAAGGTCGGCTGGTCTGTTCAATTCAAGTGCCATCTCCGCATCGAAGGTCGGCTAGTCAGTTCAATTCAAGTGCCATATCCGTATCGAAGGTCGGCTGGTCAGTTCAATTCAAGTGCCATCTCCGCATCGAAGATCGGCTGGTCAGTTCAGTTCAAGTGCCATCTCCGCATCGAAGGTCGGCTGGTCTGTTCAATTCAAGTGCCATCTCCGCATCGAAGGTCGGCTAGTCAGTTCAATTCAAGTGCCATATCCGTATCGAAGGTCGGCTGGTCAGTTCAATTCAAGTGCCATCTCCGCATCGAAGATCGGCTGGTCAGTTCAGTTGCCATCTCCACATCGAATGTCGGTTTCAATAAATCTTCAGTGTATTTCTGGTCGTAATGGAGAAAGCTGTCAGGTTTTTTTTCAAGTCCATCTCATGTTGTTATCCATCCACTTAGAACGATATCTGGCTCTTGAACGGCTACCTTCCGCCCTACCCTCTTGTGTGGTCTTCAATAAAGAGGATTATTATATGACCAAAATAACTTAACTAACCCTGATTTCGGTTATTAATTCTCTTTTCACCCCAACCTTTTCAATACCTCCAAATTTGTCTTCTTCTCGTTCAAAGAAATGCGACCCAATCTTATATGACCACACATTTCGAAGGCTTCAATACTCTTCAACTTGTCCATGTTTCTGCGCCATAAAGTAGTGATGAGTATACATAACACTTGACAATTCTCATTTTTCAACTCGTGCTTTATCTATTTGGATGTCGCATGTTGTTGAATAACATTTTCGCCATACTTATTCTCTTTCTGGTTTCTTTTTCACATCTGCATTCTCCGCTACTACGAGGGGCGTTCAAATCAACTCGTGACTTTTTGTTCTAGTTCTTCCGGAATTGGTTATAACGTACTGGAACTACTATCATTAGTTAAGGGCACGTGTGTCCTATTACTGCTAGGTGGCCAACTTGCCATGGACCAGTGAAGTAACAGATAATAAAAATGGCAGACAACAGTTGTGTTAGTGCTTTTATTGAACAGCGTGATGTGATGAAGTTTTTTTGTGAAAGAAAGCGTGAAACCTGATGAAATTTACAGAAGTCTACAATCACAATACGGTGATCAGATAATCAGTAAGACATTTTAACGTTTTAGAGAAGGCCGTACATCCGTGAGTGGTGCTCCTGCAAGATAACAATTGGCCTCATACGACTCGTCGTACAATGTGTCATCTGCAGCAACTCGGCTGGGAGGTATTGCACACCCACCTTACAACCCAGACCTCGTTGCAAGCTATTTCCATCTGTCTGAACCCGTAAAATAATTCCTGGGAGATCAACATGTCAGCACTGATGACGAAGTGAAACATGCTGCCCTAGATTGGTTTCGACATACTGACAAATCGTTTAACGCTGAAGCTTTTCAAGCATTACTTAAACGCTGGGATAAGTGTATAAACATTGCAGAAGATTATATCGAAAAATAAATGGTATTTAGACTACTTTCAAATTTATTTATTAATCACTACAAAAGAAGGCCCGGTTTGACTTGAGCGCCCATTGTATATGACCTAGATAGGAGACACCCTGCACCTGTTCCAGTAGTTGATCTATTTTTGTTATCTGCATACATGGTTTCTTGTCACTTATGCCAAGTATCGTAATCTTTGGTTTCGTTATGTTTATGTCTAAACCAAAATGCATAAACTTGAAATGTATAAGGGTGTCTTTTCAATGTGTTTAACGTTTTTTTTGTTCATGTAAGTAATTGCATTAGGATAAAAATAAAAGATCAACTACTGGAACAGGTACAGATAAACAGACAAGCTAGACACACAGAACGACATATATACGGATGGATGCATGGATGGATGAAGGGATGTATAGATGGCTAGAT
Organism: Ariolimax columbianus; assembly: GCA_036924085.1. Classification (NCBI taxonomy): domain Eukaryota; kingdom Metazoa; phylum Mollusca; class Gastropoda; order Stylommatophora; family Arionidae; genus Ariolimax; species Ariolimax columbianus. Next base: position 88,837,749 of record JAVGWX010000001.1, on the reverse strand, counting down.
AGATATATAGATGGATGATGGATGGGTGGATAGATGGATGGATGAATGGATGGACGGATAGATAGATAGATAGATAGATAGATAGATAGATAGATAGATAGATAGATAGATAGATAGATAGGTAGGTAGGTAGGTAGGTAGGTAGGTAGGTAGATAGATAGATAGATAGATAGATAGATAGATAGATAGATAGATAGATAGATAGATAGATAGATAGATAGATAGATAGATAGATAGATAGATAGATAGATAGATAGATAGATAGATAGATAGATAGATAGATAGATAGATAGATAGATAGATAGATAGATAGATAGATAGATAGATAGATAGATAGATAGATAGATAGATAGATAGATAGATAGATAGATAGATAGATAGATAGATAGATAGATAGATAGATAGATAGATAGATAGATAGATAGATAGATAGATAGATAGATAGATAGATAGATAGATAGATAGATAGATAGATAGATAGATAGATAGATAGATAGATAGATAGATAGATAGATAGATAGATAGATAGATAGATAGATAGATAGATAGATAGATAGATAGATAGATAGATAGATAGATAGATAGATAGATAGATAGATAGATAGATAGATAGATAGATAGATAGATAGATAGATAGATAGATAGATAGATAGATAGATAGATAGATAGATAGATAGATAGATAGATAGATAGATAGATAGATAGATAGATAGATAGATAGATAGATAGATAGATAGATAGATAGATAGATAGATAGATAGATAGATAGATAGATAGATAGATAGATAGATAGATAGATAGATAGATAGATAGATAGATAGATAGATAGATAGATAGATAGATAGATAGATAGATAGATAGATAGATAGATAGATAGATAGATAGATAGATAGATAGATAGATAGATAGATAGATAGATAGATAGATAGATAGATAGATAGATAGATAGATAGATAGATAGATAGATAGATAGATAGATAGATAGATAGATAGATAGATAGATAGATAGATAGATAGATAGATAGATAGATAGATAGATAGATAGATAGATAGATAGATAGATAGATAGATAGATAGATAGATAGATAGATAGATAGATAGATAGATAGATAGATAGATAGATAGATAGATAGATAGATAGATAGATAGATAGATAGATAGATAGATAGATAGATAGATAGATAGATAGATAGATAGATAGATAGATAGATAGATAGATAGATAGATAGATAGATAGATAGATAGATAGATAGATAGATAGATAGATAGATAGATAGATAGATAGATAGATAGATAGATAGATAGATAGATAGATAGATAGATAGATAGATAGATAGATAGATAGATAGATAGATAGATAGATAGATAGATAGATAGATAGATAGATAGATAGATAGATAGATAGATAGATAGATAGATAGATAGATAGATAGATAGATAGATAGATAGATAGATAGATAGATAGATAGATAGATAGATAGATAGATAGATAGATAGATAGATAGATAGATAGATAGATAGATAGATAGATAGATAGATAGATAGATAGATAGATAGATAGATAGATAGATAGATAGATAGATAGATAGATAGATAGATAGATAGATAGATAGATAGATAGATAGATAGATAGATAGATAGATAGATAGATAGATAGATAGATAGATAGATAGATAGATAGATAGATAGATATTACAGTATCCAAATTGAAAAGTCTTCTAGTGAAATACAATTTCTTTACAGTTCATTTATACCAGTTGATTAATAGTCCAGAAAGCGCATTGCATTTGGCACCTGTCGCTCATGTTATCTCAGCCATGTGATTTAATATCCCATATAATAAAATGTGCATATATAATAAGTTATATTGAAGACGGCTTATCAATCAATTGTCACCGTCTTCGTTATCGGAAGTACTCGATCGAAATCAGGGGGACAAATTGGTCGCCCCCAGAAGTAAAATTGGAAGTCTGGGTGTAAAATTCTGGCAGTGAATGCGTGACCAAGACAACTAAAGAGGACTGATTTTTACATGGACCAACAGAGTTGAATGTTTTTCTTTGTTGGATTTCCGAGAGGATTCAATTTCCCTGATCTCCCAGGGGACAGCAGGCCAATCTAGCTAAACAATCCCTTGGTTGAAGACTATCGTCTCTAAAGTCGAGTTAGGTTTGGAAGAAAAGAATGGGAGACGATTAAAGAGGTGACGCTTATTGGGAATGGAATAGACTGGGAAAAGTTAGTAGGATTGTGATCTGGTTAAAGATACGGTATGGACAGATTGAAAATATACAATATAAATATAAAACTTGTTAAAGCTACCTCGTATATATATATATATATATATATATATATATATATATATATATATATATATAAATATATATATATATATATATATATATATATATATATATACGAGGTAGCTTCAAAAAGTTCCTGGTATGATCGACCCGTGTTTTGAATGAAAGATGATATTATGGAGAATATATTTATAGAGAATATATTTATAAGTTGGTAGTGACCTTGACATGGCAGACGTGATCTTCACATATACTCTGGAATAGAAGTTACAGAATTCCATTTGTGTGTTATGCTCGTTGTATCGTTGAGTTAAAAATGTCCTTGATAGAATAACGAACACATGTCAAATCCTGTGTTTTGCTAGAGAAGTCATGTTATGTTGGAAGTATTTTTTTATTCCCTTCTATGATTTCATTCCTGGTGGTCGTACAGTTTACAAGGAAATGTACGTTGATATCCTCCGTCGTCTAAGCGAAACAGTCAGAGGAAAACGACCAGTAAAATGGAGAACAAACAGTTGAATTATGCTGCATGCCAATGCGCCAGCACATCGATCCCTACAGGTGAAGCAGTACCTCGCAAAGCACAACGTGATTACCTTGGATCATCCTCCTTATTCTCCCGACCTGGCAGCGGCTGTTTTTGTTTTGTTCACTAAGCTGAAATCGGCACTGAAAGGACAGCGATTCAGGGATGCTGAGAACGTTATTACCAATTCGATAAGACATATCAGAGAGATGTCAAACAACGGGTTCTCGAATGTTTCCAGCAGCTGTATGCACGTTTACATAAGTGTGTAGTGAAGCAAAGGGAACTACTTTGAAGGACATGTATAGATAATTTGATTGTAACTTATTTCTATACAATCCATTAATTCCGGGAACTTTTTGAAGCTAACTCGTGTTTATATATATGCATGTTATTAGGATTTTGTAGAATAAAGATATGGTATGGACAGATTGAAAATATACAATACCTGCAGAATATATATATATATATATATATATATATATATATATATATATATATATATATATATATATATATATATATATATATATATATATATATAAATATATATATACGTATCACAATTTCGAATTTCTGCAGATATTGTATATTTTCAATCTGCCCATACCATATCTTTATTCTACAAAATCCTAATAACTGTTCCCAGTCTACTCCATTCACAATTTCAATTTATATTTATTCTACATTATCCTTTCTGTGTTACTGCTTGTATTCGATCATAGTTTCCTCGGGCTGTGTAGTTTCTGTATTGCCATAATAATGATAATAATAATAATAATAATAATAATAATCACATGTTTTTAATACAGAATGTAATGAATCTGCTACCACCCACTTAAAAGTTACAATCGACCAATAGTGGGCGCTGGTGGTTAGGTTGAAGAGCTCGACAGTAAACAAAGCAAATGCTGAAATGTGATTATATTTTGTTACATTATTATCCCCATAACCACAATAATAACCATCCTAATTACCATCATCATTATCATATTAACCTTCGTCATCACCATCATCATTATCGTCACAACCATCATCATTATCGTCATCATTTAACCATGACCATCATCATAAACACCATCATCGTCATAAACATCATCCCCATCATAAACACCATCATCATTATAAATATCATCCCCATCATAAACATTATTCCCATCATAAACATCATCCCCATCATAAATATCATCCCCATCATGAACACCATCATCATAATTAACATCATCCCCATCATAAACACCATCATCATTATAAACATCCTCCCCAACATAAACATCATCCCCATCATAAACATTATCCCCATTATAAACATAATCCCTATCATAAACACTAGCATCATCATAAACATCATCCCCATCATAAACATCATCCAGATCATAAACATAATCCCTATCATAAACACTATCATCATTATAAATATCATCATAATCATCATCCCCATCATAAGACCATCATCATAAACACCATCATCCCCATCGTAACACCATCATCATAAACACCATCATCCTTTTAAACATCATCCCCATCATAAACAACATCCCCATCATAAACATCATCCCCATCATAAACACACTCATCATTATAAACATCATCCCCATCATAAAAACCATCATCATAAAAATACCATGTTCATCATTACCATGATCAGCATCATGAACATCATCCCCATCATAGACATCATTATCATAAACACCATCATCATTATAAACACCATCATCATCATAAACACCATCATCATTATAAACATCTTCACCATTATAAACAGCATCATCATAAACACCATCATCATTATAAACATCTTAACCATTATAAACATCATCATCATTATCGTTATAATGATCATTATCATTATCACATATTATCGTCATAATTATCATCGTCATCATCATAATTATATCATCATCATCACCATTACCGTCGTTACCATACTCATAATCGTTTGTTACCATCATCATCATCGTCAAAATAACCATCATCATCATTGTCATCATGATCAACATAATCATCAGCATCATCGTTACCATCATCATCATCGTCATTACCATCATCATCATCATCGTTACCATCATCAGTATCATCACCGCCATCACCAGCATAAACATTATCTTCATCATCATCATCATCGTTACTTTCATCGTCGTCATAATCATCACCATCATCATCATCATTGTCATAATCACTATAATAATCATCATCACCATCGTCATGATCATCATCATCATCGTCATAATCACCTTCATCATCATTGTCATCAATATCATCATAATCATCAGCATCATCGTCAAAATCATCATGATTATCATAATCATAATCATCATCGTTACCATCATCATCATCGTTACCATCATCACATCAACATCATCACCACCATCACAATCATAAAGATGATCTTCATCATTATCATCGTCATCATCGTTACCATCATCATCACCATAATCAACACCATCATAATTTTATGTTGTGATATCTTCGTCTTTCCAACTATTGACTAGATCTATTGACTATTTAGAATCCTCAAACCTGAAAAAAGAACATAGAACAGAATGACTGTAACCAGCCTAGTATGTTGAATGTCTGTGTTATTATTGTTGCACGCCACTCTGCTGATTTGAATTCACTCGTGACGACGTATTTTTGACCTGGGGATTACAGCCAGTTCACCTTCTCACTGTTGCTGTCTACGTCACTGACTGCTGTGGGGTACTGAGACCTAGTCAACTATCGTCTTGTTGTCAATATTACAAACATTTTCCCTACACAACCCGTTCTCATGCAGATATCATGAGGACATCTACCTTCTAATTGACTTACTATTGTGGAAAGCATCATTTAGTGTACTTTATGTTGTGGAAAGCATCAATTAGTGTACATTGTGGTGTGAACTATATTTAGTACGTTTTTAAGTTAAATCCCGAGCCGAGGTCTTTGAATATAACAAAGACAAGAATAGCACCACTGCCTCACAGAGAACATGTCGTGAGAGGCAACTAACTGTGTGACATGGCACAACACCGGCAATGGTTAGGTGGTTTGTTTAGAGCAACATAGATGACGCCTAACAGGCTGCGGGTTTACTTTGCTCTAGTGTTTGAGTCTATTAAGATGGACTCGCACATCGGTTAACCACCCTCCGTAAGCGATTGTCGAAATGCAGCGAAGTATTAAGCTGCTCGAGCCTAATCCGCAGAGCAGGAAACCCTTCTGCAACATGACAGTAGGGAAAAAATGGAGGACAAAAAAAACCAGAGGTACAGATGGACAAACAGCATCAATGTCTGATCTGTACACAGTTTGACTCAGTATAGGAACCTGATACTGGACAGAGACCGCTGTAGATCAATTACCGTCAACCTCCGATGCGGAGACGGCACTTGATGATGATGATTTGATGGAATTATGGGAGAACACAATTGCGTATTAGAGGATCTGCTGGCAAATATATTTTCAATCAACAAATGCTGTGTTAAAGTCATTCTATAAATCATTATTGTTAAGAGTATTACAAAAATAATCCTGCCGAAGACGAATGTGTCGGGCTGAAATGTGCAAATATCGCAGACAAGCTGTAAAATAGCGAGACAACGCATTTCGTTCTCTGGACTACATCATGCTACTTGCAAAGTGCTGTTCGGGGCTTTGTAGCGGGAGATTGAGAACGAACGCAGAAGAAGAAGAAGAAGAAGAAGAAGAAGAAGAAGAAGAAGAAGACAAATATAAAGCACACCTTGTATCAGGGACCAGGATACGCCACTGGATCTAATCTAATGTAAAACAGCAAGCAATATTTGCAAATGTTTTCTTTGGACGCTTCAACTTACTGCTTTCCTATCAGCCCGATTGATAGCTCTGTGTTCTGCCCACAGACACCAATTACAACGGGATGTGTGGCTCTAAATCATTATATAGCCCATGTCTTTCTTGGAGGTTAATGCGATTAGGATCGCCACTTGTCCCTGGTGACCGTCCCGTAGAGATGCCAATCACACGCAGACTCGGAGACCATTTGTTATTTCAAACCGAAGAGAGGGTACGACGAGTTTCTAGTGAATTTCGTAGCCTTTCTCATTTGACAGTTCTCTTGTGAAGCGTCAGTTGACAACTCGAAGTATACACTTTTATAAAATAGGAAGGTAAAAGAAATAAAATGTAATTTTACTGGGAGAATAAGGTCGACAGTTGACTAGTTCTGTCTTTTTACATAAAGAAAAAATAATAATAATAATGATAATTATACTAGGAAGAAGAAGAAGAAGAAGAAGAAGAAGAAAAAGAAGAAGAAGAAGAAGAACAACAACAACAACAACAACAACAAGAAAAATAAGAAAAAGAAAAAGAAGAAGAACAACAACAATACCAAAATTAAGAAAAAGAAGAACAACAAACAACAACAAAAAGAAGAAAAAGAAAAAAGAAGAACAACAAACAACAACAAAAAGAAGAAAAAGAAAAAGAACAACAACAACAAAAAAAAGAAAAAGAAAAAGAAGAACAACAAACAACAACAACAACAAAAAAAAGAAAAAAAAAAAGAACAACAACAAAAAGAAGAAATTGAAGAAGAACAACAACAAACAACAACAAAAAGAATAAAAAGAAAAAGAACAACAACAAAAGAAGAAATAGAAGAAGAACAACAACAAACAACAACAAAAACAAGAAAAAGAAAAAGAACAACAACAAAAAGAAGAAATAGAAGAAGAACAACAACAAACAACAACAAAATGAAGAAAAAGAAAAAGAACAACAACAACAACAAACAACAACAACAAAAAGAAAAAGAAAAAGAAGAAGAACAACAACAATACCAAAATTAAGAAAAAGAAGAACAACAAACAACAACAAAAAGAAGAAAAAGAAAAAAGAAGAACAACAAACAACAACAAAAAGAAGAAAAAGAAAAAGAACAACAACAACAACAAACAACAAAAAAAAGAAAAAGAAAAAGAAGAACAACAAACAACAACAACAACAAAAAAAAGAAAAAAAAACAGAACAACAACAAAAAGAAGAAATTGAAGAAGAACAACAACAAACAACAACAAAAAGAATAAAAAGAAAAAGAACAACAACAAAAGAAGAAATAGAAGAAGAACAACAACAAAGAATAACAAAAACAAGAAAAAGAAAAAGAAAAACAACAAAAAGAAGAAATAGAAGAAGAACAACAACAAACAACAACAAAAAGAAGAAAAAGAAAAAGAACAACAACAACAACAAACAACAACAACAAAAAGAAAAAGAAAAAGAAGAAGAACAACAACAACAAAAAGAAGAAAAAGAAAAAGAACAACAACAAAAAGAAGAAATAGAAGAAGAACAACAACAAAAAGAAGAAAAAGAAAAAGAAGAACAACAAACAACAACAAAAAGAAGAAAAGAAAAAGAAGAACAACAAACAACAACAAAAAGAAGAAAAAGAAAAAGAAGAACAACAACAACAACAAAAAAAAGAAAAAGACGAACAACAACAACAAAAAGAAGAAAAAGAAAAAGAAGAACAACAAACAACAACAAAAAGAAGAAAAAGAAAAAGAAGAAGAACAAACAACAACAAAAAGAAGAAAAAGAAAAAGAACAACAACAACAACAAACAATAACAAAAAGAATAAAACGAAAAAGAAGAACAACAAACAACAACAAAAAGAAGAAAAAGAAAAAGAAGAACAACAAACAACAACAAAAAGAAGAAAAAGAAAAAGAAGAAGAACAACAACAACAAAAAGAAGAAAAAGAAGAACAAAAACAACAAAAAGAAGAAAAAGAAAAAGAAGAACAACAAACAACAACAAAAAGAAGAAATAGAAAAAGAAGAAGAACAACAACAACAAAAAGAAGAAAAAAAAAAAGAAGAACAACAAACAACAACAAAAAGAAGAAAAAGAAAAAGAAGAAGAACAACAACAACAAAAAGAAGAAAAAGAAAAAGAAGAACAACAAAAAGAAGAAAAAGAAAAAGAACAACAACAACAACAAACAACAACAAAAAAAAAGAAAAAGAAAAAGAAGAACAACAAACAACAACAAAAAGAAGAAAAAGAAAAAGAAGAACAACAACAACAACAAAAAAAAGAAAAAAAAAAGAACAACAACAAAAAGAAGAAATTGAAGAAGAACAACAACAAACAACAACAAAAAGAATAAAAAGAAAAAGAAGAACAACAAACAACAACAAAAAGAAGAAAAAGAAAAAGAACAACAACAAAAAGAAGAAAAAGAAAAAGAACAACAACAAAAGAAGAAATAGAAGAAGAACAACAACAAACAACAACAAAAAGAAGAAAAAGAAAAAGAACAACAACAAAAAGAAGAAATAGAAGAAGAACAACAACAAACAACAACAAAAAGAAGAAAAATAAAAAGAACAACAACAACAAACAACAACAAAAAAAAGAAAAAGAAAAAGAAGAAGAACAACAACAACAAAAAGAAGAAAAAGAAAAAGAACAACAACAAAAAGAAGAAATAGAAGAAGAACAACAACAAAAAAAAGAACAACAACAACAAAAAGAAGAAAAAGAAAAAGAAGAACAACAAACAACAACAAAAAGAATAAAAAGAAAAAGAAGAAGAACAACAACAACAAAAAGAAGAAAAAGAAAAAGAAGAACAACAAACAACAACAAAAAGAAGAAAAAGAAAAAGAAGAAGAACAACAACAACAAAAAGAAGAAAAAGAAAAAGAAGAACAACAACAACAACAAAAAAAAGAAAAAAAAAAGAACAAAAACAAAAAGAAGAAATTGAAGAAGAACAACAACAAACAACAACAAAAAGAAGAAAAAGAAAAAGAAGAACAACAAACAACAACAAAAAGAAGAAAAGAAAAAGAAGAACAACAAACAACAACAAAAAGAAGAAAAAGAAAAAGAAGAACAACAACAACAACAAAAAAAAGAAAAAGACGAACAACAACAACAAAAAGAAGAAAAAGAAAAAGAAGAACAACAAACAACAACAAAAAGAAGAAAAAGAAAAAGAAGAAGAACAACAACAACAAAAAGAAGAAAAAGAAAAAGAACAACAACAACAACAAACAACAACAAAAAGAATAAAACGAAAAAGAAGAACAACAAACAACAACAAAAAGAAGAAAAAGAAAAAGAAGAACAACAAACAACAACAAAAAGAAGAAAAAGAAAAAGAAGAAGAACAACAACAACAAAAAGAAGAAAAAGAAGAACAAAAACAACAAAAAGAAGAAAAAGAAAAAGAAGAACAACAAACAACAACAAAAAGAAGAAAAAGAAAAAGAAGAACAACAACAACAACAAAAAAAAGAAAAAGACGAACAACAACAACAAAAAGAAGAAAAAGAAAAAGAAGAACAACAAACAACAACAAAAAGAAGAAAAAGAAAAAGAAGAAGAACAACAACAACAAAAAGAAGAAAAAGAAAAAGAACAACAACAACAACAAACAACAACAAAAAGAATAAAACGAAAAAGAAGAACAACAAACAACAACAAAAAGAAGAAAAAGAAAAAGAAGAACAACAAACAACAACAAAAAGAAGAAAAAGAAAAAGAAGAAGAACAATAACAACAAAAAGAAGAAAAAGAAAAAGAAGAACAACAAACAACAACAAAAAGAAGAAATAGAAAAAGAAGAAGAACAACAACAACAAAAAGAAGAAAAAAAAAAAGAACAACAAACAACAACAAAAAGAAGAAAAAGAAAAAGAAGAAGAACAACAACAACAAAAAGAAGAAAAAGAAAAAGAAGAACAACAAAAAGAAGAAAAAGAAAAAGAACAACAACAAACAACAAACAACAACAAAAAAAAGAAAAAGAAAAAGAAGAACAACAAACAACAACAAAAAGAAGAAAAAGAAAAAGAAGAACAACAAAAAGAAGAAATAGAAGAAGAACAACAACAAACAACAACAAAAAGAAGAAAAATAAAAAGAACAACAACAACAAACAACAACAAAAAAAAGAAAAAGAAAAAGAAGAAGAACAACAACAACAAAAAGAAGAAAAAGAAAAAGAACAACAACAAAAAGAAGAAATAGAAGAAGAACAACAACAAAAAGAAGAACAACAACAACAAAAAGAATAAAAAGAAAAAGAAGAAGAACAACAACAACAAAAAAAAGAAAAAGAAAAAGAAGAAGAACAACAACAACAAAAGGAAGAAAAAGAAAAAGAAGAACAACAAAAAGAAGAAAAAGAAAAAGAACAACAACAACAACAAACAGAAACAAAAAAAGGAAAAAGAAAAAGAAGAACAACAAACAACAACAAAAAGAAGAAAAAGAAAAAGAAGAACAACAACAACAACAAAAAAAAGAAACAAAAAAGAACAACAACAAAAAGAAGAAATTGAAGAAGAACAACAACAAACAACAACAAAAAGAATAAAAAGAAAAAGAAGAACAACAAACAACAACAAAAAGAAGAAAAAGAAAAAGAACAACAACAAAAAGATAAAAAAGAAAAAGAACAACAACAAAAGAAGAAATAGAAGAAGAACAACAACAAACAACAACAAAAAGAAGAAAAAGAAAAAGAACAACAACAAAAAGAAGAAATAGAAGAAGAACAACAACAAACAACAACAAAAAGAAGAAAAATAAAAAGAACAACAACAACAAACAACAACAAAAAAAAGAAAAAGAAAAAGAAGAAGAACAACAACAACAAAAAGAAGAAAAAGAAAAAGAACAACAACAAAAAGAAGAAATAGAAGAAGAACAACAACAAAAAGAAGAACAACAACAACAAAAAGAAGAAAAAGAAAAAGAAGAACAACAAACAACAACAAAAAGAATAAAAAGAAAAAGAAGAAGAACAACAACAACAAAAAGAAGAAAAAGAAAAAGAAGAACAACAAACAACAACAAAAAGAAGAAAAAGAAAAAGAAGAAGAACAACAACAACAAAAAGAAGAAAAAGAAAAAGAAGAAGAACAACAACAACAAAAAAAAGAAAAAAAAAAGAACAAAAACAAAAAGAAGAAATTGAAGAAGAACAACAACAAACAACTACAAAAAGAATAAAAAGAAAAAGAAGAACAACAAACAACAACAAAAAGAAGAAAAGAAAAAGAAGAACAACAAACAACAACAAAAAGAAGAAAAAGAAAAAGAAGAACAACAAACAACAACAAAAAGAAGAAAAGAAAAAGAAGAACAACAAACAACAACAAAAAGAAGAAAAAGAAAAAGAAGAACAACAACAACAACAACAAAAAGAAAAAGACGAACAACAACAACAAAAAGAAGAAAAAGAAAAAGAAGAACAACAAACAACAACAAAAAGAAGAAAAAGAAAAAGAAGAAGAACAACAACAACAAAAAGAAGAAAAAGAAAAAGAACAACAACAACAACAAACAACAACAAAAAGAATAAAACGAAAAAGAAGAACAACAAACAACAACAAAAAGAAGAAAAAGAAAAAGAAGAACAACAAACAACAACAAAAAGAAGAAAAAGAAAAAGAAGAAGAACAACAACAACAAAAAGAAGAAAAAGAAGAACAAAAACAACAAAAAGAAGAAAAAGAAAAAGAAGAACAACAAACAACAACAAAAAGAAGAAATAGAAAAAGAAGAAGAACAACAACAACAAAAAGAAGAAAAAAAAAAGAAGAACAACAAACAACAACAAAAAGAAGAAAAAGAAAAAGAAGAAGAACAACAACAACAAAAAGAAGAAAAAGAAAAAGAAGAACAACAAAAAGAAGAAAAAGAAAAAGAACAACAACAACAACAAACAACAACAAAAAAAAGAAAAAGAAAAAGAAGAACAACAAACAACAACAAAAAGAAGAAAAAGAAAAAGAAGAACAACAACAACAACACAAACAAGAAAAAAAAAAGAACAACAACAAAAAGAAGAAATTGAAGAAGAACAACAACAAACAACAACAAAAAGAATAAAAAGAAAAAGAAGAACAACAAACAACAACAAAAAGAAGAAAAAGAAAAAGAACAACAACAAAAAGAAGAAAAAGAAAAAGAACAACAACAAAAGAAGAAATAGAAGAAGAACAACAACAAACAACAACAAAAAGAAGAAAAAGAAAAAGAACAACAACAAAAAGAAGAAATAGAAGAAGAACAACAACAAACAACAACAAAAAGAAGAAAAATAAAAAGAACAACAACAACAAACAACAACAAAAAAAAGAAAAAGAAAAAGAAGAAGAACAACAACAACAAAAAGAAGAAAAAGAAAAAGAACAACAACAAAAAGAAGAAATAGAAGAAGAACAACAACAAAAAGAAGAACAACAACAACAAAAAGAAGAAAAAGAAAAAGAAGAACAACAAACAACAACAAAAAGAATAAAAAGAAAAAGAAGAAGAACAACAACAACAAAAAGAAGAAAAAGAAAAAGAAGAACAACAAACAACAACAAAAAGAAGAAAAAGAAAAAGAAGAAGAACAACAACAACAAAAAGAAGAAAAAGAAAAAGAAGAAGAACAACAACAACAAAAAGAAGAAATTGAAGAAGAACAACAACAAACAACAACAAAAAGAATAAAAAGAAAAAGAAGAACAACAAACAACAACAAAAAGAAGAAAAAGAAAAAGAACAACAACAAAAAGAAGAAAAAGAAAAAGAAGAACAACAAACAACAACAAAAAGAAGAAAAAGAAAAAGAAGAAGAACAACAACAACAAAAAAGAAGAAAAAGAAAAAGAACAACAACAAAAAGAAGAAAAAGAAAAAGAAGAAGAACAACAACAAAAAGAAGAAAAAGAAAAAGAACAACAACAAAAAGAAGAAATAGAAGAAGAACAACAACAAAAAGAAGAAATAGAAGAAGAACAACAACAAACAACAACAAAAAGAAGAAAAAGAAAAAGAACAACAACAAACAACAACAAAAAGAAGAATAAGAAAAAGAAGAACAACAAACAACAACAAAAAGAAGAAAAAGAAAAAGAACAACAACAAAAAGAAGAAATAGAAGAAGAACAACAACACAAAGAAAAAATAGAAGAAGAACAACAACAAACAACAACAGAAAGAAGAAAAAGAAAAAGAACAACAACAACAACAAACAACAACAAAAAAAAGAAAAAGAAAAAGAAGAACAACAAACAACAACAAAAAGAAGAAAAAGAAAAAGAAGAAGAACAACAACAACAAAAAGAAGAAAAAGAAAAAGAACAACAACAAAAAGAAGAAAAAGAAAAAGAAGAAGAACAACAACAAAAAGAAGAAAAAGAAAAAGAACAACAACAAAAAGAAGAAAAAGAAAAAGAACAACAACAAAAAGAAGAAATAGAAGAAGAACAACAAAAAGAAGAAATAGAAGAAGAAGAACAACAAACAACAACAAAAAGAAGAAAAAGAAAAAGAACAACAACAACAACAACAAAAAAAAGAAAAAGACGAACAACAACAACAAAAAGAAGAAAAAGAAAAAGAAGAACAACAAACAACAACAAAAAGAAGAAAAAGAAAAAGAAGAAGAACAACAACAACAAAAAGAAGAAAAAGAAAAAGAACAACAACAACAACAAACAACAACAAAAAGAATAAAACGAAAAAGAAGAACAACAAACAACAACAAAAAGAAGAAAAAGAAAAAGAAGAACAACAAACAACAACAAAAAGAAGAAAAAGAAAAAGAAGAAGAACAACAACAACAAAAAGAAGAAAAAGAAGAACAAAAACAACAAAAAGAAGAAAAAGAAAAAGAAGAACAACAAACAACAACAAAAAGAAGAAATAGAAAAAGAAGAAGAACAACAACAACAAAAAGAAGAAAAAAAAAAGAAGAACAACAAACAACAACAAAAAGAAGAAAAAGAAAAAGAAGAAGAACAACAACAACAAAAAGAAGAAAAAGAAAAAGAAGAACAACAAAAAGAAGAAAAAGAAAAAGAACAACAACGACAACAAACAACAACAAAAAAAAGAAAAAGAAAAAGAAGAACAACAAACAACAACAAAAAGAAGAAAAAGAAAAAGAAGAACAACAAAAAGAAGAAATAGAAGAAGAACAACAACAAACAACAACAAAAAGAAGAAAAATAAAAAGAACAACAACAACAAACAACAACAAAAAAAAGAAAAAGAAAAAGAAGAAGAACAACAACAACAAAAAGAAGAAAAAGAAAAAGAACAACAACAAAAAGAAGAAATAGAAGAAGAACAACAACAAAAAGAAGAACAACAACAACAAAAAGAATAAAAAGAAAAAGAAGAAGAACAACAACAACAAAAAGAAGAAAAAGAAAAAGAAGAAGAACAACAACAACAAAAGGAAGAAAAAGAAAAAGAAGAACAACAAAAAGAAGAAAAAGAAAAAGAACAACAACAACAACAAACAGAAACAAAAAAAGGAAAAAGAAAAAGAAGAACAACAAACAACAACAAAAAGAAGAAAAAGAAAAAGAAGAACAACAACAACAACAAAAAAAAGAAGAAAAAAAGAACAACAACAAAAAGAAGAAATTGAAGAAGAACAACAACAAACAACAACAAAAAGAATAAAAAGAAAAAGAAGAACAACAAAAGAAGAAATAGAAGAAGAACAACAACAAACAACAACAAAAACAAGAAAAAGAAAAAGAACAACAACAAAAGAAGAAATAGAAGAAGAACAACAACAAACAACAACAAAAAGAAGAAAAAGAAAAAGAACAACAACAAAAAGAAGAAATAGAAGAAGAACAACAACAAACAACAACAAAAAGAAGAAAAATAAAAAGAACAACAACAACAAACAACAACAAAAAAAAGAAAAAGAAAAAGAAGAAGAACAACAACAACAAAAAGAAGAAAAAGAAAAAGAACAACAACAAAAAGAAGAAGTAGAAGAAGAACAACAACAAAAAGAAGAACAACAACAACAAAAAGAAGAAAAAGAAAAAGAAGAACAACAAACAACAACAAAAAGAATAAAAAGAAAAAGAAGAAGAACAACAACAACAAAAAGAAGAAAAAGAAAAAGAAGAACAACAAACAACAACAAAAAGAAGAAAAAGAAAAAGAAGAAGAACAACAACAACAAAAAGAAGAAAAAGAAAAAGAAGAACAACAACAACAACAAAAAAAAGAAAAAAAAAAGAACAAAAACAAAAAGAAGAAATTGAAGAAGAACAACAACAAACAACAACAAAAAGAATAAAAAGAAAAAGAAGAACAACAAACAACAACAAAAAGAAAAAAAGAAAAAGAAGAACAACAAAAAGAAGAAAAAGAAAAAGAAGAACAACAAACAACAACAAAAAGAAGAAAAGAAAAAGAAGAACAACAAACAACAACAAAAAGAAGAAAAAGAAAAACAACAACAACAACAAAAAAAAGAAAAAGACGAACAACAACAACAAAAAGAAGAAAAAGAAAAAGAAGAACAACAAACAACAACAAAAAGAAGAAAAAGAAAAAGAAGAAGAACAACAACAACAAAAAGAAGAAAAAGAAAAAGAACAACAACAACAACAAACAACAACAAAAAGAATAAAACGAAAAAGAAGAACAACAAACAACAACAAAAAGAAGAAAAAGATAAAGAAGAACAACAAACAACAACAAAAAGAAGAAAAAGAAAAAGAAGAAGAACAACAACAACAAAAAGAAGAAATAGAAGAACAAAAACAACAAAAAGAAGAAAAAGAAAAAGAAGAACAACAAACAACAACAAAAAGAAGAAATAGAAAAAGAAGAAGAACAACAACAACAAAAAGAAGAAAAAAAAAAAGAAGAACAACAAACAACAACAAAAAGAAGAAAAAGAAAAAGAAGAAGAACAACAACAACAAAAAGAAGAAAAAGAAAAAGAAGAACAACAAAAAGAAGAAAAAGAAAAAGAACAACAACAACAACAAACAACAACAAAAAAAAGAAAAAGAAAAAGAAGAACAACAAACAACAACAAAAAGAAGAAAAAGAAAAAGAAGAACAACAACAACAAAAACAAGAAAAAAAAAAGAACAACAACAAAAAGAAGAAATTGAAGAAGAACAACAACAAACAACAACAAAAAGAATAAAAAGAAAAAGAAGAACAACAAACAACAACAACAAAAAAGAAAAAGAAAAAGAACAACAACAAAAAGAAGAAAAAGAAAAAGAAGAAGAACAACAACAAAAAGAAGAAAAAGAAAAAGAACAACAACAAAAAGAAGAAATAGAAGAAGAACAACAACAAAAAGAAGAAATAGAAGAAGAACAACAACAAACAACAACAAAAAGAAGAAAAAGAAAAAGAACAACAACAAACAACAACAAAAAGAAGAATAAGAAAAAGAAGAACAACAAACAACAACAAAAAGAAGAAAAAGAAAAAGAACAACAACAAAAAGAAGAAATAGAAGAAGAACAACAACACAAAGAAAAAATAGAAGAAGAACAACAACAAACAACAACAGAAAGAAGAAAAAGAAAAAGAACAACAACAACAACAAACAACAACAAAAAAAAGAAAAAGAAAAAGAAGAACAACAAACAACAACAAAAAGAAGAAAAAGAAAAAGAAGAAGAACAACAACAACAAAAAGAAGAAAAAGAAAAAGAACAACAACAAAAAGAAGAAAAAGAAAAAGAAGAAGAACAACAACAAAAAGAAGAAAAAGAAAAAGAACAACAACAAAAAGAAGAAAAAGAAAAAGAACAACAACAAAAAGAAGAAATAGAAGAAGAACAACAACAAAAAGAAGAAATAGAAGAAGAAGAACAACAAACAACAACAAAAAGAAGAAAAAGAAAAAGAAGAACAACAACAACAACAAAAAAAAGAAAAAGACGAACAACAACAACAAAAAGAAGAAAAAGAAAAAGAAGAACAACAAACAACAACAAAAAGAAGAAAAAGAAAAAGAAGAAGAACAACAACAACAAAAAGAAGAAAAAGAAAAAGAACAACAACAACAACAAACAACAACAAAAAGAATAAAACGAAAAAGAAGAACAACAAACAACAACAAAAAGAAGAAAAAGAAAAAGAAGAACAAACAACAACAAAAAGAAGAAAAAGAAAAAGAAGAAGAACAACAACAACAAAAAGAAGAAAAAGAAGAACAAAAACAACAAAAAGAAGAAAAAGAAAAAGAAGAACAACAAACAACAACAAAAAGAAGAAATAGAAAAAGAAGAAGAACAACAACAACAAAAAGAAGAAAAAAAAAAGAAGAACAACAAACAACAACAAAAAGAAGAAAAAGAAAAAGAAGAAGAACAACAACAACAAAAAGAAGAAATAGAAGAACAAAAACAACAAAAAGAAGAAAAAGAAAAAGAAGAACAACAAACAACAACAAAAAGAAGAAATAGAAAAAGAAGAAGAACAACAACAACAAAAAGAAGAAAAAAAAAAAGAAGAACAACAAACAACAACAAAAAGAAGAAAAAGAAAAAGAAGAAGAACAACAACAACAAAAAGAAGAAAAAGAAAAAGAAGAACAACAAAAAGAAGAAAAAGAAAAAGAACAACAACAACAACAAACAACAACAAAAAAAAGAAAAAGAAAAAGAAGAACAACAAACAACAACAAAAAGAAGAAAAAGAAAAAGAAGAACAACAACAACAAAAACAAGAAAAAAAAAAGAACAACAACAAAAAGAAGAAATTGAAGAAGAACAACAACAAACAACAACAAAAAGAATAAAAAGAAAAAGAACAACAACAAAAAAAAAGAAAAAGAAAAAGAACAACAACAAAAAGAAGAAAAAGAAAAAGAAGAAGAACAACAACAAAAAGAAGAAAAAGAAAAAGAACAACAACAAAAAGAAGAAATAGAAGAAGAACAACAACAAAAAGAAGAAATAGAAGAAGAACAACAACAAACAACAACAAAAAGAAGAAAAAGAAAAAGAACAACAACAAACAACAACAAAAAGAAGAATAAGAAAAAGAAGAACAACAAACAACAACAAAAAGAAGAAAAAGAAAAAGAACAACAACAAAAAGAAGAAATAGAAGAAGAACAACAACACAAAGAAAAAATAGAAGAAGAACAACAACAAACAACAACAGAAAGAAGAAAAAGAAAAAGAACAACAACAACAACAAACAACAACAAAAAAAAGAAAAAGAAAAAGAAGAACAACAAACAACAACAAAAAGAAGAAAAAGAAAAAGAAGAAGAACAACAACAACAAAAAGAAGAAAAAGAAAAAGAACAACAACAAAAAGAAGAAAAAGAAAAAGAAGAAGAACAACAACAAAAAGAAGAAAAAGAAAAAGAACAACAACAAAAAGAAGAAAAAGAAAAAGAACAACAACAAAAAGAAGAAATAGAAGAAGAACAACAACAAAAAGAAGAAATAGAAGAAGAAGAACAACAAACAACAACAAAAAGAAGAAAAAGAAAAAGAAGAACAACAACAACAACAAAAAAAAGAAAAAGACGAACAACAACAACAAAAAGAAGAAAAAGAAAAAGAAGAACAACAAACAACAACAAAAAGAAGAAAAAGAAAAAGAAGAAGAACAACAACAACAAAAAGAAGAAAAAGAAAAAGAACAACAACAACAACAAACAACAACAAAAAGAATAAAACGAAAAAGAAGAACAACAAACAACAACAAAAAGAAGAAAAAGAAAAAGAAGAACAAACAACAACAAAAAGAAGAAAAAGAAAAAGAAGAAGAACAACAACAACAAAAAGAAGAAAAAGAAGAACAAAAACAACAAAAAGAAGAAAAAGAAAAAGAAGAACAACAAACAACAACAAAAAGAAGAAATAGAAAAAGAAGAAGAACAACAACAACAAAAAGAAGAAAAAAAAAAGAAGAACAACAAACAACAACAAAAAGAAGAAAAAGAAAAAGAAGAAGAACAACAACAACAAAAAGAAGAAAAAGAAAAAGAAGAACAACAAAAAGAAGAAAAAGAAAAAGAACAACAACAACAAAAAAAAGAAAAAGAAAAAGAAGAACAACAAACAACAACAAAAAGAAGAAAAAGAAAAAGAAAAACAACAAAAAGAAGAAATAGAAGAAGAACAACAACAAACAACAACAAAAAGAAGAAAAATAAAAAGAACAACAACAACAAACAACAACAAAAAAAAGAAAAAGAAAAAGAAGAAGAACAACAACAACAAAAAGAAGAAAAAGAAAAAGAACAACAACAAAAAGAAGAAATAGAAGAAGAACAACAACAAAAAGAAGAACAACAACAACAAAAAGAATAAAAAGAAAAAGAAGAAGAACAACAACAACAAAAAGAAGAAAAAGAAAAAGAAGAAAAACAACAACAACAAAAGGAAGAAAAAGAAAAAGAAGAACAACAAAAAGAAGAAAAAGAAAAAGAACAACAACAACAACAAACAGAAACAAAAAAAGGAAAAAGAAAAAGAAGAACAACAAACAACAACAAAAAGAAGAAAAAGAAAAAGAAGAACAACAACAACAACAAAAAAAAGAAAAAAAAAAGAACAACAACAAAAAGAAGAAATTGAAGAAGAACAACAACAAACAACAACAAAAAGAATAAAAAGAAAAAGAAGAACAACAAACAACAACAAAAAGAAGAAAAAGAAAAAGAACAACAACAAAAGAAGAAATAGAAGAAGAACAACAACAAACAACAACAAAAAGAAGAAAAAGAAAAAGAACAACAACAAAAAGAAGAAATAGAAGAAGAACCACAACAAACAACAACAAAAAGAAGAAAAATAAAAAGAACAACAACAACAAACAACAACAAAAAAAAGAAAAAGAAAAAGAAGAAGAACAACAACAACAAAAAGAAGAAAAAGAAAAAGAACAACAACAAAAAGAAGAAATAGAAGAAGAACAACAACAAAAAGAAGAACAACAACAACAAAAAGAAGAAAAAGAAAAAGAAGAACAACAAACAACAACAAAAAGAATAAAAAGAAAAAGAAGAAGAACAACAACAACAAAAAGAAGAAAAAGAAAAAGAAGAACAACAAACAACAACAAAAAGAAGAAAAAGAAAAAGAAGAACAACAAACAACAACAAAAAGAAGAAAAGAAAAAGAAGAACAACAAACAACAACAAAAAGAAGAAAAAGAAAAAGAAGAACAACAACAACAACAAAAAAAAGAAAAAGACGAACAACAACAACAAAAAGAAGAAAAAGAAAAAGAAGAACAACAAACAACAACAAAAAGAAGAAAAAGAAAAAGAAGAAGAACAACAACAACAAAAAGAAGAAAAAGAAAAAGAACAACAACAACAACAAACAACAACAAAAAGAATAAAACGAAAAAGAAGAACAACAAACAACAACAAAAAGAAGAAAAAGAAAAAGAAGAACAACAAACAACAACAAAAAGAAGAAAAAGAAAAAGAAGAAGAACAACAACAACAAAAAGAAGAAAAAGAAAAAGAAGAAGAACAACAACAACAAAAAGAAGAAAAAAAAAAAGAAGAACAACAAACAACAACAAAAAGAAGAAAAAGAAAAAGAAGAAGAACAACAACAACAAAAAGAAGAAAAAGAAAAAGAAGAACAACAAAAAGAAGAAAAAGAAAAAGAACAACAACAACAACAAACAACAACAAAAAAAAGAAAAAGAAAAAGAAGAACAACAAACAACAACAAAAAGAAGAAAAAGAAAAAGAAGAACAACAACAACAACAAAAACAAGAAAAAAAAAAGAACAACAACAAAAAGAAGAAATTGAAGAAGAACAACAACAAACAACAACAAAAAGAATAAAAAGAAAAAGAAGAACAACAAACAACAACAAAAAGAAGAAAAAGAAAAAGAACAACAACAAAAAGAAGAAAAAGAAAAAGAACAACAACAAAAGAAGAAATAGAAGAAGAACAACAACAAACAACAACAAAAAGAAGAAAAAGAAAAAGAACAACAACAAAAAGAAGAAATAGAAGAAGAACAACAACAAACAACAACAAAAAGAAGAAAAAAAAAAAGAACAACAACAACAAACAACAACAAAAAAAAGAAAAAGAAAAAGAAGAAGAACAACAACAACAAAAAGAAGAAAAAGAAAAAGAACAACAACAAAAAGAAGAAATAGAAGAAGAACAACAACAAAAAGAAGAACAACAACAACAAAAAGAAGAAAAAGAAAAAGAAGAACAACAAACAACAACAAAAAGAATAAAAAGAAAAAGAAAAAGAACAACAACAACAAAAAGAAGAAAAAGAAAAAGAAGAACAACAAACAACAACAAAAAGAAGAAAAAGAAAAAGAAGAAGAACAACAACAACAAAAAGAAGAAAAAGAAAAAGAATAAGAACAACAACAACAAAAAAAAGAAAAAAAAAGAACAAAAACAAAAAGAAGAAATTGAAGAAGAACAACAACAAACAACAACAAAAAGAATAAAAAGAAAAAGAAGAACAACAAACAACAAGAAAAAGAAGAAAAAGAAAAAGAAGAACAACAAAAAGAAGAAAAAGAAAAAGAAGAACAACAAACAACAACAAAAAGAAGAAAAAGAAAAAGAAGAAGAACAACAACAACAAAAAGAAGAAAAAGAAAAAGAACAACAACAAAAAGAAGAAAAAGAAAAAGAAGAAGAATAACAACAAAAAGAAGAAAAAGAAAAAGAACAACAACAAAAAGAAGAAATAGAAGAAGAACAACAACAAAAAGAAGAAATAGAAGAAGAACAACAACAAACAACAACAAAAAGAAGAAAAAGAAAAAGAACAACAACAAACAACAACAAAAAGAAGAATAAGAAAAAGAAGAACAACAAACAACAACAAAAAGAAGAAAAAGAAAAAGAAAAAGAACAACAACAAAAAGAAGAAATAGAAGAAGAACAACAACACAAAGAAAAAATAGAAGAAGAACAACAACAAACAACAACAGAAAGAAGAAAAAGAAAAAGAACAACAACAACAACAAACAACAACAAAAAAAAGAAAAAGAAAAAGAAGAACAACAAACAACAACAAAAAGAAGAAAAAGAAAAAGAAGAAGAACAACAACAACAAAAAGAAGAAAAAGAAAAAGAACAACAACAAAAAGAAGAAAAAGAAAAAGAAGAAGAACAACAACAAAAAGAAGAAAAAGAAAAAGAACAACAACAAAAAGAAGAAAAAGAAAAAGAACAACAACAAAAAGAAGAAATAGAAGAAGAACAACAACAAAAAGAAGAAATAGAAGAAGAACAACAACAAAAAGAAGAAAAAGAAAAAGAAGAACAACAAACAACAACAAAAAGAAGAAAAAGAAAAAGAAAAAGAACAACAACAAAAAGAAGAAATAGAAGAAGAACAACAACACAAAGAAAAAATAGAAGAAGAACAACAACAAACAACAACAGAAAGAAGAAAAAGAAAAAGAACAACAACAACAACAAACAACAACAAAAAAAAGAAAAAGAAAAAGAAGAACAACAAACAACAACAAAAAGAAGAAAAAGAAAAAGAAGAAGAACAACAACAACAAAAAGAAGAAAAAGAAAAAGAACAACAACAAAAAGAAGAAAAAGAAGAAGAACAACAACAAAAAGAAGAAAAAGAAAAAGAACAACAACAAAAAGAAGAAATAGAAGAAGAACAACAACAAAAAAAAGAAATAGAAGAAGAACAACAACAAACAACAACAAAAAGAAGAAAAAGAAAAAGAACAACAACAAACAACAACAAAAAGAAGAATAAGAAAAAGAAGAACAACAAACAACAACAAAAAGAAGAAAAAGAAAAAGAAAAAGAACAACAACAAAAAGAAGAAATAGAAGAAGAACAACAACACAAAGAAAAAATAGAAGAAGAACAACAACAAACAACAACAGAAAGAAGAAAAAGAAAAAGAACAACAACAACAACAAACAACAACAAAAAAAAGAAAAAGAAAAAGAAGAACAACAAACAACAACAAAAAGAAGAAATTGAAGAAGAACAACAACAAACAACAACAAAAAGAATAAAAAGAAAAAGAAGAACAACAAACAACAACAAAAAGAAGAAAAAGAAAAAGAACAACAACAAAAAGAAGAAAAAGAAAAAGAACAACAACAACAACAAACAACAACAAAAAAAAGAAAAAGAAAAAGAAGAACAACAAACAACAACAAAAAGAAGAAAAAGAAAAAGAAGAACAACAACAACAACAAAAACAAGAAAAAAAAAAGAACAACAACAAAAAGAAGAAATTGAAGAAGAACAACAACAAACAACAACAAAAAGAATAAAAAGAAAAAGAAGAACAACAAACAACAACAAAAAGAAGAAAAAGAAAAAGAACAACAACAAAAAGAAGAAAAAGAACAACAACAAAAGAAGAAATAGAAGAAGAACAACAACAAACAACAACAAAAAGAAGAAAAAGAAAAAGAACAACAACAAAAAGAAGAAATAGAAGAAGAACAACAACAAACAACAACAAAAAGAAGAAAAATAAAAAGAACAACAACAACAAACAACAACAAAAAAAAGAAAAAGAAAAAGAAGAAGAACAACAACAACAAAAAGAAGAAAAAGAAAAAGAACAACAACAAAAAGAAGAAATAGAAGAAGAACAACAACAAAAAGAAGAACAACAACAACAAAAAGAAGAAAAAGAAAAAGAAGAACAACAAACAACAACAAAAAGAATAAAAAGAAAAAGAAGAAGAACAACAACAACAAAAAGAAGAAAAAGAAAAAGAAGAACAACAAACAACAACAAAAAGAAGAAAAAGAAAAAGAAGAAGAACAACAACAACAAAAAGAAGAAAAAGAAAAAGAAGAAGAACAACAACAACAAAAAGAAGAAATTGAAGAAGAACAACAACAAACAACAACAAAAAGAATAAAAAGAAAAAGAAGAACAACAAACAACAACAAAAAGAAGAAAAAGAAAAAGAAAAAGAACAACAACAAAAAGAAGAAAAAGAAAAAGAAGAACAACAAACAACAACAAAAAGAAGAAAAAGAAAAAGAAGAAGAACAACAACAACAAAAAGAAGAAATAGAAGAAGAACAACAACAAAAAGAAGAAATAGAAGAAGAACAACAACAAAAAGAAGAAAAAGAAAAAGAACAACAACAAACAACAACAAAAAGAAGAAAAAGAAAAAGAAAAAGAACAACAACAAAAAGAAGAAATAGAAGAAGAACAACAACAAAAAGAAAAAATAGAAGAAGAACAACAACAAACAACAACAAAAAGAAGAAAAAGAAAAAGAACAACAACAACAACAAACAATAACAAAAAAAAGAAAAAGAAAAAGAAGAACAACAAACAACAACAAAAAGAAGAAAAAGAAAAAGAAAAAGAACAACAACAAAAAGAAGAAATAGAAGAAGAACAACAACAAAAAGAAAAAATAGAAGAAGAACAACAACAAACAACAACAAAAAGAAGAAAAAGAAAAAGAACAACAACAACAACAAACAACAACAACAAAAAGAAAAAGAAAAAGAAGAACAACTACTGTGAATTCCAGACCAATCCGTGGCATGTTGGCATCCATACTGAACTAAAACACGAGATACAAATTTTACCCGCCGTTTGTTAAGTGCCCGCTTTGCTGCTTTGTAGTAAGGATTTTGTTGGGTTGTTTTAGTGTCCGCAGACACAAGGCTCGGCCACAGTAAGGCTTTTGTTGGGTTGTTTTAGTGTCTGCAGACACAAGGCTCGACCACAGTAAGGCTTTTGTTGGGTTGTTTTAGTGTCCACAGACACAAGGCTCGACCACAGTTAGGCTTTTGTTGGGTTGTTTTAGTGTCCACATCTGCAAACAAGCGCTCGACCACGACAAGGTTTATGTAGGGTTGGTGTCCTTCTCTGTAGACATAAGGTTTCGACTCACATTTTTTAATCCAAGTCTAACATCCTTCGACATTTTCTCTCACTGGACCCTTTCTCTCGTCTTTCGTCTCCCCTGGCTATCCTTCCGCAAGCACCTTCTTTGGCGCCATTTTCTAGATACATCGACGTCAGAACACGATCTGCATTGTTCCCGCGATGACACTTATGTGTGGTTTGTCATCAGACTTTTCCTTTTCCTAGAAGAGTTGCCTGCGGGGCAACGAATCTCCTCTACTCGGTTTGTGATCGGTTGTCTTCGCCATTCTTATTGCAGTATCACATCACGGTATGAGAAACAATGAAAACCAATCAAGCTTGACTTCCGGTTAACAGTCAACTTGCTATCAAAATCACGACGACTCTAACAATCAGTGAAATATGGCTAACCGATCACTTGCTGAACACTATATCTGTTATAATGATACTTTCTACAACACAAAATGGTGCTATTAACTACCACCATCAAAGAAAATATCGGAAAACAATTAGTACGTGACACAGTTCGGGTAACTCAAAAGCCAGACCACGTTTATCTTCCCAGTCGGTCAGTTTTGCATCAAAATCACTACCATATCGGCGATACCTGAGATCTAGCTAACCCATCATTTACTAGGGAATAGTTGCACACTTTATTGGTTACATCGCTACATCCCACATCAGTGATGCTGGTATTAACGGCAAACATAGGTGAAACTAATGGAGCAAATTCAACCCGTGCCCGCCATTAAGCACTTATATGAACTTCTATTATTTCAGCCTGGTTTGTTTTTTGTTGCTGAGATGTTTGCCTCACTAGTTTCTACTGGCGGAGGCGCGCCATTTTCTACCCCAGACCGTAGTCCATTGGGCGATATCAGGACGCATAAACCACTGCTTGGATGAATGTGTGCGTCTGTATGTACCTATGCTAGGTTTGTGCGCCCTCAGAAGCTAGCCCAACCAAAGTGCAATGGAAGGGCCTCACCATGAGGGCGCGTGTGAAAGTTGTGCAAGAGTGTGACTGTAGGACAGAGTCAAATGAAACAGAGTGAGGTAAGAGGAGAGAGAAGGGGAAGAGTGGCCCCCAGGGTGAGTAGCTCAGCAGATCTGCCTGGTTATTTGTGCTCTAAGCTACTTCGCTGCTTACTTATGTTGGTTTAGAAGGCTGTGCAGAGTATGTATACAACCAGATTCGTTAACATTTCGTTGTTCTAAAAGCTATGCGCATCCAATGTATTCTTAAATGCATTAATTATCCCTGCCTCCACTACTTTCTATGGCAATGCATTCCAAACATTCACCACTCTTTGACTAAAAAAATATTTATAATATCTAGAATTCCACTATTAGCTTTGTCGTTCTTTTTTGTATCCTTTCCAGTGCGTTTATTTCCCCTGAGTATACAGTACTCTAATCTAGATCTAACTAATGCTTTATACAGTTCGATTATCACTTCCTTGTTCCAATCTTTAATATTTATTTGTATCATACCTAACATTCCTTTTGCCTTTTTTACAGCTAATCTGACTTGCTTACTCTCTTTATCTGTATGATCTATTATAACCCCTACGCTTCTTTACTGTTTTATCATTCTAATATTGTTCTCTCCCATTCTGTAATTATGTTCCATATTGGATCTACCCATGTGGATGAATGTACATTTATCTACATTAAACTCCATTTGCCAGTTCTTATACCATTCTCGAATTGTATCTAAATGCGACCTCAGTATATCCACTTCTGCTTTAGATGAGACACTACTGCAAAGTTTTGTATCATCAGCGAATTCTGCAATCATGGATTCGATATCAACGTTTGAGTTGTCTATTTCTTCTCTGTGTCACACAACAGTCTGGCGAGCAAGAGAAGTTAGGACAGGATTGGAGAACCTTTTTCGTGTTGGAAAACTGCATTAAGTTAACTGTAAACCTAATACTACCCGCATTAAAGAAACTACAACCGGATGCACTTTAAATTGTACATTAGTAAAAAATTTACCTAGTACAAAAGCAGCGCCAATCAGGCGTGAAAGTTAATTTAATTCTAAAGTTACATTTGAACTTAATCATGAGCAGAGTGGGTGTAAAAATTGCTTTTATGACTTATACATGTTTTCTTAGCGGTCGTCAATTAGGGAGAATTGTTTCACTGAATCGTCTTTTTCTCTTTGGAATTTTAAATAAGATTAAAATAAAAATAATAAAACACGAATAAAAACATACTAATAAAAATCAAATGAATTGTTCTGCAAAATTATGATTCATTCAAAATCCCGCACTTAATAGCCTACAAGGCCCCACCCAGGGGTTAGGACCTTCTGTTAGTCGTCTATTTCGACATGCTGTGTGACATTGGTCATATTATTATCGGTGTCACACAAGGTCATCTGTCTTTAACCTGGCGCCCGCCCTCCACGAGATCCTCGTAAAACATCTGCTGTGGAAGCCATTTATCTGACACGAGAACGACGTGGCCTGCCCACCTGACCTGTGACTTTAGTAGCAGCGGGATGTTATACTTGGGATTATGGCCCTTTGGAGTACATCTAATGTTCTCTTGAGGGGCACAAATCTACATGTTTAAGCAATTATGGCTTCAATCTTGTATTGCTGCCATTCTTAGTGCAATGAATGCCAAGAGTAAATGGTTATTGCTGGGGATTATGTGAAATAGATCCGTAGAGTAGCCTTTTGGATTTTAAAGAAAGGTCGAGAAATAACCCCAAATATGATAGAGAAATAGTAGAACAAACAACTCGTATAGTCTTCGATTCATCGGATGAAGATGAAAAAGAAGAAAAATAAGAAGATATTACAAGTAATAAGTTGAGGAAATAATATGCACGGAGAAAATGTGTAGTGGAGAAGAAAGAGTAAGAGAGAGAGAGGCATGGGGATGCCAGAGATAATTTGAAACAGTTAGGTATATTGTGCCTGACCCTGACGCGACGTCCTGGTCAGTATTAGTTGGTTGACCATCGCGAGGAAAGATTGCGACATCATGATGTATCGTGACCCAGTATCTGACCCAGGAAACTGAAGATGCCTTTCAGAGGAAATGCAAACTATTGGCCACCTTCTTTGACTTGACTAAAGCTTTTGATAAAGTCTGGAAGAAAGGACTAATGCTAAAATTAGCGGGCTGGGGAATAAGGGGGAAAAGGCTTGAATGGATCAAAGACTACTTCCACTCACGATGTGCGAGAGTCAGGCTAGAAGAACACAGGAGCAAAATTATCAAACTGGATGAGGGGTTTCCCCAGGAAGGATCATTATCCCCTACCTTGTTTATCCTCTGCATTAATGATCTGCTAAACCAGCTCAGACCCCACATCCACAAGGCACTCCATGCGGACGACCTGGCCATATGGACCCAGGCAGAAAAACATTGGAACCGCAAAAACAAGAATACAGGAAGCAATCAATGCAGTAAAGAAATGGGCAGACTCGTAGGGTGTCACAAAAAACAAAAGCGAGACACTCTCAACACACTTCACGCTCTCTACAAAGCCAGAGCAGGTCGATGTATACTTAGAAAATAGCCTACTTCCTAGAAAATACAATTTTACATACATAGGAATGAGATATACCAAAAGATTAACATGCAGCCTACACATAGAGGACACTCAAAAGAAGGCCACACTCAGACTAAGGCTGATGAGAAAACTGGCAGGGACAAATTGGGGCGCAGATGCAAACAGTAGGCAGGTCTACACTGGATACGTACGGCCAACACTGGAATACGGCATGGGTGCCCATGCAACAGCGGCAAAGACCAACCTTCAGAAACTAGATAGTGCACAGAACACCAGACAGAATTATTACTGGATTTCTGAGAAGCACCCCAATCAGAGAACTCGAAGCGGTAGCAGTCATCAGAGGAAGCATTGAGGACTGCATGGACATTTTGCAACCTACACAAAGAGAAAGACGAGAAAGTATGGAAAGGGAACTGATATGCCAGCTAAATAAATTCTCAGACCACAATAAAATCACCCTGCAGTGGATTCCAACTCACTCCGGCATACCTGGGAATGAATGGGTGGACAGACTAGTCAGGGAAGGAAGACAAAACAAGAACAATTCACCAACCCATTGTCACTGCCAGAAGTCAAGGCACACATCCAAAAAAAATATAAATAACAGTGGATAGAGAGAACAAACAGCAAAAACTAACAGGACCCAATGAACGACTGAATAGGTAACAGTATACCACAATTTTCCGCCTCAGAACAGGTCATTGCAGATTAATGCACACATGCATAAAATGAAAGCAGTACAGCCTGCACAATGCAGACCTCAGACTCAAAAAATACATCCTGACAACATGTCCACTGCACCAAGGCTCCCGTGAGAGGACCTGGCCCGAGGAAAGAAACATAGAAGATAAACTGTGGGGAACCATTGAGGACCTGGCCCGAGGAAAGAAACATAGAAGATAAACTGTGTGGAACCATTGAGGACCTGCGACTGACGTGTCACTTCATGGATGCGGTACATGTGGTGGCATAAAACGAGCATACGAAACCGAACGCAAAGAAGAAGAAGGATTATAGAGAGAAAGAAGCTGCGATGGTCATCAACCTGACTCTGGTTCCGAACTACCTTGGGCCAGTGGTAAGACAAGTCGAGACGACTGGAGGACATTCAGAATGCAGCAACTCTAGGTCCAACCACCTTTGAGACCAGGGGTCTCTTGAAACCTGCGGGGCTTGAAACCACGCCGTTTCCATTCATCGCTTTGAGAGGCGAGTACCTTAACTCTCGACCACAGCATATTCTTGTTACATGTTAATCTTATTCTCCATAGAGAATGCCGCCGAACTTCATATTGGGCAAAGAGTGTTGAAGGCAAATCTGGCAAACCCAATCTGACTGCCTCAAATCACATATCTCTATCCCCCTGCCCGCACCCCCCCCCCATTCCATCTGTTCATCTCTTCCCCCGCTCAAGACACCAAAACTCTGCCCATCAAATTCCTTCCTCAACCAGGTCATCTGATCACTTCCCCCGGGCTCATCTCTTCTCCATCCCTTGAACTCATAAATTACCTCTCCCACCATCTCTTACCCCCTCAGCCCGCCCATCACCTATCCTAACCTGCCTGTCTATCCCCTCCCTCCCCTTTTCCGTATTCACTCTCGTGCCCCATCCTCAATATGTCCATGTCTCTGTTCTCCACATGAGCATCAGAATGTCCTTCTCTGCCAACTCCCCCTCCGACCCCCCCCCCTCTCCGTGTCAACCCGTCCATTCCTATCCTACCTTAACACCAGCTTATCACTCTACCAACCACCCCCCCCCCCTCCGTGTCAACCCGTCTATTTCTATTCTACCTTAACACCAGCTTATCACTCTACCAACCACCCCCCCCCCTCCGTGTCAACCCGTCTATTTCTATTCTACCTTAACACCAGCTTATCACTCTACCGACCCCTCCCCCCTTCCGTGTCAACACGTCTATTTCTATCCTACCTTAACACCAGCTTATCACTCTACCAACCCCCCTCCCCCTCCGTGTCATCTTATCCATTTCTATCCTACCTTAACACCAGCTTATCACTCTGCCAACTCCCCCCTCCCCTCCGTGTCAACCCGTCCATTTCTATCCTACCTTAACACCAGCTTATCACTCTACCAACCCACCCCCCCTTTCCGTGTCAACCCGTCCATTTATATTCAACCTTAACACCAGCTTATCACTCTGCCAACTCCCCCTCCCCTCCATGTCAACCCGTCCATTTCTATCCTACCTTAACACCAGCTTATCACTCTGCCAACTCCCGCCTCCGTGTCAACCCGTCCATTTCTATTTTACCTTAACACCAGCTTATCACTCTACCAACCCCCCTCCCTCCGTGTCAACCCGTCCATTTCTATCCTACCGTAACACCATCTTATCACTCTACCGACCCCCCCCCCCCCCCCTCCGTGTCAACCCGTCTATTTCTATCCTACCTTAACACCAGCTTATCACTCTACCAACCCCCCCCCCTCCCTTTCGTGTCATCCCGTCCATTTCTATCCTACCTTAACACCAGCTTATCACTCTGCCAACTCCCCCCTCCCCTCCGTGTCAACCCGTCCATTTCTATCCTACCTTAACACCAGCTTATCACTCTGCCAACTCCCCCCTCCCCTCCGTGTCAACCCGTCCATTTCTATCCTACCTTAACAGAAGCTTATCACTCTACCGACCACTCCCCCCCCCTCCGTGTCAACCCGTCCATTTCTATTCTACCTTAACACCAGCTTATACTCTACCAACCCCCCCCCCCCCCACCCTCTTCGTGTCAACCCGTCCATTTCTATTCTACCTTAACACCAGATTATCACTCTGCCAACTCCCCCTCCTCTCCGTGTCAACCCGTCCATTTCTATCCTACCTTAACACCAGCTTATCACTCTGCCAACTCCCCCCTCCCCTCCGTGTCAACCCGTCCATTTCTATCCTACCTTAACACCAGCTTATCACTCTGCCAACTCCCCCCTCCCCTCCGTGTCAACCCGTCCATTTCTATCCTACCTTAACAGAAGCTTATCACTCTACCGACCACTCCCCCCCCCTCCGTGTCAACCCGTCCATTTCTATTCTACCTTAACACCAGCTTATACTCTACCAACCCCCCCCCCCACCCTCTTCGTGTCAACCCGTCCATTTCTATTCTACCTTAACACCAGATTATCACTCTGCCAACTCCCCCTCCTCTCCGTGTCAACCCGTCCATTTCTATCCTACCTTAACACCAGCTTATCACTCTGCCAACTCCCCCCTCCCCTCCGTGTCAACCCGTCCATTTCTATCCTACCTTAACACCAGCTTATCACTCTGCCAACTCCCCCCTCCCCTCCGTGTCAACCCGCCCATTTTTATCCCACCTTAACACCAGCTTATTACTCTGCCAACTCCCCCCCCCCCTCCGTCCCATCCGTGTCAACCCACCCATTTTTATCACACCTTAACACCAGCTTATCACTCTGCCAACTGCCTGCCTCCCTCCCCTCCGTGTCAACCCGCCCATTTATATCCCACCTTAACACCAGCTTATCATTCTGCTCAAGTACTCTCATATCTCTCCCTCCCCCCCCCCCTCCCAAAACTCGCCCTCCACTGTTTATATCTCGCCTCACCCCCCCCCCACCCACCCAACCCCACCCCCTCCCCCCCTCCCAAAACTCGCCCTCCACTGTTTATATCTCCCCTCACCCACCACCCACCCCACCCCCCACCCAACCCCAACCCCCTCCTCCCCCCCCCCCCTCCTTCCATAATCCACTCACCTATTTCTTCCTTCAAACCATTGTTAAAAAGTGTCAAACTGGAATTGAACGGTATCAATTGGAAATATCTCATGTGCAAGCGTTGGGACACGATCTGGGTCATGGGAATTGAAAGATATTGGATGAAAAAAATATATTCAATCTTTGTTAAATATTTTTTTAAAATTAGTTAACGATATGTCATTAGAATGAACCATGCTCTAGTATATCAACAGTAAAACAAATATTTCATGAGGGCTTTATTTAGCTGTTTAGAATTTCATGATTAATTCAATTAATATAATTTTGTAAATAATAAAATTTGTGAAAAGAGGGAAGTTAACATTAAGAAAAATGACATTGCGTTCTGTGGGCTGTTTGATGCTTCGTGTCTTTCTGATAGAAAGGTGATAGGAGTGCCTGTAATAGCTATCGATGTGTCTCTCTGCTTAGTGTTGTAGGAAAAGTCTTCGCCAGAGTTATTTTACTAAGACTCCAGAAATTAGCTGAGCGTGTGTATCCGGAGTCACAGTGTGGATTCAGGTCTGGAAGATCAACGATCGACATGGTTTTCACTCTTCGAGAACTTTCAAGAAACGTCACGTGAGCAGAACCAGCCATTTTAGGTTGTCTTTATTGACTTGACAAAGGTATTTGATTTGGTTAGTAGAGATGGCCTCTTCAAAATCCTCTCTAAAATAGGTTGCCCAAACAAACTCCTGCGACTAATAATATCGTTCCATGAGAGCATGACAGGAACAGTCCAATTTGATGGTAGCATATCACAGCAATTTTAAATTTTAAGTGGTGTTCTGGCCCCGACACTGTTCTGAATCGTCTTTGCTCTGTTACTGAAACATGCATTTGGTAACGCAAATGAAGGAATCTGCCTTCACACTAGGTCGGATGGTAGGCTGTTTAACCTTGCAAGGCTCAAGGCCAAAACGAAGATAAGGGAGATCAATCAGGTACTTGTCTTTCGCTGATGATGCTGCAATTGTCACCCACAGTCAGCAGGAACTTCATAGACTGATAGATCGCTTCTCCTAGACTTGCAAGGATTTTGGGCTCACAATAAGTTTCAACAAAACAATTGTTCTGGGACTGGAAGTAGATGCCACGCGAAGTCTTAGCATCGATAATTATGAACTGGCAGCTGTGCATCAATTCACATACCTGGGATCCCTAATCAATGACAAGCTCTCTCTAGGCCCAGAAATAGACAGTCACATTGGCAAAGCTATTGCTACATTTTCTCTCCTCAAAACGCGTGTTTGGAAAAACCAAAAGCTGACAATTAAAACCAAGGGCATGGTATACAATGCATGTGTTGTAAGTGCACTTCTAAATGACAGCGAGACTTGGACAACGTATGCCAAACAAGAGCACAGGCCTAACACTTTCCACCTACGGCGTCTGCGATCCATTCTTAGAATTACATGGATAGACAAAAGTGACAAATGCAGAGGTGCACTCTCACACTGGTCTTCCAAGTATGTACACTCTACTTTGGCAGCGACGACTTCGATGGCTTGGTCATGTTCGTCGCATGGAAGATGGCCGCATTCCCAAAGATATCGTCTATGGACAGTTGGCGACCACAGTTGAGGTTCAAAGATGTGTTCAAGCGTGATAAGAAGGCCCTAGACATGAATCTGGCATCCTTGGAAGAAGAAGCTGCAGACCTATCCAGGTGGAGATGTACCCTGAATGACCAGCTCACGCTTGGTGAAGCGAAGCTCTTGCAACACAGGTAAAGGGAAAAGACGACGCCGCAAGGAGAAAGACAACAAAAGCTAAGTATACATTTTGTTGTTGTTATTTTTTTTTCCACTCTAAGTCATATCATCTTATAGTCAGTCATGACTGAAAGGGGCTACTAACTAACTTCATTTTAAAAATAAATTGCTCGCAGTTGTAAGTTCTCAAATATATATAGTCTTATTCTCTTCCGTAAAAAAGCTTTGATTTTCGGATATTTGCTTCTGGAAAATATGTATTTGGAAAATCAGCGATGCATCGTTGATTTCTGTCTTTTATATTTAGAACTGAGTTTTCTAACAGTTTAGTTAATTCCGCTTTGGGAAATAAATGATCTTGTCCCACATCAACATCAAATGAAGAAGAAAATATTTTCTAAATTTGCTTCTTGTGCTCGAAAATCACATAATCTAATGTTGAGTCTGTTTTCGAAAACGTCAACTCATCTACAAACTAGTACAAATCAAAGGCATTGTCTTGGTTCGCACGTCGGACGAATTATAAGTGTTGCTATCCTTAGTTAATGTTCCCAGAGTCGAAGTCCATTCTGAAAGGACGTAAATGTGCCAATTCAGCTACTTTCCGTGAGCTTGAAACTGAAAGCTGCTAAATAAGGTATACAAGAAATAACAGATCACAAAGTCAG
Source organism: Ariolimax columbianus (assembly GCA_036924085.1). Taxonomy (NCBI): domain Eukaryota; kingdom Metazoa; phylum Mollusca; class Gastropoda; order Stylommatophora; family Arionidae; genus Ariolimax; species Ariolimax columbianus. The sequence continues at coordinate 88,802,616 of JAVGWX010000001.1, read as the reverse complement.
ATGTTCTTTTCTATCTAACACCTACATATGTTTCTATTTCATATATTAACCTTCGGATTTCTTCCAGAAACTCTTAAAGCTGATGGTGTTTTATTGCTCTCGACTTAAGGAAAGTTATGTAAACAGGAAACCACATGTTCTGTGCGATTTTTGTTTTATTTTCAATACTAGTTTTATTGGTGTCAAATCTAGTGACAATCATAAATCTTCAGTATTGATGTTCATTTCAGATAACGTTGATGTTCATTTCAGATAACGTTGATGTTCATTTCAGATAACGTTGATGTTCATTTCAGATAACGTTGATGTTCATTTCAGATAACATTGATGTTCATTTCAGATAACGTTGATGTTCATTTCAGATAACGTTGATGTTCATTTCAGATAACGTTGATGTTCATTTCAGATAACGTTGATGTCATTTCAGATAACGTTGATGTCATTTCAGATAACGTTGATGTTCATTTCAGATAACATTGATGTTCATTTCAGATAACGTTGATGTCATTTCAGATAACGTTGATGTTCATTTTAGATAACGTTGATGTTCATTTCAGATAACGTTGATGTTTATTTCAGATAACGTTGATGTTCATTTCAGATAACGTTGATGTTCATTTCAGATAACGTTGATGTCATTTCAGATAACGTTGATGTTCATTTCAGATAACGTTGATGTTCATTTGAGATAACGTTGATGTCCTTTCAGATAACCGTGATGTTCATTTCAGATAACGTTGATGTTCATTTCAGATAACATTGATGTCATTTTAGCAGCAACGTCTTAGTATGACGCAATCATTGCTGAAGAATCATTTGTTGATATTCCGTTTAGCATCTCCCACTTAAGGTCGAATCTGTTTAAATCATTTCTTATTTTCTGGGAAATGTCTTCTCTTATCGTAGCCTCTTTCATTGGTCGAAGAACAAGCCGTTCTCCGGTATGATTGAATGTAACATGACTCTGCAGACAATTATAGTCAACTGAGCGGGTCCTGTCTAGAACAAATAGAAACTCTTCAAATTATGACGTGAGTCCTTTGAAACCTAATTTTATGTCATTGGTCATTCCATTAATGCATCTCGCCACATTCCAACAAGAAAGTTCCATTTTTTCAATGTTATTTGTTGCGTCAGTACTTTAATGCCAGCACTGAGACATTCTTTGACAAAATGTTATTTCAGAAATATGGAATCGAGTGCTTAACAAAAGTTTCACTTACAATAAAGTTTTCCAGGAAAATGGTGCATATTTCGCATTTAGAAAATAATCTGCTTAGGAGATATACTCCTGTTTGAAATTTTGAATGTTTCATTTTGTTAAGCCATCCTTTCAAATCGCTGTAATTTGTGTCCTTATTATTATAATACTCGGTGGGTTAAACTCTTCAACTGCGGGAAAATTGTTTTAAAACTAATTAAACAAGCATGATTTTCCTTCTGCGTGGCTACAAATTATCAGTCCACTACTCTTGAAATACACGAAACTCACTGTCAACTTTCCTTTTCTTCAATGATGTCATCTTAGCAATTTAGAGCGTAAAAACAGTTTAACCAAACTAAAATAATGTACTAAATGGCAATGCATCACAAGATATTAAAATATTTATGCATAATAAAATTCAAATTACAACTTTATAAGAGTCTCAATCAAATACTGGCATTTGTGCCAGACTGTGGTTTGTGTGCTCGCAAAAATGTTCTGTTTAAGGATTTTTATAGACCGTTTCTTGCCGCGCCAGCGTCACCTTAACCGACAGTAACTTGCTTTACCTTGTAAAGTTCACAAGTTAACACTTGACATACGTCAGAATTGAAAAAAACAATTTAAATTAACCTCTAATTATTTATTTACTACAAATTTCATTCCATAAATTTAGGCATAGGCTCTTGTAATTTTAATTGTTGGTAAACTGATGTCCGTCTTGTGCCTTTAAGCACCATGCGGATCAAAGTTGTGTTGCAGACGATCTGTCCATCTCATTGATGAGAGTCAGGTCCAGGTGAAACATATTGGTGGAACATGTTAGTCAGAACTAGGTGAAACTTATTGATCGAAATCGTTAGTCAGGGTCAGGCAAAACATATTTATAGAACATGTTAGCCAGGGCCAGGTGAAACATATATATCAAACAAGTTAGTCAGGATCAGGTGAAATATTGATCAAACATGTAAATCAGGGCCAGATTATATATACTGGCTAAAAGCCCCGATCTCATTTCTACGCAATTGCATGGCAGTTAGGCTAACAAGCGTGACCTGAAGGCGTTGGATATGAACACCTGCAACTGGGAGGAACTTGCTACTTGGGAATAGACAGACCCAGCTGGAGGCAGACTTTGTGTGTTGGTCTGCAGGCAGGGGAAGACAAGATGCGTCAAGATGCAGACTACAAACATTTGCGGTGAAAGTTAGGACAGGAACTGACTGTCCCCTCTCTAGTGTGAAGTCAATTGTCTCTCGAAACTGACAGGATCAGTTCAGTTCAGTTCATCCCGTAACCCATTAGGTCGTTGGGGCACAATTGAGGACACTCCCAAAATCCCACGACATTTTTCTGTCTGCCGCCGACTGTCGTATCTCACCGGGACAAAGGCTTGACCACTCAGTGATGTTGTCCACCCACCTCTTCCTTGGACGTCCTCGCCCTCTCTGTCCTGGTATGGAACCACAGAGTATCGAGTTGGTAATTCCGTTGGACCTCGCGACGTGCCGGCACCAGGCCATCTTTCGTCTCTTGATTGTTGTGAACAGATCTTCAAAAGGACCAATAGCGTTTTCAACTCTCTGCCGTATTTCTACGTTCGTGACACGATCTTTATATGTAACATTTAGGAGTTTTCTATAGCACCTCATTTCCATTCCATGTATTCTGCCCTGGATATCTGCTGTAATGGTCCAGGTCTCACAGGCATACAGAAATATTGAGATCACCAAAGAGCGCATTAGTCTAACTTTTATGCCGAGGCGAGCCGCTTGTCTTGCCATTTAGGTTTCAGCCTAGTTAGCGCCGCTGTTGTTTGTGCTATTCTTGCAATTACCTCTGGCTTCTATCCCTCTTTACAGATCAATGATCCCAGATATTTGAAACGTTGTACCACCTCAAGTTCCTGACCATTTGCCTCTATTACAGATTTAAACCCCACTATGTTATTAGTCATGAGCTTTGTTTTATCTGCATTTATTTCCATACCAAAACTTTGGGCTGCTCTATCCAATCTACCAATCAACTCCTGGAGTTCCCTTTCTGTGCCTGCCAATACATCAATATCATCTGCAAATCGGAAGTCAAGACAGGATGCCAATAATTACATCAATAGAGAGCATACAGAGAGCATGTCGTAAGAGGCGACTGTGTAACATGGTATAACACTGTCTATGGTTAGGTGGTTTGTTTAGAGCAGCATAGATGACGCCTAACAGACTGCGGGTCTACTTTGCTCTAGTGTTGAGTCTATTAAGATAAACTCGTGATAGTAGTAGTAGCAGCAGTGATAGTAGTAGTAGCAGCAGTGATAGTAGTAGTAGAAGCAGTGATAGTAGTAGTAGCAGAGTAGTGATAGTAGTAGTAGCAGCAGTGATAGTAGTAGAAGCAGTGATAGTAGTAGTAGCAGAGTAGTGATAGTAGTAGTAGCAGCAGTGATAGTAGTAGAAGCAGTGATAGTAGTAGTAGCAGAGTAGTGATAGTAGTAGTAGCAGCAGTGATAGTAGCAGCAGTGATAGTAGTAGAAGCAGCAGTGATAGTAGTAGTAGCAGCAGTGATAGTAGTAGTAGCAGCAGTGATAGTAGTAGTAGCAGCAGTGATAGTAGTAGTAGCAGCAGTGATAGTAGTAGTAGCAGCAGTGATAGTAGTAGAAGCAGTGATAGTAGTAGTAGTAGCAGTGATAGTAGTAGTAGCAGCAGTAATAGTAGTAGTAGCAGCAGTGATAGTAGTAGTAGCAGCAGTGATAGTAGTAGAAGCAGTGATAGTAGTAGTAGTAGCAGTGATAGTAGTAGTAGCAGCAGTGATAGTAGTAGTAGCAGCAGTGATAGTAGTAGTAGCAGCAGTGATAGTAGTAGAAGCAGTGATAGTAGTAGTAGTAGCAGTGATAGTAGTAGTAGTAGTGATAGTAGTAGAAGCAGCAGTGATAGTAGTAGTAGTAGTGATAGTAGTAGAAGCAGCAGTGATAGTAGTAGTAGTAGTGATAGTAGTAGTAGTAGCAGTGATAGTAGTAGTAGCAGCAGTGATAGTAGCAGCAGTGATAGTAGTAGTAGCAGCAGTGACAGTAGCAGCAGTGATAGTAGCAGCAGTGATAGTAGTAGTAGTAGTGATAGTAGTAGTAGTAGCAGTGATAGTAGTAGTAGCAGCAGTGATAGTAGTAGTAGCAGCAGTGATAGTAGTAGAAGCAGCAGTGATAGTAGTAGTAGCAGCAGTCATAGTAGCAGCAGTGATAGTAGCAGCAGTGATAGTAGCAGCAGTGATAGTAGTAGCAGCAGCAGTGATAGTAGTAGCAGCAGTGATAGTAGTAGCAGCAATGATAGTAGTAGTAGCAGCAGTGATAGTAGTAGCAGCAGTGATAGTAGTAGTAGCAGCAGTCATAGTACTAGTAGCAGCAGTGATAGTAGTAGCAGCAGTGATAGTAGTAGTAGCAGCAGTGATAGTACTAGTAGCAGCAGTGATAGTAGTAGCAGCAGTGATAGTACTAGTAGCAGCAGTGATAGTAGTAGCAGCAGTGATAGTACTAGTAGCAGCAGTGATAGTAGTAGTATCAGAGTAGTGATAGTACTAGTAGCAGCAGTGATAGTAGTAGTAGCAGAGTAGTAGTAGTAGCAGCAGTGATAGTAGTAGCAGCAGTGATAGTAGTAGCAGCAGTGATAGTAGTAGTAGCAGCAGTGATAGTAGTAGCAGCAGTGATAGTAGTAGCAGCAGTGATAGTAGTAGTAGCAGCAGTGATAGTAGTAGCAGCAGTGATAGTAGTAGTAGCAGCAGTGATAGTAGTAGTAGCAGCAGTGATAGTAGTAGTAGCAGCAGTGATAGTAGTAGTAGCAGCAGTGATAGTAGCAGCAGTGATAGTAGTAGTATCAGAGTAGTGATAGTACTAGTAGCAGCAGTGATAGTAGTAGTAGCAGCAGTGATAGTAGTAGTAGCAGAGTAGAAGTAGTAGCAGCAGTGATAGTAGTAGTAGCAGCAGTGATAGTAGTAGTAGCAGCAGTGATAGTAGTAGTAGCAGCAGTGATAGTAGTAGTAGCAGTGATAGTAGTAGCAGCAGTGATAGTAGTAGCAGTAGCAGTGATAGTAGTAGCAGTAGCAGTGATAGTAGTAGCAGCAGTGATAGTAGTAGTAGCAGCAGTGATAGTAGTAGCAGCAGTGATAGTAGTAGCAGCAGTGATAGTAGTAGTAGCAGCAGGGATAGTAGTAGCAGCAGTGATAGTAGCAGCAGCAGTGATAGTAGTAGTAGCAGCAGTGATAGTAGTAGCAGCAGTGATAGTAGTAGTAGCAGCAGGGATAGTAGTAGCAGCAGTGATAGTAGTAGTAGCAGCAGTGATAGTAGTAGTAGCAGCAGTGATAGTAGTAGCAGCAGCAGTGATAGTAGTAGCAGCAGAGTAGTGAAAGCAGTAGTAGAAGTTATAGTAGTAGTAGCAGTAGTAGTAGTGATGGCATTAGTAGCAGAAACCCCGAGCTATGTACGCCTACTTCCAATTTCTTGACATGGCCTCCCTGACCCAGGACACTAACACAATCTGTTCTAGGACCTGTCGCTAATGATTCGGTTTACTGATCCACGGGCGCGGGATGACCACTCACGCGCGATGGTCATAGGGGAGCAGAGATTAGATAAACGTCCATCAATCCTGGCCTTGTGATTTTATCAGCACAGTCCGAGTGATAGGGGCTTCCTCCAGGGGAGAAAACAAATACCAAACGAAACTCCACTTTGTTGAGCTAATTTGCAAAACATTTGAGATTTCTATCCAGATTTCTTATTTCGTTCTCTCTCTCTCTCTCTCTCTCTCTCTCTCTCTCTCTCTCTCTCTCTCTCTCTCTCTCTCTCTCTATCTATATATCTATTTCTCCCCTCCTCGCTCTGTCTCCCCCTTTCTGTCTCTCTGTGTCGCTCCCTTCTCTCTCTCTCTCCCCTCTCTCCCCATCCTCTCTCTCCTCCTCTCTCTCTCCCCTCTCTCTAACCCTCTCTCTATCCTTTCTCTCCCCTCTATCTCCCCTCTCTCTCTTTTCCCCTCTCTCTCCCCTTCTCTCTCCCCTCTCTCTTCCCCCCTCTCTCTCCCTTCTCTCTCTTTTCCCCTCTCTCTCTTTTCCCCTCTCTCTCTCTTTTCCCCTCTCCCTCTCCACTCTCTCTCCATCTCTCTCTCCCCTCTCTCTCCCCTCTCTCTCCCTTCTCTCTCCCATCTCTCCCCTCTCTCTCTCTCTCCTTTATCTTTTCCCCCTCTCTTTTCTCCTCTCTCTCTCCCCCCTCTCTCCCCCTCTCTGCCTCTCTCCCCTATCTCTCTTTTCCCCTATCTCTCTCCTGTCTCTCTCCCCCTCTCTCTCGCCTCTCTCTCTCCCCACCCTCTCTCTTCCCTCTCTCTCATCCTCTCTCTCCCCACCCTCGCTCTCCCCTCTCTCTCACCATCTCTCTCTCCTCTCTCTCCCCTCTCTCTCTTTTCCCCTCTCCCTCTCCACTCTCTCTACCCCATTCTCTCTCCCCTCTCTCTCCCCTCTCTCTCCCATCTCTCCCCTCTCTCTCTCTCTCTCCTTTATCTTTTCCCCCTCTCTTTTCTCCTCTCTCACTCCCCCCTCTCTCCCCCTCTCTGCCTCTCTCCCCTATCTCTCTTTTCCCCTATCTCTCTCCTGTCTCTCTCCTCTCTCTCTCCCCTCTCTCTCGCCTCTCTCTCTCCCCACCCTCTCTCTTCCCTCTCTCTCATCCTCTCTCTCCCCACCCTCTCTCTCCCCTCTCTCTCACCTTCTCTCTCTCCTCTCTCTCCCCTCTCTCTCTTTTCCCCTCTCTCCCCATTCTCTCTCTCCCCCATTCTCTCTCCCCTCTCTCTCTGTTATGTTCTATCTCACTAAATATCTCGTTTCTGGCCCTCTTTAATTTCTTTCTTTCGTTCTCTGTTCCTCCTCCATTCACCCTATCTCGCTGTCTCTATCTCGCTATTTCTCCCACCCTCTCTATCACACACACTGTCTCTCTCTCTCTCTCTCTCCCACACAACGTATCATACACTCCCATACCTAACACACACTAAATAACATTATCTCTCTGATCTTATTCATACACACACACACGCCAAACTACCTGTAGCCAATGATGATGATAAGTTTAGTCTACGCTGTCATGAACATAAATGAGCACACTTAACGTTGTAGAATAAATGTTGAAAAGTGCTTCAAATTTGTGCTGGATGAGGTAGTTGAAACCCATGCTCTGAGCCTACTTCTGTCCAGTTGTCTAAGTTTTCTTGTAAATCAGCTATAAGCGTCTTTGCTTCATTTCTGAGAAAACATACATATCACACATGATCTTGAGCGCACTTATAAGAAAGTTCTTTTCTGTTGAAACAGTAAATAGTATTGGTCATAGAATTGCGCAGATGTGTTTTAATTCATCTCAATGAACTCCTTGAACGCTCTGCAGTAGTCGAGCTTGCTGAAATTCTTAGAACCAGTTTCAGCAACTTGTCCGTCTGTTTATACACTGTTTGGTCGTTATCTACAATGACACCTAATAATTAAATGTAGGGTTTGGCTTCGTATTCTCACCTGTAAATATGTATCAATTCATTGTGCAATTCTATAAAGTTAAACACGTTAGGATATGTATTTTTATGTTTTGGAAATTGACTCGCAGGAAAATATTTGTTGAACTGCGTAAATTGTTCATGGTATTTTTCCTTTTAGATGCACTTTTTCTTAAAAAGTATCAATATAATTGTTTCACAAAGAGTCAACTGAATTTTAAAATAATTTGTTGATGTCTACAGCATCTCCCATTTTTTAACAATATTTTAACTAAATCCGAAAACGTTACTGAAATTATAACACGAAATTTGACACAACTTCGTGCAACTCAATAAAATAATAAAATAAAAACCGTAATTACAAAACTAAACAAAACTGCACTTAAATAACATTAGAAACACACTTTGAGAGTTTCGAATAAACTATGCAGTAAAATTGTTAAATTAAGTCTAGAACATTACAAATAAAACGTTGATAGCCTTGAAAAAATGTAATACAACGATAGATCATAAAATCTCAGGTTCTCGAGTAGAAATCACATCATTCGTCAAATTTGGTCCATACAGTTCAATTTCTCAAGGAACATTTTTTAAATCGTTTACCTGTTCTAAAAAAAGAAATCCAATCAGGGAAGGCCAGTGTAATTTGAAGCAATTGTGAGAAAAAATAGCGCATTATGGACCGTCTCCTAGCAACTAATTGACTTAATTCCTGCGCTGTGTTAGTCTGGGCGCAATCAGCTTTGCGCTTCGCACGTTTGCTAACATATCACTAGTGTTAAATTTATTTCACATCTGTTTTACGCAAAAGGGTGTCTTCTCTAATGCTTCAAAATCTTTTGGGATAGCTCAGCCTATCCTGTCTATTCTGATGCTTCGCTTCAGAAAGTGACATTCCTACAATCATTTCATGTATACTTACACACCAAATTACATCATGTCATTCACCTCATACATACATGCACATCGAATAACATTGTCTCACTCATACATACATACGTACATACATACATACACATCGAATAACACCGTCTCACTCATACATACGAACATACGTACATACATACAAATCGAATAACATTGTCTAACTCATACATACGAACATACGTACCTACATACTTACACATTGAATAACATTGTCTCACACGCACGCGTACACACACACACACACATACACACACTTACACACATACCAAATAAATAAAATTACATCATTAGTTTCAAACATTCAAACACACCAAATAACATTACATCACTTATCTCATACATACATACATACACAAAGTGACATACGCTCTCCCTCCTCTCCAATTTACAATATTTCATTCATCTTTCGCTCCACACCATTTTACAAATTTTCATTCATCTCACGCCTCACACCAATATACAAATTTTCATATCTCTTGCCTGAGACCAATTAACAAATTTTCACATATCTCAGACCAAACAGCAATTTACTAATGCGTATATATCTCACATCTACACCAATTTACAAATATTCAAATATCTCATGCCCTACACTAATTTACAAATTCTTATACATCTTTCGCCTACACCAATCAACATTCTTTCACCTACCTCACACTAACACAAATCAATATTCTCTCACCTATCTCACACCAAATATCCATTCTCTCACCCACCTCACACCAAATCAACATTCTCTCACTCATCTGCCACCAAATCAACATTCTCTCACCAATCTCCCACCAAATCAACATTCTCTCACCAATCTCCCACCAAATGAACATTCTCTCACCCATCTCCCACCAAATCAACATTCTCTCACCAATCTCCCACCAAATCAACATTCTATCACCCATCTCTCACCCATTCACACCAAATCAACAATATCTCACCCAGCCACACAACATCAACATTCTCTCACCCATCTCACATCAAATCAACATTCTCTCACCAAAGCAACATTCTCTCACCCATATCCCACAAAATCAACATTCTTTCACCAATCTATCACCAAATCAACATTCTCGGACTCATCTCCCACCACATCAACATTCTCTCACCCATCTCCCACCAAATCAACATTCTCTCACCCATCTCCCCCCAAATCAACATTCTATCACCCATCTCCCACCAAATCAACATTCTCTCATCCATCTCCCACCAAATCAACATTCTCTCACCTATCTCCCACCAAATCAACATTGTCTCACCCATCTCTCACCAAATCAACATTCTCTCACCTATCTCCCACCAAATCAACATTCTCTTACCTATATCCAACCAAATCAACATTCTCTCACCTATCTCCCACCAAATCAACATTGTCTCACCCATCTCTCACCAAATCAACATTCTCTCACCTATCTCCCACCAAATCAACATTCTCTTACCCATATCCAACCAAATCAACATTCCCTCGCCAATCCCCACCAAATCAACATTATGTCACCCATTCACACAAAATCAACATTCTCTCATCCATCCCTCACCAAATCAACATTCTTTCACCAATCTCTCACCCATCTCACACCAAATCAACATTCTCTCACCAATCCCCCACCAAATCAACATTCTCTCACTCATATCCCACCAAATCAACATTATCTCACCCATTCACACCAAATCAACATTCTCTCACCCATCTCCTACCAAATCATCATTCTCTCATCCATCTCTCACCCATTCACACCAAATCAACATTCTCTCACCCATCTCCCACCAAATGAACATTCTCTGATCCATCTCACACCAAATGAACATTCTCTCATCCATCTCACACCAGATCAACATTATGTCATCCATTCTCACAAAATCAACATTTTGTCACCCATCTCATACAAAATCAACATTCTCTCTCTCACCTTAATACATAGACTACTCAACATTCTCTCACTCACCTTACACCCCTACCACACATCCTGCTATCACTCATCTCCCATCCACACCAGTCAACAGTCTTTCATTCACCCCATACCACCACTACAAATCTATTCATTGAAACAATTACAAACAAACACAAAATAACGACATATAGAGAACATAATAATCTATCGATGTACACGTATTGAGTTGTCTTTTTTTTCAAATAATTCTTTCCGCGGTACACGAAGGAGAATGTGATTTATTTCAGTTTCAAAAGGCAAGATTATTAAACGACGTGCTAACATGCGTGCCACACGACATCTTGGTTTGAGACGGGAGACAAATCACTTCCAGGCATTTCCTGCCGCCAACAACAGAAATTTGCTTCCTGAATACAGAGACAAGGACTGAAAAACACAGCTACAGATAGAAAGAGAGTGAGAGAGAGAGAGAGAGAGAGAGACAGAGAGAGAGAGAAATAGAGTGAGTGATAGAAAGTGTTTGGACAGTAAACTATTTGTAATACCGACATTCTTCTTAACTTAACTTCCTTACACTGGCTTAGAAGACTCTACAGTGTCAGTATACAACCAGTTTATTCCATTCCACCGATATTAAAAATGACTAAACATCCAATCTATTCTTGAAAGCATTCACTGAGCCTGCCTCCACCACTTCCTCTGACAATGCCTTCCCACTCTCTGAGTTAAAAAATGTTTCCTAATATCTAATCTGGACCTGCATTTAAGTCATTTGAAGCTATGCCCTTTAATTCTTGTAGTTAGTTGAACTGAAAAACGTGTTATAGTCTAATTTATATTTTCCATTGATTAATTATTAAACGGTGCTGCCTTTAGCCGTAAGATGATAAAACGGCTAGATATTGGACGGCAACCCAATATGCATCTGGCTGTGTCTTTATGTACCAGTATCATTTAAATGGTTGTCCTCCCTGCCGCTGAAGTAGAACTTGTGGCCCTCCTCCGTGGTAAACTCACCAAAGTTTTTCCATCTAGCCTCGCATATACCCATAATGTCCCACCGGTAGTTCTTCATCTCATGTGTTAGCTCATTGATTTTATCACATGGGTTCAGTGTTCTGACATTCCATGTTCCTATTATGAGCTTGTTATTCCTAAGCTCTTTGGTTCCACCAGTAGCACACTTATTACATCCGCGCTGGTGTGGGACGGCAGGCGCGGTCATTGTTAACCCGGGCTGCGACCGAGTCGGTATAGTTGATTGTGATTGTGTCTTCATGGGTGAATCTTGGGCGGTTGTCTCTTGGCGTAGCCCATCTCCTCTCCAAGCCGGTGCGGGCCAACATGTGCATCTGACCTGGAGGATCCCGCCTCCACAGGCGCGCCATTGCCTCGTTTGACATAGTGTCCCCGTGTGCACCACTTGGTGAGGGTGACATGTGTGTTCACTTAATCGACAGGCTACTCATTTCACTTTTTGCTCCCATAGAAGAAGAAGAGCTAGCCGACCACGACATAGCTGGGTTGAGATGCCGACCGTAAAAACACCATTGCACACCTAATACAATGCTACGCACCCACTGCAGACTATGAAGATTGTGAAATAGAGGCATTCTATGATAAATCAGACCTGATAACCGAAACACCAGAAAAGGACATATTGGTAGTCCAGGGGGATTGGAACGCAAAAATTTGAGACAATGCAGTCCATGACTGGAGGGGAACATGTGGCTAATGCGGAAACAAAGAAACTAATGACCGGGGCCTCATACTCCTAGAATTTGCACGATGCAATAAGCTGTTGGTAGCAAACACTCTCGGGTTTAATAAGCCGTCTAGACGCTGGACATGACATAACCCAAACAAGGAAGTGCGCAGCCAAATTGATTATATGCTGGTCCAGAGGAGGTTTAGATCTAGCACCAACACCGACAAAACGAGAAGTTTCCCTGGAACGGACGGAAACAGGAAGCGACCACGATCTTGTTATGATGACTATGCGTCTGCGATTAAAGAGAGTCGCAAAGAAAGATGTGACTAGACTAAAGTTTGACCGGGACAAACTAAAAGACCCAACAATCATCGAAGTGTTCCAATCAAGGGTAGGAGGGGGATTTGCTCCACTGTTGGCTCTCAGAGAGGCACTGGATATACCGATACAGTAACAGTCTCTTAACTCAGCACTCACAGATACAGTAACACAGATCCTGGGGTGCAACCAAACAAAAAAGAAGCCATGGGTGACCAAAGAAATTGTATACCTTTGAGATAGAAGGACACTGAAAAACCACAAACATCTACATGATGAGGTCGGCAGATATAAAGAGGTCAGGAAAGCGATAAAACAAAAGATGCAAGAGGCGAAAGAAGCGTGAATATGTGAACAATGTACAAACATCGAAGAGAGATTAAAGAGAAGGGACGCTAAAGGAGCATACAAGGTGGTCAAAGAACTGGTAACATCAAGACAAGGCAGGAATTTAATGATCCAGGATAAAAGCAGCAAGTGGCTTACTGAGGACAATGATGTACTGGCACAATGAGCAGAGTACTGTTCTTAGTTATACAACGATGATGGACGGAACGAACCTGAGAAAACAATCCCTCCAACATCAACAACTATAGAGGATAACCAACTGAGAACGGAGGAAGAGGTAGCTGCAGCGGTAAAGACATTGACAAGAGGGAAGGCGGCCGGCGTGGACAATATACCAAAGCTCTTTCATGTAGGTGGGGAGGGGTGGGGGGGGGGGTGGTGGAAGACCTGACACACACATCTGCAACAAAATATGGGCGACAGGAAACTGGCCGAACTTATGGACGAAATCAATGGTTATACCGTTACATAAGTCTGGAAACCTAAAGCTGTGCCAAAATAACAGAACAATAAGCCTCATCAGCCACCCTAGAAAAGTCATACTTAGATTAATCCTCGACCGATTGAAACCCCAAGCAGAGAACAGCATTGCTGAGATGCAAGCAGGGTTCAGACAGGGAAGAATCGGGGAACATATATTTAATTTAAGGCTGGGAGGCGAGACATATCTAGAAAAGCAGCAAAAACTGTATCATTTGTTTGTTGATTTTAAGAAGGTGTTTGATAGGGTATGCGTAAAGCGCCATGAAAATATATAAAATCAACGGAAATATTATAAAGGTCCTTAAATACCTGTATGACAAGGCGTCCAGCGCAGTTCTTGTGAATAGGAGGTGCTGGGGACTAGTTTCGCACATCACGGTTCATCACTCTCTCCAACTCTTTTCAATATATTCCTTGAGGGAATTATAAGTGAGGCACTTGGAGGTCACGTTGGTACTGTCAAAATAGGGTGCCGAACGATTAACAATTCGTTTTGCAAATGACATCGACGGGTTGGCGGGTTCAGAAGCAGAACTCCAGGAATGGGTCAATGAAACTATGGTTTGGAGATAAACGCTGGAAAGACAAAATTAATGATCAACTACGCTGAGGGCTTCAACAGTAGGATAAAAGCTAATGGCCAGGAACTCGCAGTGGTTGACCGTTTTAAATATCTGGGTTCGATTGTCAGTAACTCAAGTTAACGTCTGACAGCGTACGAAGAAGAAGAAGATTGTCAGTAACAAAGGATCCAAATGTGAAGTGTTGGTCAGAATAGCACATACAATAGCGCGCTTGCACGGTTTAACAAAATCTGGCAAGATAAATGGTTAGCACTATGCACGAAAATCAGATTAATGGGTACATTGGTCCTATAAATATTCCTCTGTGCTTGTGAAACATGGACAGTTGCAGCTGACCTTCAGCGAAGGATACATGACTTGGCGATGAGATATTTCCGAAGACTTTTAAACGTCACGTACTAAAATAGAGTTACAAATGCGGAAATACGAGATAGAATTACAACAGCAATAGGGTCTTTTGGCGATCTCTTTGCAATTGTCAAATAAAGGAAACTTGCTTGGTACGGTCACATATCGAGATCAAATGGTCTTGCAAATACGATTCTGCCCGGAAAGGTGCAAGGCAGACGACGAAGAGGCCGTCCCAAAAAAGAAGTGGGAGGACAACATAAAAGAATGAACCAATCTCCGACCAGAAGAGGCACAGGCAGCAGAAGCTGACAGAGAAGGGTGGAATGGGGTTGTGAGGATGTCTTCATGTATGCCCAAACGACCTCACTGGTTACGTGATGACCTGAACTGACCTAATTAATTTATAAACCTGTATTGTCCCCTTGAATTCTTCTCTGTTCTAGACACCGCAGACCAGTTTTTCCAAGTCTCTCCTCTTAACTTTAATTTTTGAATCCCACGAACTTTTTTGTAGCTCTTCTCTGTATCCATTCTATCATGTCTATACCCACTCTATGATATGGACTCCACACCTGAATACAGTACTCCAATTTAGGTCTCACAAATGAATTATATACGAGGAGTGTTCAAATGAAATCGGACCAAACTGTAACAAGTGAACATATGTACTATGCGCATGATGACGTCACTTCTAGTATAAACAGCACATACCAATCGTCAAGTTTGAAAAATGTCATTATCCTCCGACTCATTGTATTCTCAGAAGACCGTTCAAAACATGGCGGGTGTGATACGGAATCTGTCCAGAGATGATCAGCGAGCGGTGATTCGATTTCTAACAGCTGAAGGAGGTCGACCAGTTGACATTCATCGCAGAATGCAGACAGTATATGGTGAAAAAAGTGTGTCGAAGACAACCGTGAAGAACTGGATAACGATGTTTAAAGAAGGACGTGAAGATGGACTTTCCACCATTTTACATTTTGGTAACCTCCGCCACGAATTATAATGGATTAATTAAAGATGATCTCCCTTTAGTAAACCCATGTTGACTATTTCTGATTAAATTAAACTTCTCCTCGTGCAGTACTATGTTGTCATCGATAATGGGTTCGAACATTTTGCAGAATATATTCGTCATACTCACTAGTCTATAATTGGCTGGATCACTTTTAAAATGTGCCGGCTGCCTTTGTGGCATATTCTTCACATTTTAGCAAGACAGGTGAATGATACTGATGTTGCATTCATACGATAAAGAATCGCTCTTAGAAAACACACATCGTCTGTAGTGATGTTATCTTCAAAGAATAGATTATTGTAGAAGGAATTGATCGTTAACGCCCCTTAGCAAGACATTGTTGTTGATGAAACAAATAAATACTAATAATGCACATATAAATATCCCAGTTGCCAATTTCTGAGAGCACCCATGGGCTTACACCGAGTACAGTCACGCCAATTTGGTATGACATAATATATTATGACAAATTCACGCGCTGTATTATTAAAATAATTATTTTCTTGTTAAAGGTTCAGTAATTCTGATAATAGATACATTTTGAGGTTATCGACCATGCCCATAATAATAATAGTTGCCCTTCGCAAGAGTTAGATGGCGAAAGCATCAGACTTGTGCTGCGATATGTGATCTTGTGTGACTGTAAAGGTCAATCATGGCAAGGCAGACTGTCGCAAATTGGAACACACGTGCGAGGAGTAGGCTGTGGGGGTCGTCGCGTGTTATATTCTTTCGGGTATCTCGGTTTCCGTGAGCCACGGCGATAACATTTCGTTGTGGTGTAAGTAACTGTGTGATGCTAGCGCGCCAGGTTGTGTGCGTATGTTGAAGCGTTTCGGATATATTTTTAAAGAAGACTTTCTAGCGTTTCTTCTTTTTCCCCGACGAGCGTCTGACTGTTATGAGCTAGCCGTACAAGAGCTTTCTGTGGAGGAGCTCATCAGACATGCAAACAACATGTCGCGTCCATCTTATCTGGGTGGTTTGCAGAAACGTGTGGATGACCAACCTGTTTGACTTGTTCAATCAATCAATCAATAAATCAATCAAAGCCTATCGTTGTTCTTGGCGCATATACTACATCTCGTCAGCATACATGGTACTTGGCTACTCTATCTAGTATCTCTCCTGCTGTAACCATTTAGACGTAGTTCCCTGCCATATTCTCTTCTAAATATATGTGTAGGTCTACCGCTCTTTCTGTTCACTTGAGAATTTTTTGTGATAGTTTGCCTAGCTAAGTTGGACGGAGTCGTGTCAAGACCCATTTTCTTCACTTAGTTTATTGTTACAGTGTGGCTGTTGTTGGTTTCTTTTCCACAAGTAAACATTCCTTAGTCCTTACCGATCCTCGTTCTCCATGTTTCTGCTCCCTACAACATCGCCGATGTGACACTGTCCTTGAATATTCTAACTCTGATGTGAATATTGATTTCTCTGACCTTCAAATGTTGATAAGTGTAAGAAATCCCATTCTTGTCTTTCCAATTCTGGTTTTTACATCTACTTATGTACCCTGCCCTGTCGATTGAGCTGCTATGACAGATAAAGGCAGAATGATTCATTGATTGTCTTTTTGATGATCGGGTACATTTTAAGGAGCTTGGTTTTTTATGGTGATATTCAGTCCCAATTTCGCTGGCTGTTCTTTCATCATGTCAAGTGCCTCTTGCATTTGGCAATGACTGTGGGGCAAAAGTACCAGCTCATCTGCGTAATTTAGGTACTCTAATAATTGTGACCATAATGTCCACTGAATACCCATTCTTTCTCTCTCCACCGTAATGTCTCCATTACCTAATCTTTAACTAGAAAGAACAGAAAGGATCAGAGAAGGCGTCCCTGTCTAACCTGTGTCTACACCATGAAGTTATAAGTCACGTTTGACTTGTAAATAACGATTTCCATAATAAAATAGCAATGTGATGTCGGCACCTGAATCGGCTGTCAATATTATTGAACGGCGTTACGACTTCCTGGAAACGCAACCATTTTCTAGGGCAAACAAAACTGAAAGTGACTGCTGTGATGCTTGTCGAAGGCAAGTGTTTGGATAGATCGCAATTTGAAGAAGCAGGTGCGTATATTATATAACATAGAAGTAGTTGTTCAAGCAAGAAAACGCACTTTTCTTAAAACTGCGTAGTAAGTGAACTTGACTTAGTTAGACTTAGTAACTTAGTCAATAGGAGTCAATAGTCAACTTAGTGTCACTTACTACTTTATTACTTAGCAAGTTAGTGCAAACTTAAAACTAATACTAATTTAGTAATATAATACTACTACTACTAGTAATAATAGTATTAGTAGTCTAACAATCAACAATCACAATGAATCATAACATATTAACAACTTTAAATGAAAGGCACCTGTTAACTTAATTAACTAGTTTTAGCCTTAGTCGACCTGTACTTCTACAGGGGCATAACCTCATGTGCAGGTCCCATCTCTGATATGAGCTGGATGTATCCAGCAGGAAGATTTCCTGCTTAGCAAGCTAAGCTCGAGCAGCTTAATACTTTCTTATGGAGGGTTGTTAACTGATATGCGAGTCCATCTTAATAGACTCAAACACTAGAGGTCTAGAGCAAAGTAGACCTGCCGCCTGTTGGGTGCCATCTATGCTTCTCTTAACAAACCACCTAACCATGGCCGGTGTTATGCCATGTCACACAGTTAGTCGCCTCCTTTGACATGCTCTCTGTGAGGAAGTGATACCATTCTTGTCCTTTTCATACACATAGACCCCGGTAAACCACTCGGGACTGTTTACTTAAATAATAAATATTATTGAATTCTGCAACACTGGTGCTCAAATTGTTTTATGAACGAAATACATATAACAGCAAATAAATAGCATATTTTTATTTTAATTAACTATCTGCCACACTAGAATAGAGTTTAGGGCAGACAAATATGTTAAGTATATCTAGAATCTAGTTAAAAATTGTAGGTCCCAGACATAGTGTTTGATGAAGATTTTCTCGTAGGGTTGTACAACATGCCGGAGGATATGATTGAATTGTTCTTGAAAATATGAATTCTGAATCTTAAAATTTAAGTTTATTTTCAAAGTAATTCAGTGGAAGTATTTCCGCTATTCTTTATTTATGTTATACCTAAGATGGCCATGAACATGCCTTGTGGTTTTTCTGCTGCAGTAATCGTTGTGCAACTTCGTCCTTCTGAATGAAGCACCCCTAGAAGACATTGTAGATTATATCTACCTCTGCAGTCTCTTCAATATGGAGAAAAACATGAAGCAGGAGATCGCAACGTGCCAGCGAGCAGATTGGGCCACGCTCAACTCCATCAAGATAGTGCAAACTGTGTGCAGACTTATTCAACTCAACTGTCTTGCTGGCACTGCATTACAGCAGCGAAACATGGCGAAAGATAGGACTGGAGAACCAATTATGGATATTGCACACCTCGCTTGAACATCATCTTGTAGGACTGACAATCAAGAAACAGTGGGCCTTCACAACAGCGACTTCCAAAGAATGTCACAAGTCAAAGACATTCAGCAGCATATAAACCACTCAAAACACTAATGGGCTGGTTACTTCGCAAGAAGAAAAGACGAGCACTGGAATTCCAGTACTGCTCTATGGTATCCTCAGGTAAAGAAGAGGCCATGCGTCAGCCATCCATCAGATGGCAAGACTCGTTAGAGAGGAACAAATACATTGGCTATCTTTTATTGAAAAAACATTCACTAGTCAACTCATTCTCGTGACCACAATGAGTGGAAACAGAGTTGGGATTTGCATAAGGCGAACCACCTTGTTGAGGATTACGATAAAGTACTATTGGCCTTCAGCTACGGCAGGATCAAATTCCTTCATTGATGCTTATTTTTCCCAAGAAATAGATATTGTTGGAGATATACAAGTAAGCCCAGCCTTTTTGGGGGTCTACCTCAAACGTACCTTTTTGTCTGAATTCGTATTTGCCGCCTGACTTTCACAGAGTGCTGTTATATTCCATTCCTGTCAACCTTGCATGGGCACTACGTTTACACATTTTTAATACAACTTGCTATTTAGAGTAGGAATCCTCATCAATGTTTTAAAAAAAAAAGGAAAGAAAATAAGCAATTTGCAAGAAGTAATCAAGATTGCTGTTGTTTAGATAAACAATAAATTTATTATATTTGCAAATTAGTATGTGCAAGGGAGCAATGGTTAGCGAGCTGGCTTTGCATCTGAGTGGTCCTGGGCTCATTCCCCAGTTGAGGCGGAAATGTTTTTTCAGATCGCAACGGCTCCCGGGTCAACCCAGTCTTAAATGGGTATCAGTTCAGTCCAGGAAGTTAAAGCAGCAAAGGAGAGGGGATGGCTACCACCCTCATATAGCCGAGCCTTTGAAATGTGCGATTGCTAACACCTCACACCCCTACGGCAGTAATCCTATGGGTTACTTTACTTTTTATGTGCATTGTGTTGTATTATATTTGCTTGATCAGAATGCAGTTGTAAAAATAATTTCTTGAATTGTCACACTTTTCTCGAATGTCGGATACCCGGTCCTGCTAATACATGCTGTTTAAAGTAACTGCTTGTGGCACACTTGGCAGTGGTTAGCATGTTACTGGTTACAGCCAGTTTATGCAAATGACTGTCACAGTTCAGTTTACACTGCAGGAAACGCACCTCAACAAAAACCATAAATTCTCAATCAGAGGATACCAGACCTTCCGTCTCGATAGAGAAGGCCACAAAGGAGGGGTCCTGATACTGACCAGAAACTGCATACCGAGTAGCGCAGTATCTGTCAATCACACCGGACAAGCAGAAATTGTAGGAGTTGACATAATGGCTCAAGAGACGAAGCTCCGCATTTTCAATCTGTACGGACCACCAAATAGAGACGTATCGCTCTCGAGTATGGAGGTCAGAGACTCCAACTGCATAGTAGTTGGAGATTTCAACAGCCACTCGGAGAGATGGGGATACGCTGACACAGACAGCAGAGGTGACGAAGTGGAAGATTGGGAGATAGATGCAAATCTCTCCCTAATCAATAGGCCGGAGGATAGCCCTAGCTTCTATTCAAGAACATGGCATACCACCTCGACTCCAGATTTGGCCTTCTCCACACAGGACATACACCATAAAATAGACCGCCAGGTGCTAAACCAACTGGCAGGTAGCGACCACAGGCCGATCAGGCTAACCATTGACATGGAAGTAGGCTGGAAAAATAAAACGGAAAACCTAAACCTGGACAAAGACGGGAACAAGCTATGGAAGCTAGTCAGAGCCATGAACGACGAAACCCCGTCAAATAAACAAATTACCATCAAGCAGGGCGAGAACTTGATCACAGGTAAGAAAGCCGCAAACGCCTTTGTCGATCACTATGCCAGAGCAAACCACATCGAGGTCCCTGCAGATAAGCATACAGACATTAGCGAAGAGCTAAAGGGGTATGACAACATGAATACGGCACCTGAAGAGCACATGATGGCCAAATTAACAATGCGCGAAATGGAAGAGGCTATGAAAACATTAAAGAAAATGAAATCTCCCGGAAAAGACGGGATAACAAACGAAATGCTGATGGGGCTGGGCCAAACAGCGAAGAGGAAACTGCTATCGGTCCTGAACCAAAGCTGGAAAAGGGGAATTGTACCCCAGGCATGGAAAGACGCAATACTGGTATCAGTACCAAAAGCAGGAAAGGACAAAACAGATCCAAATGGATACAGGCCCATCAGCCTACTGAGCTGTGTCGGCAAGCTGATGGAACGGATGATAAACACCAGACTGATGTGGCATCTGGAAGAAAAACGAATACTAATTCCACAGCAAGCTGGCTTTAGACAGCACAGATCCACTGAGGACCAGGTCATCCTCATAGCCCAGGAGATAGAAGATGCCTACCAGGCACAGAAACACACAGTAGCTGTTTGGGTGGATCTGGAAAAGGCATTTGACAAAGTCTGGAAAGACGAACTTAGAGTCAAGCTAAGAAGAAGTGATGTTTGTGGGAAAATGTACAAATGGATCAACCACTACCTCAAACAAAGAACGGCCAGAGTCCAAGTACAAGGGCAGATGAGCAAAAAAGGTGACACTTGAGCAGGGAGTACCCCAAGGGGGAGTACTGTCACCCACACTCTTCCTGGTATATATAAACGATATTACAGAGAATATACCAAGAAGAGTCCATAGCTCAATATTTGCAGACGATCTGGCTATGTGGACCTCTGAAATGAATCTCACCATAGCAAGAAATCGGATGCAGACGGCCCTAACATCGCTGGAAGAGTGCGCGAACTCATGGCTGGTCAAAATAAACGAGGAGAAAACCACATGCACAATATTCTCGCTTTCATTAAAACCCCAAAATACCAAATTAAGTCTAAATGGCAAATTCCTGCAGCCAAACGACAACCCAACCTATCTGGGAGTCACATTTGATCGGCGCATGACATGGAAAAGTCAGACTGAGAGAAACCGAATGAAAGCCAGAGAAAGAATGGCAATCATGAGGAAACTTGCTGGCACAAGCTGGGGAGCAGACGAAGGCATACTAAAGAAACTGTACACTGGAAGAGTGAGACCAGTTCTCAAGTATGGCATTGCGGCATGGACAACAGCAGCGAAGGCGAACTTCGATAAAGTTAGCAAACTTCAAAACCAAGCCATGAGAATTAAAACAGGAGGCATGAAGTCAACGCCAATTGTAGAACTTGAAAAGATTACAAAACTGCAATCCATGACCGATAGAAGAGACTGCAGAGCCCAGCTGCAGTCAGAGAAACTCTGAAGACTGACCGACCATCCAATGCACCAGAGACTAAACAATTTGGGAAATGGGAAACTAAAGCGGAGAAACTTTGCAGAAATAGCCAAAGCAAAGATGCACGAAGATCCCATAAACGCACTAAAAACACCAAAACCCATCACTACTGTACGAAAACCTAAGCTCTATGGCAGTGGCGACAGCCTCAGGATGACCGCCGCTTTTTTCGAAAAAATAATGGTTACTGTCTGACTGCGTACGAAGAAGAAGAAGAAGAAGTTTACACTGCAGAAATGCAGAAAGGGTCTCTGGAAAACTTGTAATGGGCAACGTTTGTTTTCACAGACAGTAGTTTCCCCCAAACATAATCGAACTTGATACATAGGGCATCATGATCAACCAGCTTCACAGCTGAATCAGGCATGATATGATCAGAAGAATTCAACACCTGTCTCCGGACTGACTAAAAGATGACAGTGGCGTAACATGATCAGAAGACTTCAATATCAGTCTCCGGATTGACTAACAGAAGGCAGTGGTGTGATATGATAATACTTCAACATCAGTCTCTGGACTAACTGAGGACAGTTTCGAGACATGATCAGACTTCAACACCAGTGTATGGACTGACTAATAGAGGACAGTGGCATGACATGATCAGACTTCAACACCAGTCTCTGGACTGACTAACAGATCACAGTGGCATGACATGATCAGACTTCAACACCAGTCTCTGGACTGACTAGCAGATCACAGTGGCATGACATGATCAGACTTTAACACCAGTCTCTGGACTGACTAACAGATCACAGTGGCATGACATGATCAGACTTTAACACCAGTCTCTGGACTGACTAAACTGTTTAGGATGATACTGTACTGATTATCCTTTAGGTCTACTTTCCCACCTCATTGCATCAGTCTCTACATTCTCTCTCCAAAAGGAAAATGACGTGATTGATGTCACATTATCTTCAATGTGAATATTTTCTTCTCCTTTGTTTATTGTCTTCACTTTGGTCACCTGTCCAGTTGTTCTCTCTGTCCAGTGACATCTATGACATCTCTCTCGTGATTCTTTTACTCCTATTATCTTCACTGTTCGTGTACAATCATGGAGTCGCTGTTGTCGAGAGGTAAGACGCTTGCATCTCACAGCGATGAACGGAAACGGTATGCAATCAATTCCTACAGGTCAGGTTTCAAACAACCCACTGGTCTCTAGGGAGTTGGGGAGGGGGGGGGGGGGGGGTGCCTGCATCCTGAGTTATCTCCAGTCATCTCAACTTATGTCTTGCCACTGGTCCAAGGTAGTTCGGGACCAGAGAGTGAGGTTGATTACCAGCACAGTTTCCTTAATGCACCCAATGAATAGTCACAGTCCTTCATTCTGGACATGACTCAACCTTCCACACAGTGACTGAGAATGCCCAGCCCGGAATCAATAATTTACAGGACCAACTGATTGTGTAGGATGAAAATCAGCTTTTCTTCTCCTTTGTGTTGACAGCTACCATTGTCTTCAGTGCTGCAAGATCCTGTTTGCATCTCTGTATGATCAACATGGTGCTCCAATCAAAGACCACTCTCAGATATCTCAAGCTATCACACCTCTCAATGATACATTTATCGAGAGTTATGTTAGCGAGGTCAGCCTTTACTATTGAATTGTTGTAGAAGCACCACATCATATCAATCTTTCTGGGAATGATCTTGAGTTTGACACCTGCACCACTGTGAGCTTGCCTATTATGTCTCTTCTACGTCCTTGGCCATCTCATGATTATCTTAGCTATTCTTGTATATGAGGATGTCATTGCAAATGTCAACGTACATCCTGACATAAGTGTGTTTTCTCTTTTTATGTCTGGCACTGTTTTCACCCTTTCTTGTTCATTTGTATTATGCTTGTTCTTTGCAGTCTTCATCGATCAACTGATGCTCTGCTTCTAGTCCAGTGTGGTTCATGATGGAGACAGTGCATTTCAGGTCTTCGCTGGTTCACCTATTGCTTTTCGAGCATGGTCGCTCCCCCATACCAGACTGCCTCTCTTTTTGTCTGCATATGTAGGGCAGTCCTGCAGAATATGTTCTGGTGTTTGCTTGGGTGCTCCACAATCGCATGTGGCAGTGTCTCTGAGACCCATTCTGTGGAAGGGGGGGGGGGGGGGGGAGGGGGGGGCCTTGAGTCTACAATGTCTGGTTCTCAGTCTGACGATCTTTGTCTGTCCAACTCTGCCAAGTTTGTCTATGCTGTAATTTTCTGGCTTGTATTATTTGTGCTGGTCTCTCCATTCTGTCCTAATGGATCGTTTGATGAGTGTGTTTGCTTCTTTATAGCTCCGTGGATGAGGAGTCTGCATGCCTCCACTTCCGGCTTGTGCGGGCTTATCTGCTTTCTCATTTCCAGGGATCCCACAGTGAGCCGGAATCCACAGTAGGACTAAATCTGTTTTTTGAGACAGCAATCAGATGTATTTTATTTCATGTGAGAGTCTATCTTGTTTGGGGATATTGTTTGTTGCAGTCATTATTGTGAAACAATCCACATTGTCTTCTTCATGTACCGTGCACAGTGCAAGTGAACTTATCTCTAAACAACGTCTTGTCTCTAATGTGTATATTGTGTGTTATGAACTTTTTTCAATGTCAGAATTTTAAACTCTTCAATATCTTCTCTCCTTGTCATTTTCTGTCTCTTATTTCAGCAATTTTACGTAATGTTACAACGCATAATGCCTGCAAAACGAGGTAACATTTTCTTATGTGTGAAATATGCTTCCTTTGCACATTGGCCTGTCATAGAATGTTCTCATTAATCCTTTTAGCTGTCCCTGGAGCTCTTACTGTTCTCCTGGAAAAGCACACCTCTGTGGCCGCTGCTCATCATTTTTGTTTGTTTATTGATCATAAAATATTCGCTTCCATGACAGGATTGGCACTATGTAACACAGGAGAACTGTCCATCCATTGATCATTGAGTTTTGGCATGGAATTATTTTTACTTTCTAACACGTTCCTTTTTGCTTTGGTTGATTGCACATACAGTGTGAAGAAAAGGTAGTCTTGTAAAGGCTCTGTCGTTTGAGGTTGATATGGTACAGACTTCTTTGTACAAAGTCTCAGCTTTAGGGGGGAAAGGGAACTAGTTTCTTTGCTAACTTGCTTTGCTTTTGGATCATGAACTTTAGCAGAGTCACTGCAATATGGTATAAAATAATAAAAGAATGCTAACAGTTAGCATATAATATAATTACATGATGGGAAAGAACAATATTAGGACAATAAAAAAGGTAAGAGACCTAGGAGTTATAATAGATCATACAGGAAAGGTGAAGGAGCAAGCTAATGCCATGTTGGGCATGATAAAAAGAAACATCTCATAATAGCAAGGAAGTAATAGTCTAACTATATAAATCATTGGAGAGACCTAAATTGTAGTACTGTGTTCGGGAGTGGAGTCCATATCATAGAGTGGATATAAACATGTTGGAAAGGATACAAGGAAGAGCTACAAAAATTATCGTGGGGTTTCAGACTAAACAAAACTGGTCTTCAGTGTCTCAAACAAAGAAGAATTTGAGGTGACTTAATACAAGTTTATAAATTAATAAATGGACAGGATAAATTAGACTATACCAAGTTTTTTTAAGTACGACCGGCTGCAAAAGCAAAAGGACACAGCTGCAAATTATTTAAAGACAGGTCCAGATTAGATATTAGGAAATACATTTTTAGTCAGAGAGTGGTGAATGCTTGAAATGCATTGTCGCAGAATGTAGTGCAGGCACAGTTAGTTAATGCATTCAAAAATAAATTGGATACTCACATTATTTTCAGTATCGGTGGATTGGAATAAACTGATTGTATACAGACTCTATAGAGTCTTATAAACCAGTATAATGAAGTTAATTTAAGCACATTCTTTGTTTTTGGTAACCACTACCACATTGTTTCTTGTACAGTTATCATGTATCATAATCATATAATGTGATTTTTTTTTAAATTGGAAATATACAGTTTTGTCTTTTGCTGTAATACATGGGAGTCACTAAGATCGATTTATTGATTTTGGATATGTCAACAGATAATGATGGCAAGTCCTACTTCAGAGTTTGGAGGAGATGTGCATATTCCACTATGTAACAAAGAAAGTTGCAGAGATCGGCTTCTGAATTTGTCAAAAGCGTTAGAAGAGAAACACCTGACATGTGTAGTGGAATATAATATATGTGAGGACTTTTTCATCTTTTGTTGATATAACTGAGTGATGTTCTTAGGTATCAATCATAGTATTTGATGTGTATAATCATAAATATATCAGATTTAATGCAGTAACATTGAAAGGAAGTGATAGATAGGGGGGAAAAAAAATTTAAGCGACAGATTTACATGGTGTGTACAGTAACATATGTTAGATTTACTTACGTAAAATTTACTGTAATAACAACACATCGGTATGAGGCATGGACATTAAATAAAACCATTGCAAAAAAGATATAATATTTTGAAATTAAGTGTCATAGAAGAACATTGAAAATAGTTTGGACAGAAGGAATCAAATAGAGAAGTTTAGTAAAAAATTAGGTATAGAAGAAAACTGGTTTATAATAACTTCACAAGGAAGTTAGTTTATGGCGGTCTTGTGAAAAGACACAATGGCTTGTAGAGGCAGATAGTGGAAGGTACAGAGCCTGGGAAAAGGGAAAGAGGTTATCCCGGAAGAAAATTGTTTCAGGACATTACTGACAGTTTTTAGATGTACGTGTGTAAGTGAGTCGTCTTGCCGGAGGCCAAGATGTGTTGAGGGCTGCTGCTATGGGGCTATGTCCTGGATAGAATATGTCACATAACTTAACATCTCTATACTGGTTTAGAAGACTCTTCAGAGTCTGTATACAACCAGTTACATTTTCATTACCCTGCTCTAAAAGCTTTGCGCATCCAATCTATTCTTAAATGCATTAACTGTCCCTGCCTCCACTACCATTTGAGGCAATGCATTCCAATCACTCACCACTCTCTGACTAAAAAAATATTTTCTAATATCCAATCTGGACCTTTCTTTAGTTAATTTGTAGCTGTGCCCTCTTGTTCATGTTGGTGGTTGTATTTTGAAAAACTTGTTATAGTCTAATTTAACCTTTCCTGTGATTATCTCATAAACCTGTCTTGTCACCTCAAATTCTTGTCTTTTCAAGACATTGTAGGCCGGTTTTTCTGAGTCTTTCCTCGTAACTGTAATTCTGGAATCCCACTATCAGTTTTGTCGCTCTTCTTTGTATCCTTTCCAGCATGTTTATAGCTCCTCTATGATAAGGACAGTACTCCAATTTAGGTCTAACCAATGCTTTATACGGTTTGACAATCACTTCCTTAATCATGCATTATATTTTTTTTTGTTTTTAATGCTCAGAATATTGTAGAACATGGTAATTTGCTAAGCATTTCACAAAGCAGCTTGTGTTTTTTCTCAATTTCAAAAATAACTAACAGATCACTAGCAAGCAATTTCTAGCAGCAAATTAAGTTTACATCTGTTGCAAAAATACCAGTTATCTTAATGTATTGTTCATTTGACAATGAAGCATAGAAGTTGTTGGTCTGCAGTTTCAGCCACATTTGAATTCATTTTCAACCTCTTTGTCATTTGTGAAATGTCTCTCGTCACGGTAGGTTTTTAGTGCACCAAACAGGTGAAAATCATTTGAAACTAATTTGGACTTGTAGGCTAGATGTTGAAGAAGTTGCCACCCTAGTTGGTCAATTTTCTCCTGGGTAAATTTAGCTGTATGTGTTCTGGCATTGTCATCTTTTTCTTCTGCGTTCTTTCTCAATCTCCCGCTACCAAGTCCTGAACAGGACTTTTCAAGTAGCAGGATGTAGTCAGGAGAACGGAATCCGTTTTGTCGCTAGTTCACAGCATGACTGCAATATTTTGCACCTTTCAGTCTGACACATCCGTCTTTAGCAGTTGGCATTGTCTTGAAAGAGCATTACTCCTCTAGTTTCAGATCTGAATATTTTCTTCAAAATACATCCCGAAGCATTAATAGAACTTCACAGCATGATACAACATTCATATTGTCACTCTTCTTCTGGAAACTGGTTGTTGTTAATGTCCACAATGAGCTGGTTTACTCTTTTTGTGAGCCCTGTAAAGGACATTTAGTGACGAGTTGCAGTAGCTTTCCTCACATCCCAGGTATGCTGATGAAGGTAGTCTGTGGCCCTCCAAGTGGTTGTGCTATGCTTAGCTTCATCTGCGTGTTACTCACTACTATTGGGATCATGTTGATCCCCACCTCATTAACCAGACTGCCAAGAAAAACAGGGAGGACTATGTGGAAGTCGAGGTGGGGGTCTTGGCCAGTATATTGTGCCCGGCCCTGACTAACATGTCTAATCAGTATTTTGTGCCTGACCCTGGCTAACATGTCTAATCAGTATATTGTGCCTGGCCCTGGCTAACATGTCTAAATCAGTATTTTGTGCCTGACCAGACTTTAGTCTTCCTCCCCCTGAAAACTGGTTAACAACACTACCAGTCTGGATCAAAACATGCTTGAATGCAATGGAAACATCCTTCTTCACCTTCTGCCAAGAAATTCAAAGTTATGAGACAAACACTTCTCGCCGTAAACACATTTTTTTATCAGTATCCTGTGCAGAAGTTTTTTTTTCCTGAGGTGTACTTTTGTAGCTGGACCAAGGTGATCCTAGCTGTAGTGCAATATGAGACTCCTCAGTAAGTTTGTCGCTATGAGAAGGACAGTGTTGATCCCCATCTCGTTGGCCAGACTGCTGTGACACAGCCTATTTCCAGTTAGACCGGGGACAGACGTAGGATCTTGATCAGCATGTTTCATCTGACCCAGTTGTTGCTCTGCGTTCCCAGTTGCTGCCCTAAATGATGCTGTCAGGTCACTGAATGCTTTGTTAGTTAATGGCAAAAGAAGAAGAATTAATCAAACAAGGAAACAGATAAACTTCTATAAAATTCTGCATTTAACAGTGGAGGACTTAAAATATGGGGGGCACTCCGAAAGTAGTGCCTCTTATTTTATTCCATGAAAACCATCAGATAAAATGAGCACAATAACAACCATTAGACAGAGCTATGTCTTGCCTTCAAAAGACTATTTTTCAACATAGTCACCAACCTTAGCTAAAGGTTTTCTCCAACGGTGAACAAGAGCATACATACTGTGCTTGTAAAATATCTGCACCAGTGAAGAGGACCCACTGCTTCACTGCTGCCTTAACAGTGTCGTTGCTAGGAAAATGTTGCCCACACAGTTCATCTTTCATTGGCCCTAACAGATGGAAGTTTAAAAGACGCTAAATCCGGACTATACCGTTGGTGTAGTAGGACAGTCCAAGACTGACTATATGCCCAATGGTCTTCAAACTAGTAAGGAGCCATGTTGCAAAAGACAGGTTGTCTTCTTCTCTGGCCTGTTCATGAAAATTCGAGCCTTCAGCTTAGTCAGTGTTGCAATGTAAGGGTCAGAGTTGATGGTTTGTCTGATGTGGTGCCAAGGATACAGAAAGTAAGGAAGTACTATTTCAGATTTGGCTTTCGGAAGCGTCTCGGTACATATCTTACACATGCGCCCTCATTAGTGATGATGTTCTTCTATCACATGTGATGAAGACCACTCTCTTTGTTTAGCCTTGTGGACAGTCTATTCTCTTGCTGTGTCCACTGAAACGGGTGACTCTCACTGTGGTTTGGATTATAATGAGGAAGAAACTGCACCTTTTTGTCATCCTCACTCTCTGGTTCTGCGCTACTTTGGCCAGTGGCAAGATTTTATCTAGACGACTGGAGATAGTACAGGATGCAAAATTTTCTTTAGGCTTTACTCCCAAAGCCCTTCCTGCAAATAGGTATCCCGCGAGGCAGCGGAGAGCGAAAACATCTATCGTTGTGTGTCGTACCTTTTCCCTAATCACAAGAGGTCATAGGGGCATCTCTCCCGGGGCGTGCTAGTCTATTATAGTCGTATCTAAATTTCAGTCACACCAAAACCGACACTGTTTGCAGCTAGGGCGAAAGGTGCCAATCTTGTGAAGTTCAGCTGTGTGAATTACTGTGTGAATTCCAGATAAATCTATGATGCATCCTTAATGAACTAAACCACCAGAGCAATGTAGACCCACAGCCGGTAGGGCACTATCTTTGCCGCTCCTTTCCCCCTCACTAATACTGTGACACTGACAGATTTAAAGGTTACATGTTATCTCTACTCAGTGTTTTTTCCCTCAACAATTTTGGTTGAAGTACCAATCATATTTTAAAAAACTGTCAATTAATTTTATTATGCAATTCTTGTTTAATAACATAACTTAGTTAAGCCCATAATTGAGTAGGGGATTTTAATGTACAAATTATGCATATGTGTTTGACATCAAGCCAAGCAATTTGTCTGATGGGGGTCACTATTCATATTTCCCTATACCATCATTGTAAATGTTTAGAAAAATTGTATACTATTGTCTTTTCTTTCTTTTTAAAACCTAAATAACCAGCAAACCTGGGTCCAAAAAGATAATTAGGCCAAATTTGGTTCAGATCGGTGTTTAGAATTCTTTAAGAAATAAACAAACCAAGCCTAAAGACTTTCAGTTTCATATATATATGTATGTATGTGTGTGGGGGATGGGTGGGAATTTGGGTTGGTTGTTCGCACACAGTTAACATTTAATAATATATGTGTTTGTGTGTACTCATATGAATCATTTCTTGTTTGGTCTACTCCGTTATTTACACATACCTTTCTGGCTAATTGCTGCCACAAGTCATATTGGATTCTCATTGTTGTGATTTGTTAAGTCTTTTTATTTGTTCTTTGTTGACGAGATGGATGCTGTAACATGGGCTTCATTTTGCTTCTACCCCAGGCCGGTAACTGAACCATACCTATTTATCGTGCTATCAACTTTTTACCCTCAGTCCCGCTACAGACTTGATTCATTGTTGCCTCAACCATTTTCCATCACAGTAAGAAAAAGATTATCGAGGAAGTAAATTTTGGACTGATTTAATTTATTGCTTTAGGAGCTCCTAACGGCAGAAAGGCTGGTCATAATGCATTATGACCAGTCTGCATCAAGATCACATCATATGCAGGTCTCTGGTCCAGGAACAAGGGGCAGACCTCAATGTCAGTGGATCGAGGATGTCTCAGACACTCGCTGGAAGTTATACCCAACAACAGCACAAGTCTCCCACTTTGAGTAACAAGAAATCTACGTATCCCGCCGTAAGACAAAACAAGAAGAAGAATGGTTGAAAAATTATGTTTGCACATGCAGAACTTTAATGAAGCAGTTTATAATTTAACAATTTCCCTATGGTAGTGGTTCTCATCTTTTTTGTACCATTGCTCCCTTTCACCTTTGTTTAGAATATCATTCTGATAGTCTAATCAAAAGGTGTATTCCAAATTTATCTCTATAGTGTGTCTACCACAAGCTGTGTAAACAGATATGGCACAGTGCAGAGTGGCCAGAAGCATGGAAGAAATCAATTTATATTCCCCTTCCCAAAAAAGGCAACCTGAAGCTGTGCACGAACTACCGAACTATCGCACTGATCAGCCATGCTAGCAAGATACTCCTGCGAATCCTATTAAGAAGGATAGAGAAAAGGTTTGAATGTGAAATTCACGTAGTCCAGGCAGGTTTTAGGAAAGACAGAAGGACCCGGGACCACATATTCAATTTAAGGAATATCTATGAAAAATGTAGAGAGTTTAATGTAGACCTGTACACATGTTTCATTGATTACACTAAGGCCTTCGACACGGTAAAACATCAAAATCTGTGGAGAATCATGAAGGAAATGGAGTTTCCTTTTGCATATAGTCCATCTCATTGAAACATTATACCAAGATCAACAAGCTGCTGTCCGAGTATCTGGGCAAACATCAGATTGGTTTGCAGTACAAAAGGGAGTCCGACAGGGATGTATACTCTCACCTTATCTGTACAACATATACGTGGAATGTATAATGAGAAATGTGCGAGAAGATGAGAACATTGAAAGTTTCGACCCATTTACGATTGGGGGGTACGAGATTCCAGAGTTACGATATGCAGATGACACAGTGATACTATCAAGAAGTGCGGAAGGGCTAGAGCAGCTACTTTCAGCCGTTAATGGACATAGTAAAGATCAAAATCTGTTCATAAACATAAACAAAACAAAGATAATGACCACCGATAAAACACAATGTCAGCATACATTTACAGTAGGTGGTGAGGAAATAGATCAGGTTACACATTTTGAATATCTGGGCTCCAGAATCGACAAAAAATTGGTGGCTGCTCGAAAGAAATCAGAAGAAGACTAGCTATGGCAATGCAGAGACTGAACAGCCTGAAGAAATTATGGCAGGGCACCAACAAAACGATAAAAGTAAAAGTCTTGAGAGCCTGTGTTTTTCCTGTGGCAGCTTATGGCTGTGAAGCATGGACGATTACCAAAACTTCTAGACAAAGAATCTAATCCTTCGAGTCAAAATGTTACAGAAAGATCCTCAGAATACCCTGGACAGAGAAAAGAACAAATGTAAACATTCGGCAAGAGTTGAGCATAGAGGAGAACTGGTTTATCAATTCCATTTTAGCTAGAAAATGCAAATACTTTGGTCACATCAAGAGACACATCGGTCTTGAGAGGACGGTGATGGAAGGTATGGTGCCAGGCAAAAGAGGAAGGGGTAGACCAAGAAGACGATGGCACCAAGATATCTAGGAGTGCCTGAGTATGACAGTGGCGGAAGCTGGAGTTTTGGCAAGGGAACGAGTTTCTTTCAGACAGACTGTGATGGGAGCGACGTTCTACAAAGGACATGCTACAGTGGCAGTGTGTTAACATTTCGTGAGGGACACCCCGCGGTGTTACTCGTGAGAGAAAAACTTCTTAGTCTATAACTGAATTTCTTGGATCACATTCTGTTCTTTAAAGAGTAATTGATTTTTGCAAATAAATAATGCTTTATGTTCAAGAATCAATTTTAGTCTTGTGTAATTCAATAGAGATTGAATGTCGAAAATTAATTTTTGTTTAAAACTTTCCGAGTGGGTAGCCGGAGTCTTTGTGTATGACAAGGACAAGAATACCACCACTGCCTCACAGAGAGTATGTCGTAAGAGGCAACCTCTGTGACATGGCATAACACCAGCTATGGTTAGGTGGTTTGTTTGGAGCCGCATAGATGGCATGTAACAGGCTGCATGTCTACTTTGCTCTAGTCTTTGAGTCTATTGAGACGGATTCGCACATCTGTTAACCACCCTCCGTAAGCGCTTGTCCCAATGCAGTGGGGTGTTAGGAGTATTAAGCTGCTCGAGGCTAGCTCGCTAAGAAGGAAATCTTTCTCCCGGATACATCCAGCTCATACCAGAGATGGGACCTGTACAGGCTGATCTGCCCCTGTAGAAGTACAGGTCGACTAAGAACTAAAAATTACAATTTTGCAGATTGTACATAATCTACAGGACATCAAATTTTGCTGAATAGTGGTCCCAATGTCCCCCTGAAATCTTAATATTCCCCCCGGTGGAGAATTCACCCCTTGTTTTCCCCTCTAGGGGGAAAAAAACTTTTACAAAAAATGGTGCATGTTTATGTACTGAGCTAAACACACAAAACACGTACAGGTTAAGAGTAACCCATACAAGATTAACTTATACTAGAATGATGTTCAAGACTTTATGAGGTGTAATGAAAAAAACAAATAGCTAACGATGTTCTACATTGACAATTATATTTTGAATGCTAAGCAAGCTTTCTTATAATATATAATTATTTTTATGTATTCACATATTAGTTTATCTCTTATTTTCAAGCTGGAAAATATGTCAGGTGTTTCCAAGAAGCATTTGAAAACTGCCCATACACAATCATTCACAGATGTCGGCATCTTTGGGACAAGGTTTGTGTATTAATTGTTTCTGTGATTAGTTTCGAATTGACCCTATTTCTGTTTCTTGCCGCACACGAAACCCTTCCAGGAACCACTCTGACGGTTCAAGGTCATTAAGGAGTGGCTGTATATTAGACTGGTGGCTTCTTCTTTTCAATTTTTATCCTGTTTGGGCCTTTTAGCTTTAGGTTATGAAGAGGTTTCTGACCGGGCCCTAGTATGTTCTTCGCACAAGGGGAGCTGTACTGTCCAACTTTTGTGTGGTTGGTCCTTGGCTTTGTATCCATTGTATCTGTATAGCATTGCTTTCTGAGAGATGCTATCTGGTGTGTGTTGAGTCACGTGGCCGAACAATTAACCATTTAGTTTGATGTCTCTTGTCTAGCTCTGTTGTTGTACCTACTTCGTTTTTAATTCTATCCATTGCTGTTGCTCCAAGCATTATGTGCAGGCATTTCATTTCTGTTGTTATGATGTTTCTATTATCTTTATTTCTTAATGTCCAATTCGGGCACTGATAGCACAATGTGGGTAGAAATATTATGTTGTACATCGTTCTTTTTGTATCCATTATCACGTGCTTACATAGTAATATCGGGACATCTGCTGAACGCTTTATTACACCTGTTCTGGATTTTGGTGTCACCTAAAATAAAGTGCAGAAAAAGCCACCACTACCAGAGCATGTAAATTTTCTCACAGGGTTCCTGTAAGGGGCCAAACTGCAGTGGTTGGCCTATGCTTTTCTTGAATGTGAAAAAGGATGGAAACATGAATCTTGTCAGCCACAACTGTCCTTATTTGCCTTCTACAACACGCATAATAGAGTGCAGTGGTTCTGTTGTGTTACATAAACATTATCAGTTATATCTACAACATATAACATTCATATTAGTTACTTACAATTATATGTATTTTAGGTTTGAAAAGGAAAAGAAATAAATTGAGGACATTTAAATGATAAAGACAATCTTCATTGCATTAAATGATACAGAAAGAATATAAATTAAAATGTATATTTTTCAAAGAGACATGGATACAGCGGGATTAAGATCAATCTGTGTTACAGGGAAAATGATTTTTTTTAAATGGGAGGGGTTGAAAGTGGATAAATGTTCAGGTCAAGACGGTATTCATCCAAAATTTCTGTTTGAAATTAGAGACCAACTAGCAAAACCATTGGCTATATTATATTCTCAATCACTTGCAAAAGGGATTGTTCCACTGGATTAGAAAGATGCAGGAGTGAAACCCTTATTCAAAAAGGGCGAAAAATCAGAACCAGCAAAATATAGACTGGTGAGTTTAATGAGCGTAGTCTGTAAATTGTTAGAGTCTATAATCAAAGAAAACATTGTAATGCATTTAGATAAATTTAATCTAATTAGAAATAGTCAGCATGGGTTTACTAGAGGGAGATCGTGCTTAACAAATCTATTAGAATTCATGGAGGAGATTACTAAAATGATAGATATAGGGGAGCCAGTAGATATTATTTAACTAAATTTTGCAAAGGCCTTTGATAGAGTACCTCATCAAAGATTATTTAGAAAGTTAAAATGGAATAGGTGGGGAAGTTGCCAAATGGATTGAAAATTGGCTAACGGCAAGAAGGCAGAGGGTTGGCATAAATTAGGAGTACTTTGAGTGGTGTGAAGTAAAAAGTGGAGTGCCACAGGGCTCGGTTTTGGGACCAATTTTGTTCTTGATATATATAAACGATTTGGACATTGATGTGGGATCCATGATTGCAAAATTCGCTGATGACACAAAACTATGCAGTAGTGTCTCATCTAAAGCGGAAGTGGATATATTGAGGTCGGATTTAGATCAATTTTGAGAATGGTCTGTAAGCTGGCAAATGGAATTTAATGTAGATAAATGTACAGTCATCCATATGGGTAGATCCAATATGGAACATAATTACAGAATGGGCGAGAACAATATTAGAAAGTAAGGAAAGGAAAAGGACCTAGGGGTTATAATAGATCATATAGGTAAGGGGAATGAGCAAGTTCAGGTAGCAGTGAAAAAGGCAAATGTAATGTTAGGTATGATAAAAAGAAATATTAGACTTAGGAGCAAGGAAGTGATAGTCAAACTGTATAAAGTATTAGTTAGACCTAGATTGGATTACTGTGTACAGGTGTGGGGTCCTTATCGTAGAGGGGATATAAACATGCTGGAAAGGATACAAAAAAGAGTGACAAAGCTGATAGTGGGATTCCAGAATTACAGTTATCAGAAAAGACTCAGAAAAACCAGCCTACAGTGTCTAGAAAAGAGAAGAATTCAAAGGTGACTTAATACAGGTTTATAAGATAATCAAAGGAATGGATAAATTAGACTAACAAGTTTTTCAAAAGGCAACCACCTATAGAACAAGAGGGCATAGCTACAAATTAACTAAAGAAAGGTCTAGATTAGGTAATTAAAAATATTTTTTTAGTCAGAGAAGTAGTGGAGGTGATGCATTTAAGAATAAATTGGATGCGCATAGCTTTTAGAGCAAGGTAATGTAAATGAAACTTGTTGTATACAGACTCTGCAGAGTCTTCTATACCAGTATAAAGATGTAAAGTTAAGTTAAGACAAAGAGAAAAATTATAAAAATAGAATAATCAAATATGAAACAGTAGTAATAAAGACAACTTATCTTTATTTACATTGGAACTGAATGAAATATAATTTATTATTTTGTTATAGTATGTACCATGAATTTCAGTTAATATTACATAAATATATAATGATATGTTTTATTAATATCCAAAATTGATCAGTGTAATATTCACATTCAGGAGAATGAATAGCCATTTCTACAACACATTGTCAAAGGAAGTGATTACAAGAGATGTTCATTGATACATAGAGCCAACTCTATCATATGAAAGTGAATTATGTGCAGTCTTTAAACTTAAAGAAAGTTCACAGGAGACCACAGAGATCAAGTTTTACAGAAAAATGTTTAGAATTCTACTAACCACTAAAAAAGACAAAACAAGATATGCTGATGGAAATCAATGCCCTAACAAAGCTAATTTAGTAATTGCATGCATAAAAAAGAAATAATTGTCCCTTATTATTTTTCTTTGAAGCGCGGTTCATGAGAATATGATAACAAAAAATTAAACTGCCAAAAAATTAAAGATAATTAGAGAGAAAATATGCTGAACAATTGAATATCATGGCATTCATGTCTTTCAAAACATTGACAATGTTCCCACTGCGTGTGCCCCTGAGGTCAGGTTGTCAGCTCTTTCATTCCTGTAAACCCCAGCATGGTCAGGACAGTAGATCCAGAGAAGTTCCCACAGGTTCAAGGCCTCTATGCCCACTATACACTCATGCCACAGCCAGCCATTCTGCACTTTCTGAAGCAAGAATTGAGAGACAGATAATAACGGCCTTCATTAAAGAGGCCGCAGATAGTCACCTGAGAAGTCACTCCTTCGATCTTCATTCTGATACTGGACATTGTTGTCAAGTATGCACTGCTCCTCTCAGCTTAAACCTGCTTTCTTATCACATAGCACAAATCTGTCTGTATTTTTGCAGCACCAGAATCCAGAATATTTTCACTTATTAGTTGTTTATCCTCAATGTCCCCTTTTCCACAGCACCAGTCTTTGCATTCTCACCCCAGAGTTGTTCTTTTTATTGGGGAGCGAACCAGCAACTTCGGGTTGTGAACCATGTCATTTAACCACTAGCCCACGCCATCCCTTCACCCCAGAGTGAAAATGTCCAAGTGGTAGTCTATTATTTTTTCTCCAAGATATGAACGCAAAATTGTAAAATTAAAATAATACTATTCTAATTTTAGCGGGTATTCAGCTTCCAGATTAGTTAGACTGCTTGGCTCTTACAGAAAAATGGCTGGGTTCATGAAGCAGTCATAATATACTTCAATTTACCCAGCTATAAAATGTATATCTTACAGCTCTGAGCTAGTTTAGGCAGGGCAGTAAATAAATATATCAGCAACCCCATCTTGCAAGGGCAAGGCCTTGCATTAAGAAGTTTCCTCAACAATTCAGCCCCTATGGCAGTGTCAGTTGTTTATTTACCTTGACCTTTTTTGCCTCTTCATTAAGAATTTCAAATTTAATCATTTGAATATTCATTTCTGATTTTAGTATCTTAATTATACATTATTATATATTTAACAAAACTTTGATTGTAATTTCTTGACGATATTTATGATTTCAATATCTGAATGCAAAGTTTTTTTTGTTTTTTTTTTGCATTCGCCTTATTTCTCTAATCCCCAAGGTGGTGTGCGTTGCACTGTGGTTTTTATTTTGCACCTGTCGGCCCAGTGCATCCGACTTCAGCATGCATTTTACACAAGGGTCTGCTTCCTCCTGCATTTTCTAAGGGTTTGCTTCCCCAGGGTAACGGCCGGTGCTGTGTTGGGGATCAAACCCAGCACCTTCTGGTTGTGAGCCGTGCCACTTAACCACTAGGCCACGCCGTCCCCGAATGCAAAGATATTACCCATTTCCATCCAGAACTGTTTCGTTCCACCCAATTTTCTGTTCTGTCGCTCTATTCTTTGCTCACTTTTCATTTTGCTATCTGCTGAAAGTGCAGGCAATTAAACATGATCTCCAAAGTTACAATGATGATTCTGAGACTATTTACCCAATTATATTGGGCAGTTATTGTGTTTTAAAATTAGATGGCTATGAAGATGGGGCTGAAGATGCAGCACAGTAAATGACATAGACGGCTGTTTGCATCAGAGTCAGCGAACCAGGGCTGACGAGGATTCTATTCCGCCTAAGTGTCAGCCCTGGAAACAGGCTGCACTTGTGTAGCCTTGTTAAGAGCATAGGGTTCGCAGAAGGAATTCAAACCTTATAGCGTCCTGAGAGGGGATGTGTCAAGCCGAAAAGCGCAGATATCGCAGACTCATTGTAAACTATGACACACCGTCCTTTTCAAGACAAACGCCAGAAAGAAAATTAAAAATAGCTATGCTATGAGGGACAGCATGTGTAGAAGAAACCTCAAACCTTCTCATACCACTCAAGTTACACTGTAGTGTTCAACACAATGAAAGAACTGATCTTCTAGCTTTGTAAGTGCTCATAATTTGAACAAAACGATCATTGGCACATATAGAAGTCACTGATTTACTTCTTCGTAAATATGGATTTTTGGTTCTTGTGTGTTAATTCACCCATTCTGAAATTCTATGACCACACAGGCTTCCGTACCAAAATAATTATAAGTGTCTAGCTATCAGGGTGCAGTTTGGTTGGGTGCAGTTTTGTTGTTTTTTGTGGGCCCTAAAAAGGACCTTGATGCTGGTTTGTGATTTTTGTGGGCAATTAAAGAATTGGCACAAACCTCACGGAGGTTACTGTTCCATTTTATGGCAGCATTATTGGCAATTCCTAGCTCTGATTTACAGAAAGCAATGCTAGTCATCTCTTTACTCAGTACATGAAGAGAATAATCTCCCTGTAGGACAGACGTGTACCATCTAACCATGTGCCAGAAAGAACAGGAATGTCCTGCTGCCCTGTGCGACATCTATAACGATCTTTGCGAATTGTGAGAGACATAACAAGTCATAACATGATTTTTAGCACACAGTCGGACGGTGTGTATAAGTCGTCTTTCCTGCAAAACTTGCACACAATTTATTTTCTTGCGTGTGCAAGAAATCCATCTTCCACGTACGGTGTTAGATCTGAGAATGACATGGACATAGGTTTACCGCGCGAATTGAAGACACGCGAATTGAAAAGTATGGTGCTTCGTGAATCTATATTCTACTAAATTTGACCTATTATAATCCGTGGGTGTTTAAACGCACAAGTACCGGATTTTTAATTGATGAATAGTGACTGACATATTTCAATCGAACACAGGATGAAAATATAGAAAAGCCTGAGAGAATGGATCACATATGTTAAATATAACCCGCTGCAAGCTGCAGGAACCGTCACTCTGTGATAAGGACTCCACTCCTGAATATAGTACTTCAAATTAGGTCTTACCAATGCTTTATGCATTTTAACTATTACTTCGTTGATCTTATGTGTAATGTTTCTTTTTTATTATGCCCAACATTGCATTAGCCTTTTTTACTGCCACCTGGACTGCTTCCTGCACCATACTTGTATGATCTATTATAACACCTAAGTCCATTTCCTTTTATATTTTCCTAATATTGTTCTCTCCCATCTTAAAAATATATTCCTGATTGGATATTCCCATGCGGATGACTGTACATTCTTCTACATTAAACTCCATCTACTAGCTCTCAAATTATTTTGGAACCCGATCTCAATAGATTCACTTCTGCCTGAGATGAGACTCTGACACATAGTTTAGTGTCATCCGTGAATTCTTCAGTCATGGACCCAATATCATTGTCTAAATCATTTATAAATATCAAGAAAAAAATTGGTCCCAGTACCGATCCCTAGAGGCACTCCACCTATTACAGCACACCAATCAGAGTACTGGAAACAGTTTATGATTACTCACAGCGGCTCATGAACTTGTAAAAAAACTAACTCAGGAAGTTCTAATGTATATATATATATAAATATATATATATATATATATATATAATGTTCGCTTAGGCACCTGAGGCCTGTTGCATGGTTCCAGACCTCGTCCAGAGCGGAGGTATAGGTTTCTATCTGCTGGAGCCATACTGTGCAGGGGGGGAGCTTTTGGTGTAGAGGTCGACTTGTGTAGTATCTTGAGGGTGGGTTTTTCTGGCCCAGCCGTACATGACTGAACAAAAAAACTTAGCGATGGTCAAGTGTTTCTGAAATTAGGAGGAGGCCTGCTTTAGCAGAAACCTCCATGTTGCAGATGCACTCATGCCATTGGATGGCCCAGGATACGTCGCTGATTGTACTTGTGGAAGACCTCCAGTCTCTGTGTGTCATGTTTAAAAGTAATAGCCATATATATATATATATATTTCACAAACTCAACTATGGAAAAAATAATCTTGTCAGCTAGGTTATCAAAGGGTAAAACACCTTTTGTAAACTAATTTAAACTGCTGTAGATACCATTCTTAAATAGGCTGTGTGTGACATAGATACCAAGTCACTATGAATAATATGGTAAGTATCTCTAAGTAAAAATCTGTATATATTTAACATCCTTCTCTTCACAGATAAGGCTTTTTGAAAAGCAATTTTCTGCGGAAGAAACAAAAATTATTGCCATTGACATGTCATCAAAATCTAAGACCAGAAACGACGCGTTTCCACGTAGCAACAGTGGTTTGAATGATTTCTTTGCCCAGTACAATGTAACAGTCATCAGTGATGAAAAGTGTTTGAATACATTCATCTTGAAAATTGTGCAGCTGTATACTAAAACTGTTCACATTGAAAGGCAGCAACCAGATCTCATCAGTTATCATCGCCAAGACCGCAATGCTTCAATACAGGTTTGGTCTTATGAATTCAATAGTCACATATGACACTTATTTAATTAATTTTAATTCATTTGTGTGCCTTCCAATGAGATTCAACACAAGCAGAAGGGTGCAGACGCTAAAATTTAGTGGCGATTATTCGTTGTGCGAAACGTGAGCATCGCATGCTCAAGTGAAACTCCTAAAATTTATTTTGAATAACGTATTGTACAATGTTCTTCAGACTATGAAAGTATTTATTGTTTACTGCAATCACAAAGTAAGTAATACTCTTCTACATATACAAAGCCACAGACAGGATGCATACGAAACAGGGTGGAACTTTGCAGCAGTCAAACAGAACAAAGATGATGCAGAACCCAAGCCTAAAATAGCCCGTATTGAGAGCGGAGTAAGTTTGGCTGGATGCTGTATTGTGAAGCTATTGACGATCTAGTAGGACAAATAAAAGCAAGATACACTTCTTTTAAATGAGCATTTTTCCAACTTCTGGCAGACAAGAAATTCTACAACTACAGAACAACCTTACCTGATGAAAAAATGTACCAGAGTGTTACCTGGGCTCGAAAGGAGAGAATAGGAATCATTGGCATCTCTGTAGACCATGCACGTGATGCCCTGAGTGTAGTCTCACTTGTGCGCAAGCCTTGGCGCTGAATATAGAGACCTTGAGCTGCCTAAACTGCAGGATCCCCCTCTCTGCCTCACTGGTGTAATCCATAGAAATGCAAAGCATGACAATTTGACACCAGCTCAGCTGCAGGAATGAGTTTGTAATTTTGAAACAATTCACCTTAGGTGTTACCACTCCTGGTTTTCTGTCTGGATTTACTCTCGTAGACTTACCCTCTCACGACATTTTCACAAGGCAGTAGAGTCGTTGCCCGCAGATGCTAGTTACTCGAGACATCCAATGATACTCTTATTATCCCAGGACTAGTAAGCACTCCCTACCACTTGTGGGTTTAAAATCAGAGTTCCCCTTCTCCTAGGTGAACTGCCTGAATAGGCTAAAGAGCTTCGTCTACCTGGGTTTAGAGTCAGAGTTTATCTTCTTTTAGATTGGCTGCCAACCAAGGCTAATGAGCCAAATCTGCCTGCCCAGTTATATCGCAGGGTATTCGGTCACGCTCCACAGCAGACTCTGTAAGAAACAGGGGGCCACTCATGAAGATGCTGCTGGGGATATAATAATGTAGGAGAGGTCATTGGCATGGAAACTCCTGTCTGGCAAGCCGAACAGTGAATCCAGCAGCGATCTCTACACCTGGAAAGGAGAGGCTATAACAGACGCTTCACTTTCCTTTAATGAGCGGGACATCCAGCCCAGACCACGCTACAACCCACAGGAATAATAACAGTTTAACCAGCCAGGCATGTCAAAGAGGGAACTAAGAAGGGTTGTGCATTAAGCTGGCCAATCCAACCTGTAGAAACCTTAAGTGACAAAAACTTTAATAGATACTGGCTGGTCATAATTTTTTGGCTTGGTGTGTATTTGTTGAAGAACTGTGCACCATAAAGAACTGCAGTGGTTGTGATTGATTGATGTGTTTTTACAAGAAAAAGTCAATTTGTGTCCTTTCTATTCACTGTTTGCTATGGGATAACAACGAAATTCATAGCCCTCCTACAGAATATGTACGAAGATACATTTTGTAGACGGGAGGAAGACTAATATCTGGTCAAGCACAACATATTGATCAGATATGTTAGTCAGGGTTCAGGCAAAATATACTGGCCAAGACCCTCACCTCGGCTTCCTAGTAACCCTCCCTATTTTTGTGGTAGCCTGACTAACTGTGTGAGGGATCGATGGGATCCCAGTAGTAGTGAGCGAAACGCAGATGAAGCCAAACATAGCACAACCGCCTGGAGGACCCCGGTCTACCTTCATCAGTATGTTCAGGATGTGGCGAAAGCTACTGCAACCCGCCACTTAATGTCCTTTTCAGAGCGCACAAAAGAGTAAACCTGCTCATTGTGGGCATTAGAAACAACAAGAAGTTTGTAGAGTAGTACATGAAGGAGCACTAACTGACAGCTTTGGGGTGGAAGGGTGAGACAAGGATCCCTGTTCTCACCTTTCCTGTTCTTGTTGGTTATAGATTGTAAAATGAAAACATCAATCGAGGGAAAAAGAACTGTATTCAGTGGACAACATGGTCACAATTGAAGGACCAGGACTACACAGATAATCTGGTAATATTGTCACACCATCCTTTCCAAATGTAAGAGAAACTTGATATAGTGAAAGAACAATCAGCCAAATAGAGACTGAATATCAACATGAAGAAAACCAAGCTCTCTAAACTCAACACTATCAGCAAAGAACCAATCAAGCTGGAGGGAGAGCAGTTGGAGGAAGTGGATATCTTTACCTGTTTGGGTAACACAGTTGGCACATCAGGAGGTACAGATGTAGATTTATGGATCAGAATTGGAAAGGCAATAGGGACATTCCTTACACTAAACATTATATGGAGATCCAGAGACATCAAGATTCACATCAAAGTTAAAATATTCAGCACCAGTGTCAAGTCGGTGTTACTGTATGGAGCGGAGACATGGAGAACGACCAAGGCCATACAACAAAAACTCCTGTCCTTTGTTAACAAATGTCTACAAAGGATCATGGGTGTAAAGTGGCAGGACATGATGAGGAATGAA
The DNA here is from genome assembly GCA_036924085.1 of Ariolimax columbianus. NCBI lineage: Eukaryota > Metazoa > Mollusca > Gastropoda > Stylommatophora > Arionidae > Ariolimax > Ariolimax columbianus. The sequence goes on along the minus strand of JAVGWX010000001.1, from coordinate 88,758,492 downwards.
GACCTATGGGAATGGAGCCAATGGCAGCCACTGGGACAACAAATTAAGAGAAGAAAATGGGGCTGAATAGAACATACGCTACATAAGGCACCGTCCTACATAGTCAGATTGGCTCTTGCATGGAATCCGCAGGAGAAGAGAGAGTTAGGCACACCCAAAAATATATGGAAAAGAGAATGTAAGAAGGAACTAAGAATAAATTATTACAGCTTGAGAGAGGCAGAAAGAGCAGACCAGGACTGTGCTTGCTTGCGAAATGTTGTCAATGGTTTATGCACTGACAGAAGTAATGTTCTTTGATTGATATTGATTCACTGTTTGGGAAAATCAAATGTCTACCATAAATTATATTTAATTTTTATATGTATACTCATCTTTATATACAATAATCACTATAATTAATTGTCAAATGGAATGCAGTACTTCCACTGTTTTAGGGAGATTTGATTGGCTGATTGAATCACATGATGTCGTCATAAGTAGATCAGCTTGATGCCAAGCTCTACAACAAGAAGTCCCGTGCAGGATAATTATGAAATGATGTCGCTGGGAAAATAAGCCAGCTCTGAATTTCAAAGAATCGTAAATGAGATACATGAAGAGGAGAAGAAACGAGGTGTGACCTAATTTTCTTTCAACTCAATGCTTAGCTTGTCATGATCAACTACAATGTGGAGCGCTTCTTCTTTTGTCATCTCACTTTCTATCGGGTTGTAGCCCAGTGTCGTGGTATGTATTTGTCTTTCGCCTCTCTTGTGCCCGGGTAAAAATTTTTTCCCATTTTATGGTAGGTCTCATTTATAAAGTCTGTCCACTTTTTTCTCGGCTTGCCTCTCGCCTGCTTCCTAGTGTTCTCCTGTAGGAAGATTGTATAAATATTGTGGTCTGGCTGCATTATTACAATGTGGCCAAACCAATTCATTCTCTGTTGCTCGATGTACTGTAGGCAGCGAATTGTTCCAACCTTCTCCCAAATACTCATATTTGTGATTCTGTCTCTTATGGTGTTGTTAAATTAAGGACCTTTCGTAGGCGCCGCAATTTGCAGGTGGCTAACTTTCATTCCTGGGCCTCATTCAATGCCCATGTCTGGCACTGGTAGCACAGGTTTGGGATAAAGATACTATTTATCATCTGCTTTTTTGCTTGGAGGGAAATCTTGGGGTGCCTTAGTATTGGAGACAGCTGCATGGGATGTTTATGAAAATATAATTGTGAAAACACACTTCTGAATTTGAAACAAGCATCTTCTTCTAGAAACAGTGATAGTTTTTTTTTAAAAGCAATAAAAACATCGATATCAACTTCTAGGTTTAAAAAATAAATTTTTTTTTATATATCATAGTATAATTAAATAACTATTTTGATATGTGCTATTTTCAACTCTTTAAACATTGATTGTATTCATGTTTGTACCCAAGCTGCCTCCATAGATTGTTGAGAATACAATGGGAGGATAGGGAACCAGACACCAAGATCCTCATGACAGCTAAACTGTTGAGCATCCACATACATTTGCAGAAGACCCAGATCAGGTGCGCCGGCCACATTGTGCACATGCCAGACAGCCGCATCCTCAAACAACTAATGTATGGCAAGCTGAAAAAGTACCTGTATTTAGTCGGTGGGCAAAAGAAGTGCTTCCTCAAAATATCTCTCACACACTTCAATATCAGACACCCTCCCCCTCCTCTCCAGGCCTGCCATAGAACCACCATTAGAGACACCCCCATTGCAGAGAATCGTTGGATCTCCAAGATGGGGAGAAAACTTACTGTGCAAAAAGACTGAACAACTGAAACACACTTTTTTATTTTATGTGTTTGCCTCACTAGTTTCTACTGGCAGAGGCACGCCTATTCCACTCCAGACCGTAGTCAACTGGACGATATTTAGAAACATGTCCAATTCTGACCTTATATACTCCATATATGGAAGGAGTTACTGCGCCAGAATTGGACAATCTTCGGACTCACCGGTGAGACACAGCACAACATGTCTGCCTGCTGCTGTCATCATCACATGCGATGGACCACTATTATGAAGTATCCTGTGCTCATTAAAAAATCATAAAGATTCTTTCACCTTTGTGTTCCATGCGAAGCATAGGGTCACGGCTGTATCAGGCCACCATACAGGAAACCTGTATTTGAGAACTTGAAGTGATGGGTTCAATAGTAGGTTTTAAGTGAGGTTTCTAGACCCAAACACAACCTTCTTGAGTCACCTCTTATGACATGCTTGAAAGGGTACAGTTTACCTGCAAGTACCACTCAGATGCAATTAGATCTTGATATTGATGACCCATTCCTCAGCGTAACTGCAGGTTCTTGTTGTGTACAGCAAGGGAGTCTGACCAACACATTGGAGGTCTCGGCGGTATCTTGTTACATCGAGGGTACCAGATTCCTGTCGCCGTACTCCATCGACCATCGTTTCGTCGCAACATGTGACCTGTCCATCTATGTTTTGCCTATGTCTGCAGAGATTACAGCATCATTCACGAAGGACAATCGACATATGTCAGAATTGTGGAGTTTTTGTATACATTGGTTCTGGAGAATGATTCCCACCAAGCGTCTCACAAGTGAGGCCTGGGTCACTCTCAATTTGTCCTCCAGTGATTTTGTTAGTGTCCATGCCTCAACACCGTAGCACATAGTAGGGAGCACAGTGGAATTGAAGAGAGAGGCTCGTAGGTTCTGGTCTTGGCAATTATCCAGGACTGTGTTAATGGATAAAAATGCTGCCCAGGCCACGCAGCGACATCGTCAGGTTCCAGGTTATTCTCCATATTGAGGAGGCGTCCAAGATAGATGTACTCGTTGACATCCTCTTGTTGCACACCACCAAGGAAGACTGGATCACAATTGACGAAACGATTGCAAAATACTTTCGTCTTCGAGATACTCATCATCAGTCCCACTTTCCTTTAGAAATATACAGAATAATTTAATTTTTTTAATGTTTTACTCTAGTCCCAAAATGGTTACAGTGTTTGCTTGTAACTATAAAACTAACCAGGGATGTAGGCTAGTTTTTCAGTCTCATCATCATCAGGTGTCCTACCAGTTGGCGTTGGCGTTCATGTACCTCCATCCACTTCTATCACGTGTATCGTTTACCAACTCTGTTGACAAACATTCTCTCATGCTGTCCAACATCTTCTCTCTCTGCCTTCCTCTGTCTCTCTTTGCTGCTATCTTTCCCATTGTCACAACGTGCTCTAAACCGTATCTTCTTATAACATGCCTGAAAAAAAGGATGACTGCCCTTTTCTGATCTTTGCAATGAGTTGTCTTTGAGTTTGTGTCTCTTCGAGTACTGTATAATTAGTATTCCTTGCATTCCATGGGATCCGCAGCATTCTTCTGTAAAATCACATCTCCGTTGCTTCCAAATATCTATGTGCTTGCTTGCTGATTGTCCATGATTCACTGCCATATGTCAGTACTGGTTCCACGTAGCATCAGTCTACCCTAGTCTAAATGGGTACCTAACTCAGAGCTAATGAGGATGAGACAGCAAGGAATCATGAATGGCTCAGGGAATGGAGTATTTACACACACACATGCACACATACCGACACATATGTTAACAGTATAAGCTCACTGACCATCAAAGAACCCTAACCTGCTGGACTGTACTGCTTGTTTGTTCTGTTCTATTGTGCAGGGCGTTGATCATGAAGATAAGAGCATTGAGCATGAGGAAATATTTGAAGAATATCAAGACATTTTGGGGGCCTACTCTCATGTCTGTGTTAGGGAGAGCTGTGTCAACTTTACTGAGAAGGAAGTTACAGAGCGTAGGTTTTATAATTTCTGAATTTGAACTTGAAATAAGTTTACGAAATATTTTGCGTTTCATAATATTAAACATTCAGTCCTTTGTTGTTTCGAGGTAAGATGTCAGCCTCAAGTGCTGGAAGTCACGGTGAAGACCGGAATTTTTTCAAATGGACTTTCTGGTATTTCCCCGGATCTCTGGGTAGTAGAGATCGGATGCCTATGTGCAGTGTCGCGCATCTAAAAAATGCATCAGCAGTTGGAAATCTAAAAGAGTAGGCTTATCGGCCACTGCCCAGGCAGAAATTCTAGATTATGTTAAAAATCTACCCAATTTATTACGGTACTGGATCCTCGCCAGTGCTACAGATGTTGTGCATTGTGCTGAGATTCTCCAAAAAATATGGAGAAAAACAGAGCACTTATGGGTTAAACCGTGTGCATTGACATTGATTCTTCAATTAAACTAAACTCAATCCCACATAACAAAGCACCAGGCATAGAAGATTTACCCATCAACCTCATCAATGCAGCAGGGAACATACTCCAAGGTTTACTTTTTCCATCGTATGAACACCAACTTTCAAGAAATTTATGGTCCACAGATCATATAATATCAGTGATTATAACTTTTCTTAACTTAACTTTATTCTGATTTAGAAGACTCAGCAGAGTCTGTATACAACCAGTTTCATTTACATTACCTTGCTCTAAAAGCTATGTGCATCCAATTTATTCTTAAATGCATTAACCGTAGCAATGCATTCTAAGCATTCACCACTCTCTGACTAAAAAAATATTTCCAAATATCTAATCTGGACCTTTCTTTAGTTCATTTTTAGCTATGCCCTCTTATTCTTGTGGTTGGTTCTATTTTGAAAAATTTGTTATAGTCTAATTTATCCGTTCCTCTGATTATCTTATAAACCTGTATTAAGTCACCTTGAATTCTTCTCTTTTCTAGACACTAGGTAAGTTTTTCTGAGTCTTTCCTCATAACTGTAATTCTGGAATCCCACTGTCAGCTTTGTCACTCTTTTTTGTATTCTTTCAAGCATGTTTATATCCCCTCTATGATAAGGACTCCACACCTGTACACAGTACTCCAATCTAGGTCTAAGTAATGCTTTATTCAGTTTGACTATCACTTCCTTGCTCCTATGTTTAATATTTCTTTTTATCATACCTAACATTGCATTTGCCTTTTTCACTGCTACCTGAACTTGCTCACTCACCTTACCTGTATGATATATTATAACCCCTAGGCCCCGTTCCTAGGTCTCAATACCCAAAAATTGATGTCTAATATCACATGCTTCAAAAATTCTACTGAAAATAATTAAGAATAGAATTGATAGCAAGATAGATTCAGTGTTAAATGAAAATTAGTTTGAATTCCAAAAATGATAAAAGCACTAGAAGCGCAGTTGAAATACTAAGGTTTCTTGCAGAGAGAATGATTGAAGATGGTAGAGCTCTCTTTATCTCACAGGTTCCAAACCCATGGATCACGACCCCAAATGCAGTCATGAAGGGTTTTCTGTGGGACGGCTGGCTGAAACAGTAAACTAAATTCTCATTTTTAATAGGTGTCTTAAAGTTTGAATCATATCATAATTTTTCAATATCGAATTTAACCCATAAACGTATGAATGGTTTTATATTTTGTGTGCCCAGTGGATACACTGAAGCGAGCCATAGCCACATACATCAACATGCTGCGCCCCCGCCTACCCCTGAGAGCCAGACAAGTGCAGAGGTTTTCATATTTGACACATAATTACAGAAGATACTCGTTGTGGAATTGAAATGAGAAACAGGATTACAATAACAAAATTGGCATTCCATGAGAAATAAAATCTTCTAACATCTAGTAATATCAATATTGAACTTCGTAAAAAGAACAATCACCACATATATCTGACCTGTAGCACTGGTATGGCTCTGAAATATTGACTCTAAATTAAAAGGATGACAAAAACCTTACAAGTTTTTTAGATGCGGTGCTATCGTTGGATACAGAGAGTGAGCTGGACAGAGACTAGGTCAAGCGAGCAAGTGCATATCGACATAGGGGCACATAGACAATGAAAAATATACAAAAAAGGATAGATAGTCTTGGCTTGGCCACAATGTGAGACATGGAGGTCTACTATTGAAAATACTGGAATACAAAATTCAGCGGAAAAGAAGAAGAGGGCATCCAAGAACCAAGTGCATCACACAAGCGGGCAAGAACGTTGGCTGCAGACTTATGATGATCCGAAGAGATCTACAGAGTACATAAGACATGTTCAGACAACTTCAACACCAGGAAGAATGTACAAAACGTCACCACACTAATGGCGCAAAGCTTTTGTGCTCATCCCTGCAAGGAAGCCAAATGTGTTCTAATCTATCTCAAGTAATGTGTGCTTCTCTTATATTAAATTATATTAATCTGTTTTGAATAAACACAGCAGGCTCTGTGAAATGACAGATCCATATTAATAAAGTCCAACCTACTTCCCTACCACTTTTCTTTAGTAATACCTCTCTCTCTCTCTCTCTCTCTCTCTCTCTCTCTCTCTCTCTCTCTCTCTCTCTCTCTCTCTCTATCTCCCCCCCCCCCCATTCCCCAACAACCACTCTTTCTTAGCTGTAGCTACTGCATCACCGCTCTTCTCAAGCTGTAGCTACTGCTTCACCACTCTTCTCTAGTTGTAGCTACTTCCTCACCACTCTTCTCTAGCTGTAGGTACTTCCTCACCAACTCTTCTCAAGTTGTAGCTACTTCCTCAGAACTCTTCTCTAGCTGTAGCTACTCACCACTCTTCTCTAGCTGTAGCTATTCACAACTTTTCTCTAGCTGTATCTACTTCCTCACCACTCTTCTCTAGCTGTAGCTACTTACCACTTTTCTGAAGCTGTAGCTATTTCCTCACTACTTTTCTCTAGCTGTATCTACTTCCTCACCACTCTTCTCTAGCTGTAGCTACTTACCACTCTTCTCAAGCTGTAGCTATTTCCTCACTACTTTTCTCTAGCTGTAGCTACTTCCTAATAACGTCTCTAGTTGTAGCTACTCATCGCTCTTCTCTAGTTGTAGCTACTTCATTACCACTCTTCTTTACCTGTAGCTACTTCCTCACCACTCTTATCAAGCTGTAGCTACTTTCTCTGAACTCTTCTCTACCTGTAGCTACTTCCTCGCCAACTCTTCTCTAGCTGTAGCTACTGCTTCACGACTCTTCTCTAGCTGTAGCATACTGCTTCACCACTCTTCTCTAGCTGTAGCTACTGCTTCACCACTCTTCTCTAGCTGTAGCTACTTCCTCATCACTCTGCTCTAGCTGTAGCTCCTCACCACTGTTATCTAGCTGTAGCTACTTCCTCATCACTCTTCTCTAGTTGTAGCTACTTCCTCACCACTCTTCTCTAGTATTACTTACATTCACACCACTATAATTTTGAGGCTAAATTTAAAATTGATTTGCTATATTTATGAATTGTCAATTTAGATGCCATTTTGCTGTTTGTTTTTTTGTTTGTTTTTGTGTTTGCCTTATTTCTGTATTCCCCAAAGGCAGTGTGTGTTGCACTACATTTTTATTTTGCGCCTGTTAGCCCAGTGCATCCGACTTCTGCACGCATTTTATGTAAGGGTCTGCTTCCTCCTGCATTATTCATCTGTAACGTCAGTGCTGTGATTGGGGAGCGAACTCAGCACCTTCGGATTGTGAGCCGTGTGACTTAACTACTAGCCCACATAATCCCCTCAAAATGTCATTTGTAATTGTTGCCCTCATTGTCATGCATGTTATTCCTGTGTTGTTTGCTTCTGTTCCAACCAGTAATGCTGTTACAGGCATAGAAGAACTAAAGCTATATTTGTGAACTGTGTTATGTTGGTCATTGGAAGCCTGTTTTTGTTGTAGAATTTCTGTTATGTTTTCTATACATCTGCCATGTGTTCTTCCTCATACCATGTATAGGGAAGGCGTGGGCTAGTGGTTAAGCGACATGGCTCACAATCCAGAGGTGCTGGATTCGATTCCCAACACAGCACTGGCCGTTACCTCAGGGAAGCAAACCCTTAAAAAATTACGGAGGAAGCAGACTCTTACTTAAAAATACATGCCGATGTCAGATGCACTGGGCCAACAGACGCAAAATAAAAACATAGTTCAACGCACACCGCCTTAGGGAATTGAGAAATTAGGCAAACGCAAATACATTTTTTAAAATATAAAAATACCATGCATCCAAGTCATCTTGTGTTATATACATGCAGTGGTAGTTGACCAAGTTATATTTTCATACGATGACCAAACAAGCTCACTTCTAAATGAACATATTAAATATTTTATCAGAAATGTCACCGTTTAATTATAGTTTCAGACTTCCAATTACATGGATGGGCAGAATGGAGATACAGTTTGAGCAGAACAAAAAATACACCACATTCAAAGTATGCCATTCACAAGGTAAGCAATAGCACACATACATTCTATCTATCTATCTTCAGTCCATTTGTTTCGTTAGACGTTGTGGGAAGATGTAACCTCCTTCGTTTCATATTATTTGGCAGGCGAAAATAAACTGGTGACTTGCCAGGTGAATCCCAGAATCTGTTACCAACCTAATGGTTGGTAGCTCCTGGAATATATGATCGCCTATTTTTGGGACTGGTGGTGGTGGAAACGTAAATAAGAGCAATGTAAACCCACAGCCTGTCAGGCGCTATCTATGCCGCTGTGCCGCTAACCACATAACCAAGTCCTGATGTTATGGCCACACAGTCTCCTTTTTGCAACATATTCTCTGTGAGGCGAGAATCCCTAGATTAATTTTAGTAAATTTCTAACTTGAATTTTGCTCGAGCAGCTGCTGTTAAGCATTCTCTTTTCAATACTCAACTGCCGAGGGATTTTTAACATGCGCACCACTACACACGGTTGTCTGATCTCACTACTCAGAGATCAGTGGAAATTTTTGCCAGATGATCCAAGTGAAAAAATCCCAGTCTCCACCGTGATTTGAACCTGCAAACACCTTACCTCAAGACCACTGGGTTCCCCTAAATTCACATACAATCAGTAAATCCAAACCCTGTGGAACATAGGTCCTCAACAAATAATCGCAGTGAGCTTTGATCAGCGGTCAGCTGCTCCAACTGTATCCACAACTGACTAGTGCTCTCGCTATCAGCGGTCAGCTGCTCCAATTGTATCCACAACTGACTAGTGCTCTCTCTATCAGCGGTCAGCTGCTCCAACTCTATCCACAACTGACCAGTGCTCTTTCTATCAGCGGTCAGCTGCTCCAACTCTATCCACAACTGACCAGTGCTCTCTCATACAGCAGTCAGCTGCTCCAACTCTATCTACAACTGACCAGTGCTCTCTCTATCTGCCTCCACTTCCTTCACCAGGTGTGTCGAGGTCTTCCTCTCTTTCCCACCGGCTTCCAGTGCAGACACTGTTGAGTAATGCTACGAGTATCCCCCCTCAAGGTGCGACTTATCCATCCGCATTGTCTCTTCTTCATATCTTATGCCACAGGCTGACATTTGTGACCTCATAATACTTCAAACCTAAAATTTAGCTCAGGCAGCCATTTTTGAATGTCTGCACCCTGCTTGTTATCTGCTTACTTGTCTGCCGCCTCGTAGCACAAACACCGATTTTACATTTCAGTTGAAAATTCGAATCTTCGTCCTGGACTTGATTTCCCAGGATCTCCACACACACACACATAGAAATTGGGTTCTCTTTAGAAACAATTTGCTTGTATAGATTGTATTGTAGAATTTGGTATGTGTGATTGGCAGAGATGTTAAAGCACTCTTCTGCACCAAAGAGATCAGGTTCATGACACAGGTATGACATGGCTCATTTAACTAGTTGTAAAATTGGTTATCTAGCTTTCTTCTGAGATAGGGAAAGCCAAGAAGCAAACTGGTCACAGAAGATTAGTAAGCTGCTGACAGCTAAGTCTCTAATACTTTATTACTTGACTTTTTCCTTCCATGAATGCCATGAAGCGTAGTGTAGGTCTCGTACTTGGGCCAAATGTGCCGATGTGGTCGTTGTGAGCCCATGCTGGTATAGAATGTCTTTGATGTTGTCTATCCATTTGCTTCCCCTTGCTCTAAGCCCACATCTTCTAATATTTAATAATTACATTTCTATGAGGGGACTTCAAATGAAAGCCGTAAATATATTGTTTTTTGTAAATTCATTCTGAAAATATGAAACACAACTGTATCATTTTTCAACGCATTCACCATTTCGTTCGATATGTCTCTCAGCACCTCACGGTAGAAGAGGAGTGACTAAGTAAGTAATGTCCCTCAGCGCCTATAAAGTGCATGGATTCCTGCAGAAAAAATATCTTTGTCGCGTGTGTAACCACTTGTGCATCACATGCTGTACCTCTTATTTGGACCTGAAAGTCTTTCCGCCTAATGCCTCTTTTAGTCGTCCAAAGACATGGATATCACTTGAAGCTAGGTCTGATGAGTATGGTGGATGTGGTAGACACTGAAAGTGGAAGTCCTTGATGGTTGCATCCCTTGCATGAGCATTATGAGGGTCAAGCGTTGTCTTGTTGCAAAAGGACACTTTTACTCAGAAGTCCACGTCATTTGGACACTCTTGACATCTTTTGCAACCATATTAACAAGTTACAGTACAAATAGTAGAGGACGATCCAGGCACAATTGAAGAACGGAAATAAATAAACATGGCAGAAACTGGTCAGACTGGAACCAACTGGAGGCGTTGGGGAAAAACAGAAAGGCTTGGCGGCATATGTTTGTTGAGGGCATATGATCCAATGGGGATAGAAAAAGGTGATTGATGACTAGGAATATGATTGATTGATTGCTGTGGACATAGCATTTTTTATATATATAATGTATTTTAAAGTGACATGGCACAAGATGATTCTTTTGAAAGGCAAAAACCAGATAACTATCAGATTTATTTATAAGTCAGTCAAGCAGTTTAAAACCACTATATAAATGCTGAGCACTTCTATATAGCATAAAGGATACTAATAACCCTAACACAACATTTACACACACACAATTTGTATTTATTTTAAAATGTGTTTTTTGTTTGTTTTTGTGTTCAATTTATTTAGGCTTTGCCAGTGCTGTTTGACAGCCAAAAGATAAGTGAACTTGCTTACATTGCCAGTAGCTGTGATGCTGATCTCCAGGGGGAAGCTATGATACTTTTAGAGATGTTGATGCTGAGACATGAAGATGATGCCAAGTTCAGTCTAAAAGCACAAGTAATGTACTAGAAAGTTCTGTGATTAAATATGATTATGTTATATGTTGTCCACTCTTATCATATGAGGGATGGTCATTAAGTAATAACAATTGTATTATAAATGAATGGTATTAGAGTATAAACAATGGAAAATCTTATTTCGGGACACAATATGGCTCTTTAGCAATACTTCCAAGTAGGGATTGTGACGACCAAGCAGTATGTATTTTCACAATTTAATGTACAACACACACACGCACGCACGCACACACACACCACACACACACACCAACTGTCAACTTACACAGTGGAAGAACGAGGCATTGTTTGTTTATTGTGGTCAGAGTGTGAAACCTTCTGAAATCTATGGAAGAATGAAAGTTTAGTATAGAAACAGTTGTTTGGACCAGGATAGAGTGTATGAATGGCTAACAAAATTTCAAATTGGAAGACAAAAGGTCATTTATGAACCATGACGTGGCAGCGACAAGTCACTATTGATGAAATAGCCATACATTTCAACACAAGTCACGGATCTGCACACAAAATTGTTCATGATGATCTCGGTTATATAAAATTATTTAGCAGATGAGTCCCAAGACAGCTGACAACGAGGTAATGGAGGCAGTGCAAAATTGATTAAAGATCACACCAAAAAACTTGTTACTATAGGGCATCTTCAAGCTAGTGGACCAAGTGGGTTGCCAAGCAGGAGGACTATGTTGAAAAATGAGACAACAAATGTATGTTTCGAATTCTTGTAAAAAAATCATTCAGAAAAACTTGTTTTTTAATGACTGTCCCTCATATAATGCTGTATCTTTAAAAAAAAATTATTATGTAACAAAACTGTCTCCAAGATGTGACATAATATATGAACAATTGCTTGGGGCTGAAAATGCAGCAGTAAATGAGCTGACAGCAGCCAGTGACTCATAACTAGCTGGTTGCATACAGTGACCTATATAGACCATGATGCTATTCAGCCTCCAAGTGGTGACCCTAAAAACAGAATATTAGAAACTGAAGAGGGAAGATAAATCCGACCTAAAAAATGCTGTGCTGAAATTGGATGTGTTGGGTCAAAAGGCGCAGATAAAGCAGCTTTGCTATAAACTACGACACAATGTCACAAACATCCTTTTCAAGACGAACACCGAAGAAGAAGAGCAATTGCTGATATGGTTACTTACTTGCTTGACTACTTGATGACCTGTTCCTCAGGTGGGTTGTACCCCTGCCTGCTCATCCCAACTTATCCAACGATCTCTTTCCTGCGTTATGGAAGTCCAGTGGGTTTCCTTTTAACCCTTTACAGTCCATCTAATTTACAAGATGTTGGTCTTAATGTCTACGATAAGAGCAGTCATTTTATGTTACATGGTCAAGAAAGAAAAAGGAATTAAAACTAAAATTAGGATTTCAAAATTTAACTCATTCAATCCCACATATTTTGGACCTCTGGACACAAATCTTTTCTAATGTAAAACTCAAACACAGCATCACTAAGTTGTAATCTATTTATCTTCAATAAAAGTTCCCTGAATTAACACATATTATATACCAAACTGGGGACGGCGTGGCCTAGTGGTTAAGTGGCACGGCTCACGACCCGAAGGTGCTGGGTTCGATCCCTACCACAGCACCGGCCGTTACCCCGGGGAAGCAAACCCTTAGAAAATGCAGGAGGAAGCAGACCCTTACATAAAATGCGTGCTGAAGTCGGATGCACTGGGCCGACAGGGGCAAAATAAAAACCACAGTGCAACGCACACCGCCTTGGGAAATAGAGAAATAAGGCGAACTCAAAAAAAAAAAAATTTAAAAAAATATACCAAACTATGAAGCCCATGGTGGAAAGTCTCAGCAAGGCAATAATGCAAGCCGCCACTGAAACCATCCCAAGAGGAGCTAGGAAAAACTATAAGCCCTACTGGAATGATGAGTTGCAGAAAGCGGAAGATGCAGTAACAAATGCTAGGAACATGGCAGAGCGAGAAAAATCCATGGAGGCAAACATCGCCCTCAAAGCCGCCACGGCGAAATACAAACACACTCTTAAGCAAACAGCAAGAGAAAGCTGGAAAAATAAAACGGAAAGCCTAAACCTGGACAAAGAAGGGAACAAGCTATGGAAGCTAGTCAGAGCCATGAACGACGAAACCCCGTCAAACAAACAAATTACCATCAAGCAGGGCGAAAACTTGCTCACCGGTAAGAAAGCCACAAACGCTTTTGTCGATCACTATGCCAGAGCAAACCACATCGAGGTCCCTGCAGATAGGCATACAGACATTAGTGAAGAGCTAAAGGGGCACGACAACATCAATACGGCACCTGAAGAGCACATGATAGCCAAATTAACAATGAGCGAAATGGAAGAGGCTATGAGAACATTAAAGAAAAGGAAATCTCCCGGAAAAGACAGGATAACAAACGAAATGCTGATGGGGCTGGGCCAAACAGCGAAGAGGAAACTGCTATCGATCCTGAACCAAAGCTGGAAAAGGGGAATTGTACCCCAGGCATGGAAAGCTGATGGAATGTATGATAAACACCAGACTGATGTGGCATCTGGAAGAAAAACGAATACTAATTCCACAGCAAGCCGGCTTTAGACAGCACAGATCCACTGAGGACCAGGTCATCCTCATAGCCCAGGAAATAGAAGATGCCTACCAGGCACAGAAACACACAGTAGCTGTTTGGGTGGATCTGGAAAAGGCATTTGACAAAGTCTGGAAAGATGGACTTAGTGTCAAGCTAAGAAGAAGTGATGTTTGTGGGAAAATGTACAAGTGGATCAACCACTACCTCAAACAAAGAACGGCCAGAGTCCAAGTACAAGGGCAGATGAGCAAAAAGGTGACACTCGAGCAGGGAGTACCCCAAGGGGGAGTACTGTCACCCACACTCTTCCTGGTATATATAAACAACATTACAGAGAATATACCAAGAAGAGTCCATAGCTCAATGTTTGCAGACGATCTGGCTATGTGGACCTCTGAAAAGAATCTCACCATAGTAAGAAATCGGATGTAGCAGGCCCTAACATCGCTGGAAGAGTGGGCGAACTCATGGCTGGTCAAAATAAACGAGGAGAAAACCACATGCACAATATTCTCGCTTTCAATCAAGCCAAACGACAACCCAAACTATCTGGGAGTCACATTTGATCGGCGCATGACATGGAAAAGTCAGATCGAGAGAAACCGAATGAGAGCCAGAGAAAGAATGGCAATCATGAGGAAACTTGCTGGCACAAGCTGGGGAGTAGACGAAGGCATACTAAAGAAACTGTACACTGGAAGAGTGAGACCAGTTCTCGAGTATGGCATTGCGGCTTGGACAACAGCAGCAAAGGCGAACTTCAATAAAGTTAGCAAACTTCAAAACCAAGCAATGAGAGTTATAACAGGAGGCATGAAGTCAACGCCAATTGTAGAACTTGAAAAGATTACAAAACTGCAATCCATGACCGATAGAAGAGACTGCAGAGCCCAGCTGCAGTCAGAGAAACTCCGAAGACTGACTGCCCATCCAATGCACCAGAGACTAAACAATTTGGGAAATGGGAAACTAAAGCGGAGAAACTTTGCAGAAATAGCCAAAGCAAAGATGCACGAAGATCCCATAAACGCACTAACAACACCAAAACCCATCACTACTGTACGAAAACCTACCTGGAGGCAGGATATATTTCCAGAGGTGGTAGAAAATATACCAGGTATTGGAAACAAAAACTGCCAGACTGAAAAAGAAAGGAGAGATACTACCCTAAGCTTTATATCGAAAAGCTACCCAAGCATGGACTGGACCCATGCATACACCGACGGTTCTGTAACAAACACTACACAGAACGGAGGGGCAGGAGCATTCCTGAACCTACCAAATGGCAGAAAAATAACACTGTCATTCGCTACTGGTAAGTACACAAGCAATTTCAGAGCGGAGGCAGAGGCACTGAGGGTGGCAGTGGAAGAAATGGTGACACACAAAGAAAATGAAAGCCATATAGTCCTGCTTACAGATGCTCTCGCCGTAGTCACAGCGCTAAAAAGCCAGAAAAACACTGAGCTTAATGACTTAAGAGCAGCACTCTGCCAACTGTGCCAGCAGTCCGCACTAAAAAGGGTAGTGGTACAGTGGGTCCCATCACACTGCAACATCCAAGGCAGCGAGGAGGCAGACAGACTGGCAAAAGAAGGTGCAAGACTACCACAAACAGATACAAGTATGACGTACGAAGAGTCAAAACGGCTTATCAAAGCCAGATACATGACCAAATGGGAAACCGAACATACTGGTTACACCAAAAACGATGCCTATTACCAGTTGAACAGAAGAGAGCAGGTCGTTGTCTTCAGACTTCGCACTGGCCACAATAGACTAAGGTACCACCTATTCAACAAATTAAAGATAGGTGGTACCGACGAATGAACGTGCGGTACCGGTAAAATGACCACTGAACATCTGCTGCAGAACTGCCCGACATACGAGGATCAGAGAGAGCAGATGTGGCCATCACCAGTGGAACTGCAAGACAAGCTCTATGGCAGTGTCGACAGCCTCAGGATGACCGCCGCTTTTTTCGAAAAAATAATGGTTACTGTCTGACTGCGTACGAAGAAGAAGAAGATATACCAAACTGTTCACAATTGCGGCCATAATACAATGGAATACACATATTTTACAAATGGAGGTGAAAATTTGTGTATGATGGATTATAATTGCATAATCGTTTTTAATTTTTGAAAATTGTGAAAAGAAATTGGTTTTCCTCATCAGCACATTAATCATCTCTAAACCAATAAACGAGTAACGTAATGACTTTCTATTGACGGTAATCCACAATGGAAGATTTTCTGAAAGTTACACATAATTTTCTGCAGTTCGTTTCACAGTATTCATATTTTACTGAAGGCACGTGAAGTTCAAAACATGCTAAAAAATAAACACACAAATCAACATTAGCTTGAGTGTTTACAACTTTACGCACATTTTGAAATAATATTCCTGCTACATTCAAATTTATATGTATACACATATAATATATACCTCCCCCCTCATCAGTAAATTTAGTTTCACTTTAATTACTTGACTTAGAACTGAGAATAAATAAAGAAATCAAAATATATATATCAGAACGATCTATATCTTCATCATCACTACCATTAGCAATAATATAATGTAACCAAGCTTGTACTGTAAAAACTCTATTTGGTCTGACTGAAGGGGCATGGGCTAGATTCAAGGCTGCCCTCCACACACAAAAATTGGGATCGCAAGTACGAAAATAAAAATTTTTTCAATGAAACCCACGCTAACTCTTTCGGGAATTAATTTACAAAATATGCCAATAACCAAAATAAACATTTAGGAGAACTAAGAATGGGAAAGTATGTGATTTTCTGAATACTTTGTGAACACAGTCGCAAAAGCCGATATATCGGCTCCTGCTTTTTCTGGAAAAATCCGGAAGCCGATGTATCGGCTCGCGAGAATGAATGAGTTAAAGATACCATTGTTTATAAATATCAAATTTAGCTAAATAACAATATATGGTTGATGTTGTTCCCGATAAATTGGACTAACTTTTAAAAAGAAATTATTATTATTGCCCATCGTAAAGTGATGATGGCCACAACATCAGGCGGTTTTGTCTTAATATTGTGATGTGCGCTGTATTTACAAGTAGCAAGACTATTGGTCAAGATGACTGGAGGTAACTCTGGATGCAGGTACTCTAGTCTTACCCCCATGTGAGACCAGGGGTCGCTTGAAACTTGCGGATTCGATCGCCCACCGTTTCCGTTCATTGTG
This sequence comes from Ariolimax columbianus, assembly GCA_036924085.1. NCBI lineage: Eukaryota > Metazoa > Mollusca > Gastropoda > Stylommatophora > Arionidae > Ariolimax > Ariolimax columbianus. The sequence goes on along the minus strand of JAVGWX010000001.1, from coordinate 88,741,619 downwards.
TGTATCGAGTGTCTTTACTGCTTGACTACAATTTTTTTTTTGTTGTCCATCACAAGTGATGAAGACCACTCTCTTTGTTCAGCCGTGTGGACAGTCGTATCTCTTGCTGTGTCCGCTAAAATGGGTGACTTGCGCTGTGATTTGGATTAAAGTGAGGAAGAAACTGCGCCTTTTGTCAACCTCACTCACAGAGCCTAAGCTACCTTTTGCCAGTGGCAAGACATTCATCGAGACGACTGGAGATAGCATTGGATGCAGATTTTGCCTCAGGGTTACCATCGAAGCTTTTCCGTAAACATGTAACCCGCAGGGTGGGAAGGCATCTAACGCAGTTTGTCGTGCCTTTTTGATAACCACGAGAGGTCTTATGGACAACACTCAGCGTGTGAGTGAGTCTGGCATCTCTCCCCAGCTGTATTCAGTTCATCATAGTAGCATCTAAAATTCCCACACACTATATTCGTGGAGGTTAACCGGCAGAACTAACCCGTGAGATACGACACAGGTATAACTAGTTTAAGCGTAGCGCCATTCAGCCGGCGTCCAGACCAGGATAAACGGATGGAAGAAATCACAAAAAAAGAACGAAATAACAAGTCCAGACGGAAAACAACTCCACGTATCAGTGAACACAAGTGTAAGTCATCGACTAGTGTGAATTCCAGGCAAATCCGTGGTCTGGCGGCATCCATAATGATCCAAAACAGTAGAGAAATGTAGACTCGCAGCCAGTTACGGCGCTATCTTAGCCAGATTTTGACTACAGTGACCCCCCTGTAAATAGTGCTACTCTAGTTGACTGCAATGAACAATTTGGACTGTGAAGGGTTAATGTATCATTTATGTTGTAGTTAAGTGCAAGGAAGTCTGATCAATGCATTGGTGGTCCACCACACTGCCTTGTTGATGTGTTCCAGTATTCATAATTTCTTCTGAGTATTTGACTTGCCCATCAATGTTCTGGAAAGTTTGCTGGAACAACTGCATTGCTCGCTTGCTGAAAAGCTAGGCCAAATCCAAGTGGAAACCATTCAGAAGGTTCAACAAGCTTTCGGTGATGATGTCATGAGCAGAAAACAAATAGAGGATTGTTAAAATTGCTTCAAAGATGGCCGCACATCAGTGGAAAGCGGAGCATGTTCCAGTAGGACCTCAACAAGTCGAAATGATGAAGTCATTGACAAAATATGAATCTTGGTTTTAAAGAACGATTGTGTCACCATCTGATAACTTGGGGATAAGCGTTGGTTCAGTACACTCCATTTTGAGCAAGGATTTGGCTATGTGGAGAGTGTCTGCAGAATTTGTGTGGAATTTGGCAGCTCCATCATGATAATGCACTTGCCAATTCTTCGCATCTGATTCAGACTTTCTTGGCCAAACACAACATTCCTCTGGTTCGCGAGGCTCCCTATTCTTCCAACATGGCTCCATGCATTTTTTGGCTGTTTCCCAAGCTGAAAATTCTGCTGAAAGGGACTCGTTTGAGTCACTAGAAGACATTATGCAGAATGTGATGACCCGGCTGTACTCCATTTCCCAAAAAGACCTTAGTGAAATGCTTCCAACAATGGCAGGACCACTGGGCAAAGTGTGTGGAGTCCCAAGGACAGTAATTTGAAGGGAATTATGGTTTCAAACCTCCAGGTGAGAAGTTGTAATTTTCCGGCCAAAAGGTCAGATACGTTTTGAACACACCATGTATATCTACCTCAACATGGAAAATAGCCTGAAGCTTAAGATTGTCATACAATGGCAAGTGGGCTGGATCACCTTCAACTCGATCAAGATGGCAACAGACACCATGAAAGACACCAGACTACAAGTATTTATTTCAGTGGTCCTACCAGTGATGTGATATGGAAGTGAAACCTAATCTCTGACAAAAACTACGGGGAACATATAACTTGCTTGAGTGCCGTTGCGTGGAGCTATCACTTTGGCAACAGCACTAGACGAACCAACACAACAGTGACATCCGGGCAATGTCACACGTCAAAGATGTCTCCCAGCATGCCAACAACTCCAAGCACCGCTGGTCTGACCATGTAGTCAGAAGAAAAGACAAATGCAGGAACATATCAACAACTCTGTGAAACCCGCGGGGCAAAAAGATACCTCCTGGAAGACCTCCCATTCGGTGGCATGACTCTCTCGAGCTGCACAACAACATTTGTGACCCCCTGGTGCAAACAAGCTAGCCGTCCACTGGACAACTCATATCAAAAACAGAGTTGGCTGAGACCTCATCTGGGACCCGCACAAGATAAAAAAACTGCAGTACTGGTTGAGTCCAGCCCATTAAGCAGAGAAATGCACCCACTGGCTACCACCAATTCGCACAAGAGTTGGGACCTGCACAAAGGGAGCCACCATTATAGAAGTACAGGTCAACTATGACTATTCTAAATTTAACATTTGTATTGTTTGTTTTGTCTCTAATGTGAAATTAATGTTTTCTTTGTACAGATACCCTTAGAGAGTTTGCTGTTTGAAGGTCTGGTTGATTTGTGTCATAAGTTCACTGTCGATAAAGATACAAGTGTTTACGTGCCCATTCAGAGAATCTCTATAATATATATGATGGTTCTAAGTGGCATGATTATGAGCTGTGGGAATAAGGCAGAGATTACATTTTGTGACATGCATTTCAATTTAATTTTGTAAGTATTAAAAAACTGTTCTATTCTGTTAATTTAACCTTTAGCACGCCACCGACCGTTTTACGCAGACAAACTTGACTCTCATTTTTTATTTATTTTATATTCATGAATGACCAAGCTGAATACATCACGTTCATCTACACAAGCTTTTCGCCGGTAAAAGTATTGTATGTTAGATTACAAATGGATTTTGAACGATTTATTTTCTTATTACGCCGATTGGAGCCAGCCGATCTTTTTCGAAAGGTGAAGTGTGCTATTCTGGCCAACACCTCACATTTTGTTCCTTCATCACTGACACTCGAACCAAGATATTTAAAACGGTCAAGCACTTTGAGTTCCTGACCATTAGCTTTTATCCTACTGTTGAAGCCTTCTGCATTGTTGGTCATTAATTTTGTCTTTTCAGCGTTTATCTCCAAACCATAGTCAAGTGGAGGCTGTGAACAAAATTTAAGATCTCTAGGTTATGTGAAATTTGGTCAACTCATTCACTTCAAAATATTTTGTTTTCTTGTGCAAAACTCATGTAGCAGACCCTCTGCTAGCCGTGATCTAACTTAGAACATTCTCACACTCATCCACATCATCATGACCATACTCAGTAAATGACATATCACACAGCAGGTGGCATATTTATTATATCATACTAATATCATAGAATGAGTAGAGAAATTACAAACACAATATAATACATATCTTAACTAAACATTCTACTAAAACGGGAATTGCAAGCATTAGCTATTGATGGAATTCCCAACTAACTAAAAACCCAGTTCTATTGCCTTGCAATTACATCACACACACATCGCCTTAACTGCGTCTTCAACACACCTTATCAAATACTCTTCCTCACTGAAATCCCCTCAGGCGGGCGATCTCGCCATACTCGTTCACAATGTGTCCTTGCTTACAAACACACGTTCAGATTATCTATTAATGCAAAACTCACACACCTATTTGAGCGATCCTGTTCTATCACTAAACATTCGTCCAACAGTCTATCAATCGCTCCTCTACCTAAGTCGGTGAGTTAAACATACTATCCACATTCAGTCTTTCTCTCTCTCCTCCATACAGCCTCTCTCTCTCTCCAGCCTCCCGAGCTAAACTTTGTCTCGAGTTATATATCCTCAAGCAAGGCCAGAGCTTGACCAATCGATCTCAAGTGATGGTCATCTTCAATCCCAATTGGAACGAAACACTTTGCACACCTGTCATTCATTCTCTCGCAGCAAGCCTCGCTGCCAATTTCATCTGTCAATCAATCTCCCCCTACCAAAATCGGAAGGCCAGTGGTCAATTTCTACCTGTCCACATTCATTAACCCAACTCTGTTCTCCTTTGCTGAGACGGTGAGTGACCTTGACATGCATTCAGGTAGCTTTAAGCTTTAACATGTTCAGGCATCCTAAACTCCCCTTGCTCTGGCGGGAACTGTTACACTCAAACACAGCATCACTTAGTTGTGATCAATTTATCTTCAATAAAGGTTCACTGAAATAGCACACATTATATACAAAACTGGAAAGGACAAAACAGATCCAAATGGATACAGGCCCATAAGCCTACTGAGCTGTGTCGGCAAGCTGATGGAACGGATGATAAACACCAGACTGATGTGGCATCTGGAAGAAAAACGAATACTAATTCCACAGCAAGCCGGCTTTAGACAGCACAGATCCACTGAGGACCAGGTCATCTTCATAGCCCAGGAGATAGAAGATGCCTACCAGGCACAGAAACACACAGTAGCTGTTTGGGTGGATCTGGAAAAGGCATTTGACAAAGTCTGGAAGGATGGACTTAGAGTCAAGCTAAGAAGAAGTGATGTCTGTGGGAAGATGTACAAGTGGATCAACCACTACCTCAAACAAAGAACGGCCAGAGTCCAAGTACAAGGGCAGATGAGCAAAAAGGTGACACTCGAGCAGGGAGTACCCCAAGGGGGAGTATTGTCACCCACACTCTTCCTGGTATATATAAACGATATTACAGAGAATATACCAAGAAGAGTCCACAGCTCAATGTTTGCAGACGATCTGGCTATGTGGACCTCTGAAAAGAATCTCACCATAGCAAGAAATCGGATGCAGACGGCCCTAACATCGCTGGAAGAGTGGGCGAACTCATGGCTGGTCAAAATAAACGAGGAGAAAACCACGTGCACAATATTCTCGCTCTCATTAAAACCCCAAAGTACCAAATTAAGCCTAAATGGCAAAATCCTGCAGCCAAACGACAACCCAACCTATCTGGGAGTCACATTTGATCGGCGCATGACATGGAAAAGTCAGATTGAGAGAAACCGAATGAAAGCCAGAGAAAGAATGGCGATCATGAGGAAACTTGCTGGCACAAGCTGGGGAGCAGACGAAGGCATACTAAAGAAACTGTACACTGGAAGAGTGAGACCAGTTCTCGAGTATGGCATTGCGGCATGGACAACAGCAGCGAAGGCGAACTTCGATAAAGTTAACAAACTTCAAAACCAAGCCATGAGAATTATAACAGGTGGCATGAAGTCAACGCCAATTGTAGAACTTGAAAAGATTACAAAACTGCAATCCATGACCGACAGAAGAGACTGCAGAGCCCAGCTGCAGTCAGAGAAACTCCGAAGACTGACGGACCACCCAATGTACCAGAGACTAAACAACTTGGGAACTGGGAAACTAAAGCGGAGAAACTTTGCAGAAATAGCCAAAGCAAAGATGCACGAAGATCCCATAAACGCACTAACAACACCAAAACCCATCACTACTGTACGAAAACCTACTTGGAGGCAGGATATATTTCCAGAGGTGGTAGAAAATATACCAGGTATTGCAAACAAAAACTGCCAGACTGAAAAAGAAAGGAGAGACACTACCCTAAGCTTCATAACGAAAAGCTACCCAAGCATGGACTGGACCCATGCATACACCGACGGTTCTGTAACAAACACTACACAGAACGGAGGGGCAGGAGCATTCCTGAACCTACCAAATGGCAGACAAATAACACTGTCATTCGCTACTGGTAAGTACACAAGCAATTTCAGAGCGGAGGCAGAGGCACTGAGGGTGGCAGTGGAAGAAATGGTGACACACAGTGAAAATGAGAGCCATATAGTCCTGCTGACAGATGCTCTCGCCGTAGTCACAGCGCTAAAAAGCCAGAAAAACACTGAGCTTAATGACTTAAGAGCAGCACTCTGCCAACTGTGCCAGCAGTCCGCACCAAAAATGGTAGTGGTACAGTGGGTTCCGTCACACTGCAACATCCAAGGCAACGAGGAGGCAGACAGACTGGCAAAAGAAGGTGCAAGGCTACCACAAACAGATACCAGTATGACGTACGAAGAGTCAAAACGGCTTATCAAAGCCAGGTACATGACCAAATGGGAAACCGAACATACTGGTTACACCAAAAACGATGCCTACTACCAGTTGAACCGAAGAGAGCAGGTCGTTGTCTTCAGACTTCGCACTGGCCACAACAGACTGAGGTACCACCTATTCAACAAATTGAAGATAGGGTGTACCGACGAATGCCCGTGCGGTACTGGTAAAATGACCACTGAACATCTGCTGCAGAACTGCCCGACATACGAGGATCAGAGAGAGCAGATGTGGCCATTGCCAGTGGAACTGCAAGACAAGCTCTATGGTAGTGGCGAGAGTCTCAGGATGACCGCCGCTTTTTTCGAAAAAATAATGGTTACTGTCTGACTGTGTACGCAGAAGAAGAAGAAGATATACAAAACTGTTCATAATTGAGTCCAGAATACAATGGAATACACAAATTTTACAAATGGAGATGTACATTTGTATATTAGGGATTATAGTTGCATAATCGTTTTTTATTTTTTGCAATTATGCAAAAAAATTGTCCCGTAATCAACACCTGAGAGAGCTGTATAGCGCAGTGGTTAGCGAGCTGACTTCGCATCTAAGTGGTCCTGGGTTCATTCCCCAGTTGAGGCAGAAATGTTTTTTCAGACTGCAATGGCTCCCGGGTCAACCCAGTCTTAAATCGGTGCCGGTTCATTTCGGAAAGTACAAGCAGTGAGGGAGAGTAGATGGCTACCATCTCACACCCCTACGGCAGTAGGGCACCTCTAAGCCAATACACGAAAAATGTAATGACTTTCTATTGATGGTAATCTACAAGGGAAGATGTTCTGAAACTTACATCTAATTTGGTGAAGTTGTTTTCACAGTATTCATATTTTACTGAAGTTGAAAATGGGGTAAAACATGAAAGCCCCAATCAACATCAGCATGAGTGTTACAATTTGCGCACATCCAGAAAGAATGTTCCTGATGTACACACTAGCATGACTGTGCAGGATCTTGAACCTTTACTGAATTTGTGAACTGTTACTACTACAATTGCTTGAGAAAAAAGAGGGTTCCGCTGCCTTGTCAGTAGATTTAGTTTTGCTTTTACTGCGCGACTTAGAACTAAGACTAGATCAAGAAGTTGTTCAGAACAATTGATTTCCTCATCATCATTACCATTAGCAATAATAGAATCTATCCAGGCTTGTACTGTAATAACTCTATTTAGTCTGGCTGAAGGACCATGGGCTAGATTCAAGGCTGCCCTCAGAAAAAAAACATTTTCAAAGTAACCCATGCTAACTATTCCGGTAATAAAAAGTAAAATATCTGGACTTCCATCAATAACCAAAATACAACATTTAGGACAACCAGGAATGGAAAAATATGTGATTTTATGAACACAGTCGAAAAAGAATATATCGTCACCTGGTTTTTAAGAAAAAAAAGCCGGAAGCTGATGTATCGTCTCGTTGGAGTGAATGAGTTAAAATAGGAGAAATAGAAGTCCACGCAAATGGACAATGCTTATGTCAAATTAAATAAAAGCTTGTAATTATTTATACTAAGACATATTTGTTTGCAGAGTAGATGTGGTTTTACAGAAGAATGCTGCGGAACCCACGAACTGCAAGGAAGACTAATGATACAGTACTCGAAGAGGCACAAAAACAACTTATTGTAAGGATCAGAACAAGGCTGTCATCCTATCATTTATAAGAAGAGGCGACTTGGAGCACGTTGTGACAACAGGAAAGAAGGCAGGAAAGAGAGACAGAAAAAGGCGTAGAGGATGGACAGCCTGAAAGAATGGCATGGGCGACAATCAACAACAGAGTTGGTAAATGACATACATGATAGAAATGGATGGAGGTCCATGATCGTCAATGGCCAACTGGCAGGGAACCTGATGATGATGACCTGGAAATTCCAGACAGAATGAAATGTGCAATTTTCACAGCGCTAAATCTTATCATTGGAGGGTTTAAACGTTAAATAAATCGGGATAGGAATGACATAGAAACCTGAAAATAGTTGTGTTAATGTATTGACCTAGAAATTCTAGACAGAATGATCTGTGAAAATTTCACGTTGCTAGAGCAAGTTTTTAGCCAAACAGACACATGTATTCTCTGTCTTATAGTATAGATGATGACATGATGGAATCAACATTTGTAATGTGTGGTTTTTCAGAGACAGATGTAGCATCCTCGATGAGGTTGTTAATGAACTGCGTGTGATCGTAGAAGATGTGAACAAAAAAGGTTGTAGCCAGATGAAGAATACTGTTCTTAAATTCACTCAGACGAGCAACCCAAAATTAGGAGAAAGGTTGTGGAAGGAAAACACTGCCATACAAGCTTGTGTTATTGTTGAAATCATGAAACAGGTATATACGAATATGTTTTGCCTACTGGGTCAACTGATTACAGTAGTCAGTGAAATTATTATTATGAAATGGTTTTTGTGTTGGTATCTGAGCCATCTGTATGGGCATGTGTCCATCTGTCTGTTGAATACTTAGCGTCTCTGCACTTTTCTGCGATATGTCTTTTCTCAAGGTATGCCTGCACACCTTTTTCTTTTACCCCTTCAATTTTTCCTAATGTTGTTGTTGTTTCGAGTAGGTTTACTTTTTTGTGCTTCCTAAATAGTACATTGAGTGGCAAGTTGTAGTAGCTTTCCTCACGTCCCGAGCGTTCTAATTAAAGTAGACAGGGGTCCTCCGGGCCGTTGTGCTATACTTGGCTTCATATGTGTGTCGCTCACCACTACGGACATCACATCAATCCCTCACCTTGTTAGCCACGCTGCCATGAAAACAGCCCGCTTCCAGGAAAGGCTATGAGGAAGCCAAGGTAAGGGTCTTGGCCAGTATATTTTGCCTGACCCTGATTAACATGTCTGATCAGACATTAGTCTTCCTTCCCATTTTTCTTATTAGCTCTGGGAATCTGCATACCCATCATCATCATGTAGTATGCCCTTTATAGAACGTTGCTTCTATCACAGTCTGTCTGAAAGAAACTCTTTTCTTTGGCAAAACTCCAACCTCCGCCACAGTCATACACACATTTCTGGATATCTTGGTGCCATCGTCTTCTTGGTCTACCCATGCGTCTTTTACCTGGCACCATAGCTTTCATCATTGTTCTCTCAAGACCGTTGTGTCTCTTGATGTGACCAAAGTATCTACATTTTCTGGCCAGAATAGAATTGATAAACTAGTTCTTCTCTATGCTCAACTCTTGCTGAATGTCTACATTTGTCATTTTCTCTGCCCAGGGTATTCTGAGGATCTTTCTGTAACATTTTGACTCGAAGAATTTGATTCTTTGTCTAGAAGTACTTTGTCTAGAAGTTTTGGTAATCGTCCATGATTCACAGCCATAAGCTGCCACAGGAAAAACACATGCACTCAAGACTTTTACTTTTGTCGTTTTGTTGGTGCTATGCCATAATTTCTTCAGGCTGTTTAGTCTCTTCATTGCAATGGCTAGTCTTCTTCTGATTTCTTTTGAGCAGTCGCCATTTTTGTCAATTCTGGAGGCCACGATATTTAAAATGCGTGACCTTATCTATATCCTCACCACTCATTGTAAATTTATGTTGACATTGTGTTTTGTCGGTGGTCATTATCTTTGTTTTATTTATGTTTATAAACAGGTTTTGATTTTTACTATGTTCATATGCGGCTAAAATTAGCTGCTCTAGCCCTTCTGCACTTCTTGATAGTATCACTGTGTCGTCTGCGTATCGTAACTCTGGAATCTCGTACCTGTCAATCGTAAATGTATCAAAACTTTAAATGTTCTCGTCTTCTCTAACATTTCTCATTATACATTCTGCATATATGTTGTATAGATAAGGTGAGAGGATACATCCCTGTCGGACTCCCTTTTGTACTGCGAACCAATCTTGTGTTTGCCCAGATACTCGGACAGCGGCTTTTTTATCTTGGTATTAATGTTTCAATGGGATGTATAATGTGCACAGGAAACCCCCATTTCCTTCATGATGTTCCACAGATTTTGAAGTTTTACCGTATTGAAGGCCTTAGTGTAATCAATGAAACATGTGTACATGTCTACATTAAACTCTCTACATTTTTCTTAGATATTCCTCATATTGAATATGTGGTCCCAGGTCCCTCTGTCTTTACTAAAACCTGCTTGGACTTTGTGAATTTCTGATTCAAACCTTTTCTCTGTCCTTCTTAATAGGATCCGCAAGAGTGTCTTGCCAGCGTGACTGATTATCGCAATAGTTCAGTAGTTTGTGCGCAGCTTTAGATTGCCTTTTTTGGGGAGGGGAATATAAATTGATTTTTTCCATGCTTCTGGCCACTCTCTGCGCTGTGCCATATCTGTATACACTATCTTCATACATGGTTCTGCAATACTCTCTCCATCTATTCAGTATGTCTTTGGTTTCTGTTAATGTGTTATCCTCTTTGTCATTGATGACATGCGGAACCGGACGGAATTCCCTTGTCGGTGTTCTTATCGCTTTAAAGGCATCTCTCTCCCTGCCTCGTTGCTGTAGATTCTCTATGTCCTTACAATTGTCCACTATGTATCTTCTTTTATCTTTTCTTATTTCTCTTCTAAATTTTCTTGTGCAGTTTTTAAATGCTGTGTTGGTATCTTGACTGCTTATTTGTTTTAATTGTTTCCTTTCTTCAATGAGTTTCAGTGTTTCGTCTGATATATAATTCTGTTATTTGTGCAACATTTTGGGAACCATTTCGTTTGCTGTCAAGATTAAAATATCCCTTGTGTGTGATGTCAACTCCTCAGATGTCATCTCTTCAGGTATTGCAAGCAACACCTCAAATTTGTTTTCTACTTTGATGTTGTATTCAGTAGGTATTGCTATTACATCGAAGCGTATTGGCTGGAAACCTTTGTTAATCCTACAAAGTCTTGTCTTGAAAACTGCAAACAGTAATTCATGGTCCGTATCACAGTCCGCTCCTGACAGCATTTTTTGTTGCCAGCACATTTGACCTCTATCTTTGTTGTACCAGGATGTAATGTATTTGATTTCTGCTGTTACCATCAGGGGAGGTCCACGTGTATAGTCTACGTGGATGTTGTTTAAATAAGGTGTTGGCGATGGAGAGGTTATTTTCCATGCAGAATTCAACCAGTTTTTCACCTTGCTCATTTCTCTGTCCCAAACCAAAAGGTCTGCGTACACTTCTCTCTTCTTACAGCTCTTTCCTCTCCAACTTGCGCATTAAAATCTTCAGTGATGATCAAGATGTCTCTTTTTTTTACTTTTCCTATTGTTTCTTGTAAGGTGTCATAGAAATCTTCCATTTTGCAATCATCAGCTGCTGATATTGGTATATAAACTTGAATTATTGTTGAATTTGTTGTCTTTCTCTTTAGTCTGATTGCAATTATTTGTTCGTTAACTGGATTGTAACCGAGTAGTGAAGGTGCCGTCTTCTTTGACAGAATGAATCTGACCATGCTTTTTCCACCTGTGTCTATCCCAGAGTATATGAATGTTTCTTCTGATGTATTCTGATACAGTGCCCTTGTCCGGCCCATCTGTGTTCAGAGACTCCCAGAACATTTATCCTGGTTCTCTCCATCTCTTTTCAAATCATAAACAACTTGCCCTGGTACACGCTCCTGACGTTGCAGGTGCCTATTCTTAGATTTGTTTTTAGTCCCATTTCAGAGTTGTCCACTGTAATGCAGCCAGGCTTTAGGCCATCATCTCTATTACGTGTACTGGCTCTGAAATCTGCAGCTTCCCTAGTTGGCGTCAACGATCTTCCTGGCCTGAGGGCCTCACCATCAGATCTTTGCGTTTCGTTTCTATCGACTGTCATAGGTTTCTTGGCATTTTACGTCCAGTAGTTTGCCATTGCTTTCTGAATGTTGTTCCAGTCAATTACCAACTATGGTCTCTGGTGTGTCCTAAGCCCGATACCAGGTGTTTCCAGCTCCCACCTTCAGAGTTTTTGTCGACCTAGTTGATCTTCCGCGTCTTCCACCAGCAGCTGTGAGTAATAGTCAGGGGGGACTCCCCTTCCCTTTCTTGTGATTTCACTCACGTACTTTAGCCGGCCAGCCAAAGTCGTTGCGGGGGGGGGGGGGGGCTGTCATACACAGGCAGACTCTAGGAGTCATACATGAGCTAGACAGAAATGGGGGAACCATATAGGATCCTGGCCATCAAGGATGTGGCTGATTCTCACTGTGAGGTACTATCCCTTACACACTTCTGTCCTACCCCCCTTTGCATACCCAGGTGAGATTAATGCTAACTGACTGTATTTCCCTTGGTTTTGTTTGTGACTGCACCTTTCACTTGAGTGTCAATTCTTTTGAGTGTGATGTGAAGTTACTTCTGTCAAGTCTACCTTTTCCTTGGCTGTTCATTCTTTGTTGCATTGGGTGGTTCAGGAATCTCTTTTATATCTCTACCTGCCACATTACTTTTAGGCGCTCAAATATAAAGACTAGTCTAATCTTCCAGTGCTTCAATGAGTACTTTTTGGTCCTCTTCTTACAGGCTTTGATGACATCATCCATGAGCAATATGATGAGGTATGGGGATATAATGTTTTCCTGTCTTATGCCACTTGGGGTCTTGAAATCCTCTGACTTTTGGTTTATTGTCCTTGTGTAGTTTCTGCAAGTCTTAAAAGTTATTGCCTATCGTGAAGCGATGATGGCCACAACATCAGACAGTTTTGTCTTAATAATGTGATGATTGCTGTATTTGGATTATAGTGGGAAAGAATATGCACTGGTCATCAATCTCACTCTTATCTCGAGTTACCTTGGATCAGTAGCAAGACTATTGGTTGAGACAACTGGAGGTAACTCGGGATGAAGGCACTCTGGTCTTACCTCCCATGAGACTATGGGTCTCTTGAAACTTGCGGGATTTGATCGCCCACTGTTTCCGTTCATCACTGCTAGAGGCGAGTACCTTAACCTCTTGACTACAGCGCCCCCCATCCTAAGTTTTATAGAAGCTCTGTATGGCACAGAGGGTAGAGATTGTATATGTGGTTTTTTTTCCTTGTTTATCTTCATTAACCATGTCTTGGCCTACTCCTCCAAAGATGTTAGAGCGTTCTGTATCAGAATGTTTGCAGTTGTTATTTTTTTTTCTGCAGATATCTACGAAGCTATCATCCGCAAAAGCAGAACTGTTGCACTCTTTGAGATATTCTCTGTTATGTTGTTTGTGGGGAACAATGGGGGTAACAGCATCATGCCTTAGAGCACCCATCCATATTTAAAATAGGGTTCACTGCCTTTCTTGTGTGTTTGTGCGCAGGAATTGTGCTTGCAAATTTTTATAGAGAATTTTGAAACCATATATTCTCTTTTCCACTCGGGTTGGAAGATTCGCCTATTTTTGAGAATTTTTGAGTAGGACTAATGGTGTTGTAATGGATATTTCAGAGATAAATCTGTTTAGTTTGTTTATGTAGATGTAATAAATACGTTTGTAGTGGAAACTGACAGTTATATTGATCTTGTAAAATAACACTATCCATCCTCTAAGGAAACTTAAAAAATTGACACCAGAATAGATGAGGCTAAATGTTTGTGCTGTTTTTCAATATCTTAATCTTCTTGAATATCAGAAACAAACACACGTACAATAAAAACAAAAATACCAACAAGTTCTTTATTAAAGTATTTCTCTACACACAAACAAATACTAACTATAGACCTCAAAATCCTGGTATTCTATCAGGCCTATGTGTTTGATGCCAGGTATCCAAAAATTTAGTAAACTCATTTCGCTCTTTTTTCCATGGTGTGCCATGTAAAACCCAGGGCTTCCATTATGACATCTCTCCACCTCAGCCTCAGTCGCCCGCCAGGGCGGCAAAAGTTGAATGGCCACCATGACGTCACTCTACGTGTCCATCTGTCATCCGGCATGCGCATCACATGGCCAGCCCATCTGTATTTTCGTAACAGCGCGACATCTATGATGCCAGAGAAGGAAGTTCGATGTCTTATTTCTGTATTGCGGATTTGGTCTCGAATTGAGATCGTTAATGTTCTTAGCTCCACCGCTCGTTGGGCAACACATAGTCTATCTGCATCAGCTTTCTGTAGGTTCCACACCTCGCTGCCATATACCATGGCTAGAGTAACCACACTGTTTAATGTGTGAGCCCTAGCGTTAACATTTCGCATCTGTTGCAGTATGGGTTTAATACAGTTGAAGCTGAGCCAGCCTGTTGTTATCCTTTGTGAGATCTCCCGATTCATTAAATGGAAGTTCGTGATCTCTTGACCCAAGTAGATATACGAATTTATGTTTTCGACGTGACGATCTCCAAGGCCCATATCCCCTTTTGGGCAGAAGGTGTTGAGCATGATCTGGATTTTCTTTCTATTGATTTGTAGGCCAAATGCAATGCTTGCTCTGCTGAGATCATTGAGGCTTTTCTCCGCTTCTTTGACATCATAGCTGAGGATGACTATATCATCAGCGAACCTCAGATGAGTAAGAATTTCCTTGTCAATGTTTATGCCCCTATTATCCATCCATGATTTTAAAGACTTCGTCAAGGGCTGCTGTAAAGAGCTTAGGTGAGATTGTATCACCCTGTCGGACGCCACGTTGTATAAGTATGGTGATCGGTCTATACAAGAATAGACCATTGAATAAAAAATATTACAAGCTCTCAAAGTCAACAAACATAGAAAAATGTGATGTGCTGAACATTAATGTCTGCAGGGGAAATGTGTATGATTGTATTGTTAAATTATTTCTAGTGACACTGTCAGTGGTCTAATCCCTACTGCCTTGTGGGTCACCTGTTTGCAAGAAACGCTTTGGGAGTAAACGCTGAGGAAAAATCCGCACCAATGCTACTTTTCTTGACTACGTCTTGCCACCAGATTAAGGTAGCAGGAGACGAAAGAGTGTGGCTGACTCAGGGCGGCAAATCTTCCCATTTTAATCTTTTCAGGTGCAAGTTACAGCATCAGACGAAAATTTGAGAAAATTAAGGCTTTTGCAGATCCAACGTCTCTAGATAGTCGATAGTTTCACCTACCTAGACAGTACCATCACCAGAGAGACGAGTGTCTCAGGTGCGACAAAGTCTGCCATGCCAAGATTTATCTTAAGAGCCGTATGAGAATACGTCTCGCAGCATAGGTCTGATGCTGTCGTCATCTTCGCTAACGATGCTGAACCTTTATCTATTGCTGAACCTTCACCCATTGCTGAACCTTTATCTATTGCTGAACCTTTATCCATTGGTGAACCTTTATCCAATGCTGAACCTTTATCTATTGCTGAACCTTTATCCATTGCTGAACCTTTATCTATTGCTGAACCTTTATCCATTGCTGAACTTTTATATAGCCAATTTGACTATGAAGCGTACTGTTTGGACTGTGCCACGTCCACCGCCTCGACATTTTATGTGGTCCCAGCGTATTCGCTACTATCAGCTTATTGTAATACGCAAATTCCAAGAGTCTTAGACCTCTATCATTGGTGGTCACATTCCAAAATGCTCCACATGTGCCTTTCCAGACACATTTCATGCCTTCGCCAATTTTGGCATTCCAATCGCCCTGAACCACCAGTATATCTTTCTTCGGTACCTCGTTCACCAAAGCTTGCAATTCCTCGTAGAAGCTCTCAACCTCGCAGTCCTCGTAATCTGAGGTAGGCGCATAGCATTGTATCACCGTGATATTGAAGGGCTTTGCATTTAGTCGTATACTGAGCAAGCGGCTTGATACTGGTCGGCAACCAAATACACAACATGCTGTGTCTTTGTGCGCCAGCATACAGACACCATGAAGGTGTTTGTCAGGTCTACCACTGTAATAAAACTTGTGACCTTCTTCTGTGGTGTGTCCTCCTAAATTTCTCCAACGCGCTTCACATATGCCAAGCACATTCCAGCGGTATCTATCCATCTCATGGGTCAGTTCTTTTATTTTCCCAGGAGATTCCGATCTAGCATCAATAGCGCCCAGACAAGAAGTTTCCCAGGGGTCGATGTAGGGAGCGACCACGACTTAGTGCTGATGACCATGCATCTCCGACTAAAGAAAGTTCTGAAAAGAGAGATAACTCGACTGAGATTTGACTTGGAGAAGTTGAAGTGCCTGGATGTAGTGGAGACCTTTGGAGCGGTGTTGGGGGGACGTTTCGCTCCTCTCTTGGTTCTAAACGAGGAGGCAGATGTTGAGACAATGACTGAAGCCTTGAATCCAGCTTTACTCAACACGGCACCTGAGGTTCTAGGTAGGTGCAGGGTTAAAAAGAAAGCATGGATCACGAGTGAAATACTGGACTTATATGACAAGCGACGACGATTGAAGGGAGCGAAGAATACACTAGATGGGATTCAGCAATATAGAGAGATAAATAGATCCATAAAGACCAAGATGAAACAGGCCAAGGTGGATTGGATAACGGCTCAGTGCGCAGTTATCGAACGAAATCTGGGACGAAATGATGCCAAGGGAGCATATAAATTAGTCAAGGACTTAGTAAGACCTGTCCAAAGTCGAAATACGACGATTCAGGACAAGAGTGGGAAATGTCTCACAGAAGCTCAAGACATTCGTGAGCGCTGGACAGAGTACTGTTCAGAGCTATATAAGCATGAAGATCGAGGTGACCCAAGAATGGCAATGTCTCCTGAAGTGAGTCTGATAGAGGAAAATCAAACGATAACAAGGGAAGAAGTATATGAAGCCGTAAAAATGCTGAAGAGAGGGAAGGCTGTCTGTGTGGATAATATTCCAGCAGAGCTCCTGCAAGTGGGAGGTGAGGCGACAATCACTACCCTGACTTACATCTGCAATAGAATTTGGAAGACAGGAGTGTGGCCCACCTGCTGGACAAAATCAGTCATTATACCACTGCCTAAATCAGGAAACCTAAATGTTTGTCAGAACTATCGAACAATCAGTCTGATAAGTCATCCAAGTAAAGTTCTTTTGAGGATATTACTTAACAGACTGAATCCTCAGGCGGAGAGTATCATTGCCGAAGAACAAGCGGGCTTTCGAGCGGGAAGGAGTACCATCGAGCAGATATTTAATCTTCGTCTACTGAATGAGAAGTACTCAGAGTATCATCAACCACTCTACCATGCCTTCATTGACTTTCGAAAGGCGTTTGACAGAGTGTGGCATGCGGCGCTATGGTCAACAATGAGGCATTATAAGTTCAACAGTGATATTGTGAGGGTAATTGCAAACCTTTATGAGCAGGCGACCAGCGCTGTCTCAGTAGAGGGAACGCTAGGTGATTGGTTTCGTACGACGGTGGGTGTGAGACAGGGTTGTATATTCTCCCCCACACTCTTCAATATCTTCTTGGAGAGAATAATGGAGACGACCTTAAAAGGACATGTTGGCACGGTTAAAATAGGTGACAGGCTTATCACAAACTTCCGCTTTGCTGATGATATTGATGTATTGGCAGGCACAGAGAGGGAACTCCAGGAGTTGATTGGTAGATTGGATAGAACGGCCCTGAGTTTTGGTATGGAAATAAATGCTGATAAAACAAAGCTCATGACCAATAACGTTGCAGGGTTTCAATCTGTCATATAGGCAAATGGGCAGGTACTTGAGGTGGTGAAACGTTTCAAATATCTTGGATCGTTGATCAGTGAAGAGGGTTCGAAGCCAGAGGTAATTGCAAGAATAGCACAAACAACAGTGGCGCTGACTAGGCTGCAACCTATTTGGCGAGACAAGCGCCTCGCCCTCGGCATAAAAGTCAGACTACTGCGCTCTTTGGTGCTGTCAATATTTCTGTATGCCTGCGAGACCTGGACCATTACAGCAGATATCCAGGGCAGAATACGTGTAATGGAAATGCGGTGCTATAGAAAACTCCTAAATTTTACATATAAGGATCGTGTCACGAACGTAGACATCCGTCAGAGAGTTGAAGACGCTATTGGTCCTTTTGAAGATCTGTTCACAACTATCAAAAGACGAAAGATGGCCTGGTGCGGGCACGTCGCGAGGTCCAACGGAATTCCCAACTCGATACTCTTTGGATCCGTACCGGGACAGAGAGGGCAAGGACGTCCAAGGAAGAGATGGGTGGACAACATCGCTGAGTGGTCAGGCCTTCGTCATGGTGAGATACGTCAGGCGGTGACAGACAGAGAGAGCTGGCGTGGGATTTTCATGTCATCATGTGTGCCCCAACGACATGATGGGTTACGGGATGAACTGAACTGAACTGAACTTTTATCCATTGTTGAACCTTTATCTATTGCTGAACCTTTATCCATTGCTGAACCTTTATCTATTGCTGAACCTTTATCCATTGCTGAACCTTTATCCATTGCTGAACCTTTATCTATTGCTGAACCTTTATCTATTGCTGAACCTTCACCCATTGGTGAACCTTTTTCTATTGCTGAACCTTTATCTATTGCTGAACCTTTACCTATTAGTGAAACCATCACCGATTGGTTAACCTTTATCTATTGGTGAACATTTATCCATTGCTGAACCTTCACCCATTGGTGAACCTTTATCTATTGCTGAACCTTCACCCATTACTAAACCTTTATCCATTGCTGAACCTTCACCCATTGGCGAACCTTTATCCATTACTGAACCTTTATCGATTACTGAACCTTCACTTATTGGTGAACCTTTATCCATTGCTGAACCTTTATCCATTGGTGAACCTTTATCTATTGATGAACCTTTATCAATTACTGAACCTTTATCCATTGGTGAACCTTTATCCATCTGTGAACCTTTATCCATTGGTCAACCTTTATCCATTGGTCAACCTTTATCCATCTTTGAACCTTTATCCATCTGTGAACCTTTATCCATCTTTGAACCTTTATCCATCTGTGAACCTTTATTCATCTGTGAACCTTTATACATCTGTGAACCTTTATCCATCTGTGAACCTTTATCCATCTGTGCACCTTTATCCATCTGTGAACCTTTGTCCATTGGTCAACCTTTATCAATTGGTGAACCTTTAGCCATTATTGAACCTTCATCCATTGCTGAACCTTCTTCTTCTGCATTCGTACTCAATCTCCTGCTACCAAGCCCTGAACAGGGCTTTGCAAGTAGCAGGATGTAGTCCGGAGAGCAGAATGTGTTGTGTCGCTTGTTTACAACTTGACTGTGATATTTGCACCTTTCAGCCGAGACATCCGTCTTCGGCAGATGCTGAACCTTCATCTATTGGTAAACCTTTATCCATTGCTGAACCTTCATTCATTGGTGAACCTTTATCTATTGGTAAACCTTTATCTATTGGTAAACCTTCATCCATTGCTGAACCTTCATCCATTGGTGAACCTTTATCCATTGGTGAACCTTTATCCATTGATAAACCTTCATCCATTGGTGAACCTTCATCCATTGTTGAACCTTTATCCATTGGTGAACCTTTATCCATTGATAAACCTTCATCCATTGGTGAACCTTTATTCATGGCTGCTGAATCATCACCCATTACTGAATCATCATTCATTGCTGAACCTTCATCCATTGCTGAACCATTATTCATTGCTGAATCTTCATTCATTGCTGAACCTTCA
Organism: Ariolimax columbianus; assembly: GCA_036924085.1. Taxonomy (NCBI): domain Eukaryota; kingdom Metazoa; phylum Mollusca; class Gastropoda; order Stylommatophora; family Arionidae; genus Ariolimax; species Ariolimax columbianus. The sequence continues at coordinate 88,722,060 of JAVGWX010000001.1, read as the reverse complement.
TCCATTGCTGACTCAAAGTATCAACTCTTAATGTTTTCAGATGTTCAAGTCGTTGAATAATAAAAATCTGGAACTTCTTCATCATTATGTGAGGATAAACTGCATTAAAGCAGCTGAGAATAATAACATGCAGTCTGCATGCATGAAACTCCTGATCCAATGCCTTACAATTTTCCTTTCCTTTGGACTGAGTGAGTCATATTATCTTACATTACGTTATATGAAGCCTACTGACATTACTGCACTGCAAACAGATTTATGGATGGTTAGTCACTTTCAGCAATTTGCAAAGTGTGACTGAACTTTAGAAGATACTGGAAGATTATGGTGTTCAAGGCCAGCTTCTTGTTAATGTCAAAGCACTGATTCGTTTGAGTGCAAACGTCGTCAAAACAACTGATTGTGTCACAGATGCTTTTGAAATCACTACCAGCATGAGACAAAGGTGTGTGCTTTCTCCTCTGTTGTTTAACATCTACATGGACAAAATCACATCAGAGACTGGTCAAATTTAGACATCTGAAGCTGAACAGAACTCAATACACGAATTACTCTTTGCTGATGATCAGTATTTGCAACTACAAAACCACATGAACACGCTTGCCACTACCTGTGCTAGATATAATATGCGAATTAGCGAGAACAAAACAGAAACTATAATGATCAGTAGAACACCTGGGCTACTTAACATATGTGTAAATGATATTGCTCTTCAGCAGGCCTATGAGATCAAGTATTTGGGCAGTATTTTTTTGGCATAAAGCAGGATCAACGGAAATTGAGACTAGGTATCAGAAAGCATCTACGTGACTTATCAGCTGTCACCACTGCTTAGGCACCCAAGCAATAGTTTGGCAACAAAGCAACAGCTGATAAATAGTACATCTATGCCAAATCTGTGCTACCAGTGCCAAACATGGCCTCTGTCCAAGGCACGTGAGAGCAGAATTTTGATGTGTGAAATGAAGTGTTTGAGGAAGGTCATCGGTGTTTCCAAGAGAGACAGAATGCGGAACGACGACATTCGAAGTATGGTCGGCACTATATCTTGTGCAGAATACATTTCCAGGCAAAAAATAAGTTCGGTTGGTCATCTCATGAGAATGCACCCTCATCAACTTCTACTGATGGCTTACAACGCTGGTAGATCTGGCTACGAGGTAAAGGGGCAACCGCGAGGCAGGTGGATAGATGACATTAGAGTGATTGTGCAGTGCCACGTGCTCACATTGACCGACGCAACGCACTAGGCACAGGACATACTTCTTAAGCTCCCCACGATGCTTAGCGGCACAATTGGAAAGAAAACTAACTAGTGTGCTTATAGTTTCTTTTGTTTGCCCATTGTACACCCTTCTTGTTGATCCTCTCAGGCTTGTTACATGCTTGTCCAACATTTTAATCTTATGATTCTGACTTCCAATGTGCAATAGCTGCACATAGCTTTGTGCTACAATAATTGTCAGTCAAGTCAAGTCTTCTTGTAACTGGGGAGGTTGTTGGGGCACACATGAAGGTAAAAGTGGGTCCCATGGCAACAATTGCATTCCGTTCTCCGGACTACATCCTGCTACTTGCAAAGCCCTGTTCAGAGCTTGGTAGTGAGAGATTGAGAATGAACGAAGAAAAAAAAAAAGAAGACAATGTAATACATTCAAATTTCTGTAGATTTGCCAAGGCCACAGATCCCATTAGTTTTTAGTGAACTTCATCAACAGAACTGTTGTTAGTTAGAGAGGTTTAGTTATGCTTGCTTATAATAATAATAATAATAATAATAGCCATCCATCGCAAGCAATGAGGACAACGGCAATCAGACATGTTGTGTTGCACTTCACCGGTGAGACCGGAGGTTGGTGTATAGTCCATTTCTGGTACGAAAACCCCTTCCACATATGTAGCATTTCAGATCAGAATTGTACATGTGTGTTTTAGTTATTTTGTCTTTTCGCAAAGTGCATTTTTTCTGTGCTTCGAAGGCCCGGCGCTACTCAGCAATGGAGGTGCCTCTGATTATGGTTCCATGCCATGCCTTGTGGTCATGTGTGAGGCATTCCCGTGAGTTTGCATTGATGTTGAAGCATGTCAGAGATACTTTGAGGGAGTCTTTGTAGTGCTTCTTTTGGCCACAGACCAGGTACGGGCCCTCTTTCAGTGCACCATACATTAGTTGTTTGGGGATGCAGTTGTCTTCCATGCGCACGGCGTGGCCTGCCCACCTAATTTGGGTCTTTTGCAGCAGTGTGTGGATGCTCTGCATTTTTGCCTTAAGTTTACTTCTACATATAAGACAAAGTATGATAGTCAAATTGTATAAAGTACTGGTTAGATCTAGATTGGAGTACTGTGTTCAGGTGTGGAGTCCATATCATAGAGGGGATACAAACGTGCTAGAAAGGATACATTCTCTCTTTGATCCCTTCTACTTAGCCAGTCTGCTCTGTTGCAGCCTGTTATCCAGGATCACCGCGTGGAGGTGTAGAAGGGTCTTAGCAGCTCTTGTTCGCTGGCAGTCAGCTATGGATCGCTGACCACTGCAGCTCATGCGAAGCTCAGCATCTTGATCCCAAACAACTCCAATATCTTCTTCTTCTTCGTACGCTGTCAGACGTCAACTTGCAACTCCAATATAAAGTCTGTTCTATTGTATGATTCTGAAAAAATGGAGAATTACAAGAATGGCAATGAAAAAGGTACAGACTTTCATAAATGAGTGTCAGGCAGAATAGAGAGATTCAAATTCAAAGTAGAAAATCACTAATGAAAAAATGTTGGATAGAACCAGACAGATATCAGTGGACACATGACATCAAGAGAAGATACTGGTGTTGGATAGGACACACAAAAAGGAAACTAACTGATAGCATAACAAGACAGTCTCTGTTCTGGAATTCCCAAGGTAAGAGAAGTAGAAGCAGACCTAAACACACATAGAGAAGAGAGCTTGAGACAAACATAAGGAAACAGAAGATGTGTACAGAGTAGAAACTGATATCACGGTTGAAGAAAACTTGACATGTATTTGTTGAAGACCTGTGCTCCACAGGGAACTGAAAGGTTTTGATTTTTAAAATTGTTTCTTGATAATAGGAACCAACATCATCACACAGAGGACATTCCGATACGTGCTCCGTTCACCGTCCAAGCAGCCAGCCAAGCGTATATATACTCAATCAGGACTTTCCAGGCAGAACACACTTTGCCCCTTTTCCCTAGTCACTCCCAAATCTATCATCCTCTGCAATTATGCATTTTTGCGACCTTCTGTCTCTTCATCATTCTGTAAAGTGTCCTTGGCTGTCGTTATCAACTCAACCCTGTCTCTCGCCATCAATTACTTTTTCAGTCTACTCTTGCTGCAAGATGATCCTGGGAGGTGAAGTTTCCTCCCTGGGTCACGTGTTCTACATTTGGCTGCTGTAAGCACATTTTGTCATAGGATTTCTGTTATTTCTTCTGTCCACCTGCCTGTTAGTCTTCTTTGTGTGACCGCTCAATATGGAACAGTTTCTGAGAAGGGCCAAATGAATCAATGTTGTTGCATTCTTTGTACCTGACTTAAAGAGAAAGAAGGAAAATAAGACTAGCATCTGGTCATGGAAAATATACTGACCAGACATGTTAGTCAGGGTCAGGCACAATATACTGACCAGACATGTTAGTCAGGGTCAGGCACAATATACTGACCAGACATGTTAGTCAGGGTCAGGCACAATATACTGACCAGACATGTTAGTCAGGGTCAGGCACAATATACTGACCAGACATGTTAGTCAGGGTCAGGCACAATATACTGACCAGACATGTTAGTCAGGGTCAGGCACAATATACTGACCAGACATGTTAGTCAGGGTCAGGCACAATATACTGACCAGACATGTTAGTCAGGGTCAGGCACAATATACTGACCAGACATGTTAGTCAGGTTTAGTTAAAATACACAGGACAAGACCCTCACCTTGGGTTCCTCGTAACCCTTCCTGTAAACGGCTGTTTTTATGGCAGCCTGGCTAACAAGGTGAGGTATTGACATGATTCCCATAGTAGTGAGCGACACGTAGATGAAGCCAAGCATAGCACAACCGCCTGGAGGACTCTGGTCCACCTTTATCAGTAGGATATGAGGAAACTATGACAACCCACCACTTAATGTCCTTTTCAGGGCGCACAAAAGAGTAATCCTACTCATTGTGGGCATTCAACAACAACAAAGTGAAAGAAAACTTGTTCAGCTCGGTGTAAAGAATCCTATCATTCTCAACATGTTGCAGCTAGTAGAAAAATGGACAGAACAAGAAAACCAGGAATAACTAATATTTCATTAAAATTTTTTTTAGAAAAGATGAAACATCAAGATCTGCAATCCACTTCTGAGGAAGCATTGGAAATCATCAAATTATACTTAGGAGGCAGCTTAACAGAAGACGTGAGTCAATGTTTTACATTTTTGTAATGTTTTTTTTTAAGTAAATAATTCTGAAATTGTTATTTTTTTTCCTCGTTTGCAATACAATACATTAGTACGCTAAGGCGACCAGGGCCCGTCACGTCAAATGACCATGTCCATAGTCACGTCCCAGGTGGCCTACAGTTCTGATCGGGAGGTGGAGATCTGTTTAAGCCAGGTGTTGCAAGGGCGGCCTCGAGGCTGTCTCTAGGATGAGCACGGCTTCTTCCCGTAACTCGCCCCCACAGCCTGCCAGAGCATCTCATCGGCTGGGACTTCCCGGGAAAAGCAAACAATGAGACTGAAGAGGGAGAGACGACGGCGATCAATCATTGAGATAATGCCTTCAAGTTGAGTACCGGTATATTGAACTACTTCACTGTTGGAAATCATGTCATGCCAGATGATCCCAAGGATGCGCAGATGGAAGGCGTCAAGACGCTGCCGGTCTCGCTGTAGTAGTGTCCAGGACTCGGAGCCATACAGGAGAATGGGGACAATGCAGGAGGAGTAAATATGAAGCCTGGTCTCCATTAAGAGCCTCTGATAGGACCAGATTTTGCGGAGCGAGTGCAAGGGTGAAGCCACTAAGCCCATCCTACGGATGATGTCGTGACTGCTGCGTGCGTCAGAGGACTGCCGAGGTAGACGAAGTCCTCTGTGTCTGCAACAGGGTTGTCGTTCACTGTGATGCTTAGCGCAGAGGGGCCCCTTCTGAGGTTTTGGATTTTCGTTATCGTCCTGGAAATGTGCAAGCCTAGGTGGGTAGCCGATCGATCCAATGCCTCCAAAGGGCCTACCAGAGCCTGAGAATCATGGCGTGGTATGACTGCGTCATCAGTATAGACGAGTACGGTTACACGGAAGTCATCGACAAGGACCCCTGGGTTGTGTGCAGAAGACTGTGTATGATCCAGTCTATGGCGCAGCAGAAAAGCGCAGGGGCGAGGACGCTGCCGCATTGGCTATTCCTCATTTGTTATCAGACAGTACACAGACATTCAGCTTGTGCGTAAAGTAGAGGCCTTTGAAATATAGATGTGCGGAATTGGTCACATCTCATGGAAGGAAAAGTGAACAATTAGGGAGATCATGATGAGATTGTTTATACGAGGGCAGTCCAAAAAGAAATCTAACTTTGTAAAAAAAAAACTACATTTTTTTCTTGATTTCCAATTGATTCAAACTTGTCTCCTAAACAGTTCCCTCCATTGTTGATACTCTGCTCCTAATATGTTATCAAATTTTTATAATGAGTCTCTGGACTCATTTTCTGGGATAATGTGCATGTCTTATAGCAAATTTTCTTTGATCTTTTCTGTGGCCTGAAATGGCGACCTTTAAGGGTGGATTTGGGAACAAAAAAATGTCTGCAAGGACCAAATCCAGAGAATATGGCGACTTTGGGACAACAGTTGACTCATTCTTGCCAAAACCTCACAAATAAGTAGTGATGGGTGTGCAGGAACATTGTCGTGGTGCAGCATTCAAGTTTTGTTTGTCTATGCTTCAGGCCACTTTCTTTGTACTGCCTCTCTCAAACACCTCCTGACATCCAGGTGGCTTGGCTTGGCTTCGTTCGTTCTCATTCTCCCGCTACCAAACCCTAAGACGGGCCTAAGTAGCAGAATATAGTCCAGAGAACGGAATGCGTTGTGTTGTAGTTTACAGCTTGACTGCGATATTTGACTTCAGCAAACATTTTTTGAGTACCGAGTTAGCATTCCCTCTTCGATCCCTTCTCCTTAGCCAGTCTGCTCTATTGCAGCCTATTATCCAGGATCACTGCGTGGAGGTGGAGAAGGGTCTTGGCAGCTCTGGTTCGCTGGCCTTGACGCTAGCAGTCGGCTATGGGTCGCTGACCACTGCAGCTCATGCGCTGCTCAGCATCTTGATCCCGGCATCCAGGTAATACTCTTTATTAGTCATCCGACCACGTGGAACAAATTAAGGATGAACATTGCCACTCCATTAAAAAAAGACAATCAACAGAACCTTCACATTCGAGCGACCGATATATTGTTGTTTTTTTATGCAGTAGTACCGTTCTAACCCACTGTGATGATTGCCTTTTTGTTTTGACATCGTATCCATAAACTGTATTTCATCACCATTTATGAGATTTATCAGAAAGTTTGGAAGGATCCAACAACTCCTGACTGTCATGTGACTCCGTACTCTTTATGTTCATCTTTCAGCAGGCACAGCACAAATTATACAACATCATACATGTCCAATTTTGTTTTTGAAATCAAATGGTACGAACTTTTATAAATTCCTACTTCCTCGAACACTTCATGGACAGTCATACAGTCAGACGATGATTTATATGAATCACATAACTCACTTTCTCAATGTGATGTCATCCATGGGCTTAGAAAGTCATCTGGATTTGTGATCATCTTCTGTGGAGGTTCTTCCTGATTTGAAACACTGGCATTCGTGACATTGCATACAATGCAAACAAATGTTTTCACAGGCTTGTTTCATCATTTGAAAAGTTTCAGTAAAAGTTTTAACTAATTTGAAACAAAACTTCATGCTCACACGTTGCTCTTCAAGATCTTTGATTGCTCAATTTTCAAAATAACCGCTACACTAAAAAGTACACTAGACATATAATTCACTTCACAGGATGTACATTTAAGAGCTACGATCATGGTGGGACATAGCTTTTATTAGACTGAATGTCAATGTCACAGGTACACATTCAAGGAATAACTAGCTCGCGGTATCACTTAGTTGCTGTGTGGTTATAAAAGTCTGGTTTCTTGTTGGACTGCCCTTGTGCATTGTGTATATATTGTGATATCTTCTTCTGTGGATTTAATAATTATTCCTGTAATGTAAACATTTGTTTCCAGTAAACTGACTGCTAAGACGTCCCTTATTTGGAGGAAAGAATCAGCCCACCACACGCTACTGTATGTATCATAATAGGTGACTAAGATGTGTTGTACATGAGTCTGACAACCTCATCATGTAAAACTGAGAATAACAGTAGGAACCACTGGAAAGGCATGTAAATTTATTGACATAGGGCTCCTAAAAGATGTCTCCATGCTCATATTTCAGTAAAAGTGGAAGGATTTCGAAAATTACAGCGAAAATGTTCAAGATGAAGAAATGTTTGTGTCACTCATTTATTTGTTTGTCTTCAATTCCCTCAACAATAACACATATATGTTGTTGTTTCAAATGCCTACAATGAGTAGGTTTACTCTTTTGTGCGTCCTGACAAGGACACTAAGTGGTGGGTTGCAGTAGCTTTCCTTACATCGCAAGCATGCTGATGAAGGTGTACCGAGGTCCTCCAGGCGGTTGGGCTATGCTTTGTTTCATCGCGTGCTGCTCACTACTACAGGGATCACATCAATCCCTCCCTTTGTTAGCCAGGCTGCCATGAAAACAGCCCGTTTTCAGGACGGGCTACGATTTGCCTGACCTGACTAACATGTCTGATCAGTATGTTTTGCTTGACCAGACATTAGTCTTCCTTCCCATAACACATGTATAGTTTCATATATTCATTCAATGTGTTATTGTTTGTGTATCTTTGTCTGTCTTCAGATATACAGAATGATGCAAATTTTGCTGTTCGATGGTAGCCCTGTAATACAGAAATGTGTCTTTGAAACAGCCAGTGTAGTTGAAGGGACTAAGAGGCGTGCCTACGATAAGAACCAGCTACCATTTTTGTTGAACGAATTAGAAAGGTTGCTTTCGCCTTTACTGTTGATAGATGGCACTTGGAAGGTATGTATGTTAAACAAGAAAGCAACAGTAGAAGAGAATAAGAGATATAGAGAGACAGAAAGAGAAAGAGTTTATAAATAATATTGTCATTTGCTTGTTATGTAAGGAAACCTGAGGCTAAGGAATTATTAAGTGCTCTACACCATTACATGAATAAAATAATGGCTTTCCAATGGGAACATGTTCTGAAAGTTTCATTAGTTGCAGTAGTTTTTATAATGTCCCCAGTGCTCCGCCGGGGTCTTTGTGTATGACAAGGACAAGAATAGCACCACTGCCCCACAGAAAGCATGTCGTAAGAGGCGACTGTGTGACACGGTATATCACCAGCCATTATTAGATGGTTTGTTTAGAGCAGCATAGATGGCGATTAAGGGGGTCACTGTAGTTAAGAGGTTAAGGCACTTGCCTCTCACAGTGATGAACTGTGGGTGATTGAATCTCGCAAGTTTCAAGCGACCCTAGGTCTCACGAGACGTAAGACCGGTCGTCTCGACCAATAGTCTTGCTACTGATACAAGATAACTCGGGAAAAGAGTGAGATTGGTGACCAGCGCAGCTTCTTCCTCACTATAATCTAAATTCAGCGCACATGACATTATTAGGACAGAACCATCTCATGTTGTGGCCGTCATCGCCTAGGAGAGGAGGAACTCTGATTGTAAACCCACAAGTCCCAGAGAGTGCTGCCTAGTCTTGGGACGATAAGAGTATTATCGGATGTCTCGAGTAACTTTTATCTGCAGGCAACGACTTCACTGCCTTGTGGAAACAGCGGGAGAGGGTAGGATTACGGGAGTAAACCCAGACAGAAAATTCAGAGTGGTATCACCTAAGGCGGATGGTTTCAAAATTGCGAACGCATTCCAGCAGCTCCTGAAGCTGAGCTGGTGCCAAATTGTCATGCTTTGGATTACACCAGCAAGGCCGACAAGGGGATCCTGCAGTTTGGGCAGCCAAGGGTCTCTATATTCAGCGCCCAGATTTGAGCCCTGAGAGGCTACTCACAGGGTGTCACGCACATGGTCTGCAAAGACTGAGACACCTATAAATATTATACACACCAGGATTACTGTGAATTATCTTGTAACATTTACTGAATTGTTGAGCTGTTACTATCATTGCTTGAGACAAAAAAAGGACACCACCCTTCATCAGCAAATGCAGATTTACTTTCATCACTAACCCTAGACCTAACACTAGACAAAGACATTGAAGTAGAATGATCTATATCTTTTTCCTCACTAATATTAGCTATAATGTACTTAAGTTAATGTCTTTATACTGGTTTAGAAGACTACAGATTCTGTATACAACCAGTTTCTTGGAGGGTGGTTTAGCTGATGTGCAAGTCTATCTTAATAGACTTAAAAATTAGAGCTAAATAGACCCGCAGCCAGTTAGGCGCCATCTATAGCTGCTCTTAACAAATCATATATGTACATGTTTTTCCTGTATTACATTTGCTGACAATTATAAATCCAATTTCCTCAGGGAAGACGAAGTTGTAACACAGAAGGCAAATGGGAACTGGGTCAGGGAACATTTGATGGTCTGGAGGTTTTGCTCCGTGTTCACAGCCCAATTGTTAAAAGCCATCGGATGAAAAATGAGACTGGATGCATTGAGTCTGAGGACATGTACTGTAATGAGATGAAAGTACTGCAGAAATTGCAACATAAAAACATCATTAAAATGTTTGCATTTCAAGAAGGCCACATTCCACTGTTCTATATTTTAGAAGAGCACTTGAAGAATAACTTACAGGTGAGAAATTCTGATGCAGATGTTTCAGGAAAACAGATGTCAGTCCATGGTTCAATTCTAGGCTACTTATTAAATCAAATTCTTTACAATATTTGTTTGTGTATATGTTAGGGAGATTTGAAAAGTTTTGCCTTTGAGGAGATAATTTCATTGACATGCAAGATTCACACATGCGCTATACATTTTCTTTAAGCTTTGAAATATTGTTCAAGTGATGTCTCGTTATTTTATCAACATAGTCACCATCCAGGTCATCACACAAATGCCAAAGTCGGACTAGTTGTTGCATCCCGTTGAGGAATAAATCAAACGCCTTCTTGTACCTCCTCATCAGAAGCGTAACGCACACACTTTCCTATACCCAAGCGGGATATAGATGATGTCATGGGCTCTCTCATTCTAAATCATAAGCATTGCGGTAATATCTTTCTGCTTAACACAGCGGTTTGTATGAATCAGTTCGTCCACTCGAGTTTGGTGCTGTGCATCCACAGCTGTAATCAGTCATCTGCTGCGAGCCTTTTCAGGTTTGTCATGGCTGGAGTGTCGCCTTTGACAGTCCGTGCCCACCTCCTGACAGTACTGATATCCACATAGGTGTCAGCATATACTCCAGTCATCCTTCGATGTATGCCGATGGGCACACAACCTTCCACCGTGAGGAATTCAATCACAGTACGTTGGATGCGCATGGCTTTTAGAGCAAGGAAATGTAAATTAAACTGATTGCATACAGACTCTGCAGAGTCTTCTAAATCAGTATAAAGACATTAAGCTTCAACCATATTTCAATGTAGGCTGCCATTTTACTGTCTGCTGTGCACATACGTCTCATTTCAGGCACATGCCTCTATAGTCACTTCATTAGAGATTATTTTCATATAGGTGTCACATGGCTATGTACAAGAAATATTTTTGTGTTCGTTTTCATATTGCAGCAGAAACATTTTAAAAAATATATAATATTTTTGCCTTGTAGAACAAAAGACATCGATGGGAAAAAGTATATTGCTACTTCGTATAAGCGAAGTCATTATAAAGTATTACTTGTGACATAACAGAGTATGGGAATCAAGGCAAAAACCATAGTTAAATATGCTGAATCATCATTTAAAGAGTGAGGAATTGAATAGAACTTAGAAATCGGTGATGGGCAATGTGGGTTTATGGAAGCCAAGGGCACAAACAACACCATGTATATATATATATATATTGAGAATAATAATCGAGAGGTTGATGATGATGATGATATAATCCCTTTAGCTGTGAGCTGGCAGCTCTTGACAGCCCAATGCCTCCCGAACAAAAGCACACATTCTCCTCAATTGTTGTGGTAATGTGTAGAGCGTGTTGAGTATGGTGGGGTGTGGTGGTAACAGCAGGTTCCGCAGATCAGCCAACCTTGGGCACAAAGTCAGTAGATGCTCGACTGACTCCTCGTAGTCATTGCAGAATCTGCAGTTTGGTTCACTTAGTGGGTCTAATCTATTCAGATGTTTGTTGAAAGGGCATGACCTGTTCTCAGCTTGAAGATCAAACTCTGGTCTCTTCATCTCAGTTTCTTGGCTTGGTTTTGTTTTGTTTTTTAAATATACTTGGCCTGTCTGGGATGTGGCCCACTGATCTAGCCACTCTTGTCTATAGTTATTTTTCAGAATTTGCTTGCAGGTTTGTAGTGTGATACTAGGTAGTGGTTGTGGTAGCATAGCCCGGCTTCAGGCCAGCTCATCAGCCTTCTCATTTCCTGGGATTCCAACATGGCCAGGTATCCACGAGCACTACTTCCACTCCATAAGAGGTGGACAATTGGTCAATTAATTTGTAGATATTATTAACATCTCGAGACATTCTGTTTTCCAAGGCTTGGAATGCAGACGTTGAGTCTGTGAAAACAACGATCTTCTCAGGCTGGATAGGGCCACTTTCAAAATCGGAGATTATTCGGCACAAAGCTTTTTCTATTGCTATTATTTCTGCTTCGTAATTGGAACAGGTCTCTCCACAAGGGCTGTAGACGTCGGGATGGTTTTCTTGTGCAGGTTATATAATTTAATTACAGCGCCGTATCCAGCGTTGGTGGTAGCCCTGGTGGCAGATCCGTGTATACTTGGATGTTTTGTGGATATGAGTCTATAGTTTCCAAAGTGATAGTTTTCAGCAAGGATGGTAGGGTGTTCCTGTCGGCAGAGGTGTCGAAGAGTACAGTTCTTACTGTGGGGGTAGTCGCCTGCCAGCAAGGTGGTTCATCATTGATGACCGAAATAAGCCTTCTACCATCTGGCAGGTATTGTTTATCGATATTGTCTTGAGCCTTTTTTTTAGGAAAGATGTCTTTTTTATTCTACGCTTTGTTCTACCATTTTTCTATTCTCCGTAGTGTCAATTCTTAAGTATCTTTCACGCATTTCCACAACAGAGCCTTCTCATCTTAGGTTTAGAGGTTCGATGTTAGAGTTAATTTCATGGCACCACTTATAAACCGTAGAACGTGATTTTGTAATCAGTTCAGCTTGTGTAACAGACTTTTGCTTGCAATGGCTTGGAGGGGGAGTGAATAGTCGATCACTGAGCGGACATATCCAATGTATAACTAACTAGCGTAGTAAATCTTGATCTGCCTCCCATCCAATAGTAGAGAAGTGTTTGATGAGTCTGAGCCTTGTGATGCTTTTTCAATCAGTTTGTCTATATGAGGTTTCATAGTGAGTCTACGGTCAAGCTCGACTCAAAAGTATCTCGGGTTTGTAATAGGTTAATTTCACTCCGTTTATTTTGACATCGATATTTTCCTCTTTAATCCTTTCATTTAAGCTGAACACTGTTTTCTCTACATTAATTTCAAGCTTTCAAAACTGGCAATATGTAGAGATGGTTTTCAGATTCAAGTTCATATTTTTGGTGAGGGGTTTCAAATGTTTTCCTTTTGACCAAATGACCAGGTCATCCGCCAAGAGTGCCTTTTGGCAGGTTATGACATCTGGTAGGCCATTTATGTATGCAAGGAATAATGTACAAATTAGCGCAGATCCCTGGGGTCCTTTGTTTGGATGTTGATCTGCTGAATGTTGTTCGGATTGTTCTGTTATGGAAGAAACCTTTTAACCAGCTGTACATTCGCCCTAATATTTAAGTGAGGTGAGGACCTCCGACAAAAATATGGGAAGACAACATCAATGAATGGACTAACCTATGACTCGATTAGGCACAAAAAGCAACCACAGACAGAGAGGGATGGTGCAGGTGTCAGCAGGGGTGCCCCAATGATCTCGAGGTCACGGGAAGAACTGAAATGAACATAGCAACTCTCATATGATTATTAATTACATTGCGGTTAGAATAGATTGTACATAAGCTAGCTTATGATGGTGAATCTAAATGGACCTCTGCTACCACAATTTAAACCTACTAAGTCATTGATAAATTGAACTTCAGTGCTAAAACTACAAAGCATGTTCAAACGCCATGTCTCTGACAGTAGTGCATTTTTTCTTAAGAAGAAATAGGCTAATACTGTATCACTAATACAATATATTTTGGTTTAGTATGCATTGTTATGTAGAAATAAAAGTGAATTAGTGTCTAGTTTAAATCTGTTAACAAGGGACGGCGTGGCCTAGTGGTTAAGTTACACGGCTCACAACCAGAAGGTGCTGGGTTCGATCCCCATCACAGCACCGGCCGTTACCCCAGGGAAGCAAACCCTTAGAAAATGCAGGGCGAAGCAGACCCTTACATAAAATGCATGCTGAAGTCGGATGCACTGGGCCTACAGGCGCAAAATAAAAACCACAGTGCAACGCACACCGCCTTGGGGATTAGAGAATAAGGCGAACACCAACAAACAAAAAATCTGTTAACATAAATTGCATGACTGTAGTCCGACCATGCTGACTGGTGACATTTCTACTGACTGGTGAGTCACCCAAAACATTTGAAAGCCCAGGTATATATATTGTTGTCACAAGCTCCTGAAATTCCTGCTCACTTTTTACCATCAGAACTTAAAATTTGTATTAAACCAAAAAATGGCAAATATTGATTTAGTCTTTCAATTTGAATGCTCTATTTGTTCACTTTGTAGACTGCATTGAAACACAAGAGGCAGAACAAAGATATATACAGCCAGACCACGCTCCTCAAGTTTCTCATTGACACTGTAGCTGCTTTAGAGTACTGTCATTCCAAGCATCACGTCCACTGCAGCCTGACAGCTGAGAACCTCTTCATTGTCCAAGGCACTTCTGTCAAGTTGTGTGGCTTTCACTTGTGTCTGGAGCTCGAGGACGGGCGAGCAAAGATTGATGGTAAGCTGAGTTTAGTGTATATAGTTTGTGTGCTCTTCGTAGTTAGCTATGGCAGATGATAGAAAAGTTTTGCACTTTAGTTTGAAGGAGTTAAAACCCTTGCCTGGAAATTGGTGTGGACTTTAGTCCTGCTCTGTGTATCATCCTGAAAGGTGATACACTTCTCTGATCTATTCTTGTCCTTCCTGATATCCTGATTGTAGAACTCCTCTGTCTGGGCTCGGAACCAGGTCTCCCTAGTTCACTAATTAAGTCCTGGACATCTGAAAATGGTGAGGGTATGAAATCATGACCCGTCCACCATACTCACCGGACTTGGCATCTAGTGACTTCTTCCTGTTCCCAAACATGAAAAATCCACTTTGTGAACATAGTTTTTCTGACTTCCAGGACTTGATTACTGAATGGGAGACGTGGTTTCGCTGTTCTATCAGTGAAAGAAGAACATCAAGAGATGAATATAACACTATTAGTGAATGGGGAACATCAAGAGATGAATATAACACTATTAGTGAATGGGGAACATCAAGAGATGAATATAACACTATTAGTGAATGGGGAACATCAAGAGATGAATATAACACTATTAGTGAATGGGGAACATCAAGAGATGAATATAACACTATTAGTGAATGGGGAACATCAAGAGATGAATATAACACTATTAGTGAATGGGGAACATCAAGAGATGAATATAGGGTCTTGGTCAGCTATGGTTCACTGACTGTCAAACAGCTGACATGAGACATGAGTTATTGGATGGTGACAGCTCATACATTGTTACATCTTGGCCTTGATCATCTTTATCTATATAATATAATTAGAATATATGATCTAATCTCTAAATCTGGGTATTCAATCTGGCATCTGTGTCTGATGCCAGGTAGCCAAATGTTAAGTAAACTCATTTTGCTCTTTTGTCTTGGTGTACCATGTTGGACTCAGGGCCTCCTTCAGGCCGTCTCTCAACCTCAGTTGCTGCATGGGCATCTGAAATTGTAGGGCCACAAGGAAGTCACTCGACGTGTCCATTTGTTATCCAGCATGCACACTACATGGCCGGCCCGTCTGTATTTTTGTAACAGGTCGACATCTATGTCAGTGAAGGAAGTTCAACATCTGATTTCTACATTGCAGATTTTTTCTCGAATAAAGATCTTCAATGATCTTTGCAAAGTCTATCTGCTTCAGTTTTCCATAGGTTCCACACCTCACAGCTATATACCATGACTGGAGTGATCACGCTGTTGAAGGTGTGAGCTCTATCGCAGTTGTTTTGCAACTGTTCCAGTATGGGTTTAGTACAGTTGAAGCTGAGTCAGCCCACTGTTATTCTTCATGATATCTCCCGGTTTAGTGAATGGGAATTTGTGATATCTTGGCCTAAGTAGATATGCAAATTTACATTTTTGATGGAACAATCTGCAAGTCACATTTCTCCTTTTCTACAGAAGGCATGAACTGGGTTTGTTTCTCTATTGATTTGTAGGCCAACTGCAATGCTTGCTCTGCTGAGCTCATTGAGGCTTTTCTCCTCAGCTGTGGCTGAGTATGACTTTATCATCAGCGAACCTGAGATGAGTAAACATTTATCCGTCTATGTTTATGCCTCTATCTCCTTAGTCCAGGTTTTAAAGACCTCCTCAAGGGCCACCGTGAAGAGCTTTGGCTAGAATATATTAAAATATCTTTATACAAATACAACTAGAATATTTGTCAATATCAGATATAATGTTTCGTGACTATCTTCAGAAAAATTTGTCAAGGCAATACCCATCCGGTGGACTTCACCAGAGTCTTTGAGGGATAAAGAATACACTACAGCATCAGACATTTGGATGTTCGGCCACTTAATGTATGAGGTGCTAACACATGGACAACTACCATATCCTCACAATGAAGATGTTGAAGACGTCTCGACAAAGGTTTGAGTAGAATGGACATATTACAGAATCTGTAGCTTTGTGAAGATGTGAAGGCAGTTTTGATATGTTGATTTTGTAATGAATTCATTGGTTCTAAGGCTATTGCCCTTCTGCACAACGCCATGTTGCAGTATCTGCTTGTGTTTGTTAGCTGGTGTTTAGTTTTATAGAAAGTATTCCATTTATCTGGTTACCGAGGAAGAAGCATTTTTCAATCATGATTGTGTGCTCTGCACTTAAATAGCGGTAAATACTACAAAAATATAATGGGGTTTAAAAATTCAGGCACTGAGAATCTGTGTCATGTCACCACTGCTGTATTTTTGTGTATGCATATGTCATTGCTGACCAAAACAACAGCTAGTGCATCTGTAGTTTGGCAATCCCACTGCTACTTTAATAATATCATTTCCTTTTTCTGTGTTTGTCATCTCCTAGCTGTCTGTACATGATAACCTGTTTATGTTTTTTTTATAGATCTTTCTTGTGCACTTGTCTTAAAACATGATAATCATTAGCTGCTTGGCTAAGTAGTGTGACAATTGGGGTAGATGGATGCAATTAGGCTTTTATATTCTTTGTCTGCCTATACAATACGAGCAATTTTGATTAAAATTAATCGTTTAGCCTTTTATTTTTTTAGCAACATTTGTTTTATTCAGGTTTATTGTGAGGCCAAAATCTTTGCTTACCTGGGAGAAGTGATCTATCAAGTTCTGGAGTTCATGCTGACTGTGAGTGGCAATTGCAGTATCATCAGCAAATAACAAGTCCCTGACAGCAGCTTCAAAGATCTTAGTTTTTGCCTTGACTGGACATAAATGCCAGCCAAATCATCACCATCGACAACTATGAATTGGCAGCTGTGAACCTCTTCACTTACCTTGGATCTTTCATCAACGATAAGCTCTCCCTAGACCCCGAAATAGACAAATGCATTGGCAAATCTGCTGCCATATTTTCCTGTCTCACAACACATTACTGGGAAAACCCCAAACTTACAGCCAAGACCAAGGACATGGTCTACAATGCCTGAGTAATCAGTATGCTCTTTTATGGAGCACAAGATGAGCAACCTGTGCCAAACAAGAGTCCACCTTTTACTTACGGCACCTGAGAACCATCCATAGTGCCTCATCATGGACAGACATGGTGATAAACGCAGAGGGTGCATTCTTGTACAGGTCTCCCAAGTATGTGCATTCTCCTTAGGCAGCAAAGACTGGTGACATGGTCATGCTCATTGCATGGAAGATTGTCGCATCCCCAAAGATATGCTCCACGGACAACTGGCGTGTGGTAAAAGAACAGTTGAAAGACCACAACTGTGGTTCAAAGACGCATGTAAGCGGGACATGCAGGACCTGACAGGATCTGACATCTTGGGAAGACAGCTGCAAACCAATTCAAATGCAAATGCAACCAGAAGAACTACCTCAGACTTGGTAAAAATAAGCTCATGTACACAGAGAAGGGAAAAGACAACACAGAGAAGTGAAAAGACAACACTGCAAGAAAACGGAAAACCAAAACATAGTATAGAGTTGCTACCCCAAGGTTGCATCATCCTATAGTCAGACATGATTGAAAAGGGGCAATGTTTCAGCAACTTTGCATGAGAATTTGGTTTATAAATAAGTCAGAAAGTTTATATTTCACATCCTGAAACCATCACATTTTGGATTGGCCTTGCTGGTCAAAGTATTTAAAGTAGTCGTTTCTTATATTATTTTTCCTTCCTTTTCATTTAAGATTCGAGATGGCAAAATTAGCCTGCCTCAAGAGCCTTATTTTAGGAACGATCACTATAGCTTGATTTCTGAGTGTACTATCTACAGGCCAGCCAGTCGTCCCAGCATCATAGAGGTTAGGGAACGACTTGACAATCTTTATATCGGTAGGTTCCATAACATTTTTGTAGTTTTAAGGTGAAATATGAAATATAAGGATGCTGATGTATACTCTTGTTTGGCATAAGTATATTTTATATATATATAAATATATATATATGCTTCAAATTAAAACCTTAAATGTGGTATAGAAATTAGAAAAACCATGCCTTTGTATTGTAACTTGTTAATATGGTTGCTAAGGATGACAAGAGTGTCTTGCACGTGCCATCATGATGCAGATGAGCAACATAGCATCTTAATTTGCAGTTTAAAGTTGACTGTCTCACTATTGACATGCACCAAAGAGGAGCAGCGTTCTGTTATTCATTTTTTTTAGCAGCAAAGTGGTGAAACCTATAGAAACGCATCAGCTAATGAAGGTCCAGTATGTTGATGCATGCCTTTCACTCAAGCTAGTGTTTGATTGAAGTAGGAAGTTCAAAAACAGCTTGAGTTCTGTGACAGACTGTTCACGACCTAGTCAGGAACACTGAGTAGTGATTCCTGAGTCGATTACAGCCATTGACTGCTTCATAAAGGAAAATCACAGATTGACTGTGAATGAAATTGTTGCAAATCTGGACATCCATGAAGTGTTACAGTGTCACAAAGTGTGTGCAAGGTGGGTGCATGACAGCTTACTCCAGAATTGAAACGTCGCGTTGATGTCTGTCAGGAACTTTTGCGGAGCTTTGAAGCAGAAGATGATTCTAGCAAGAATTGTTACTGGAGAGGAAACTTGGGTTTACTACTACAAACCTAAAATGAAGAGAGTGAGCAAGAAATGGCGCGATCTCTCCTCACCGAAACCGAAGAAGTTTCACATGCAGCAATCTGCAGGGAAGGTTATGCCCTCTCTTTTGGGATAAATGAGTTGTTATTGTAGAGCATTACATGCCCAGGAAGAACACTGTCACCAGTGCCACGTAAATAGATCTCAGGAAATATCTTTGATCCGCAATAAAATCGAAATGACATAGGCCTCAGAGTAAAGGTGTCCTTTAACAACATGACAACACTCGACCTCATACTGCCCGTGCAACCATTGTGGACTCCCACTTTCAGTGTCTACCACATCCGCTGTACTCACCAGACCTGGCCCCAAGTGATTTCCACATCTTTGGACAACTAAAAGAGGCATTGGGAGGAAAGATTTTGAGGTACGATAAAGAGGTCCAGCAGGTGGTGCATGTAACCAAAAGAATTTTTTTTCTAAAGGAATCCATGCACTTTGTAGGCGCTGGGGTACTTGTATCGAGCACAATGGTGACCATGTAGACAAATTATACAGCTGTGTTTCACTTTTTCAGAATAAATTTACCAACAAAATATATTTAAGTTTTTCATTTGAAGGGTGCGGCGGCCCCCCCCCCCCCCCCCCCCCCCCCCCCGTATTTACTTGTAAATTGTCTAATTACTAAACCAGAATATATGACAGAGACTAATAACTGACATATTTCACTTTTCTTTTTACCCTTTTTCCTTAGTGTTAGCTAATACTGCTAAAGCACAAACTAGCATCTACTCCTATGACGGTTATCACAAGCCATCAACGGAAAATGAGAAGGTAAGAAGCAGATGTGACATTAAAACATCAGAACACATGAAAACTATTACATTTCTTCTTATTTTTTATTTCATCCGCATATCTAGCTTCCAGTTTCTCTTGTAAAGGCCACCGCTGTTTGTAAGGCTGTTTTATATCAATATAGATTTTTCCTTTAATTTGTCTTGCGAGACCAGTATTGTTTTCTCTCCTCCTGTGTGAGCTTGCAGCTCTGTAGGATGTGTTCTACGGTCATGGTATGCTCCCCAGATGGACACCCTGTCATCTGTCCAATCCTCATTTTGTTGTAAAGATGACCCCTGAGTTTAAAATGCCCAGTTCTCGAGTCTGAAGATGGTGGCTTGCTCTTCTCTAGTTGAATCAAAGTAGTCTTAACTTAACTTAACATCCCTATATGCAAATTCTACAAAAAGGCAATTAACCGTGTAAATCAAAACACTCTTTGTCTACTGTTGAGACACTATGAAATACTAGAGAATATGCACTTGGAAGCAAGTCCGCAAAAAGTACAGTACAGAGACTGGCAAGGAAATGTGCAAATGACTACTGGCTTCAACTCTGTAAGTCCATACAGTCGGCAGCGGACACTGGTAACATCAGAGCAAGGGACGAGGGCATAAAGAAAGCATTTGTACCAACAAAAAAGTATACAGCACCTCTGAAATCTGTGACAGGTAAGATTATTCTGGACAGGAATATGCAAATGAAGAGATGGGCCGAACACTATTCAGTCTTGTACACCTGTAATAACGTGGTGATGGACTTTGCTCTCAAGGAAATTGAGATTCTGCAGGTATTGCAAGATCTAGATGATACACCGAGCAAACAAGAGTTGGAAAAAGTTATCAAGGGCTTGCCAGTGGGAAAGACAATCGGTGGAGATGGCATTCCAGCAGAAATCATCAAATGCGGGGGAATGTGCTTCTTCAATACCTGTACAAACATATCTACCAGTGTTGGAAGGAGGGGGTGGTATCACAAGACATGAGAGACGCCAACATAGTCACCCTTTACAAGAAAAAGGGAGACAGAGGAGACTGTAATAATTACATGGGCATATCGCTCCTCAACACCGTAAGCAAAATGTATGCTCGCATCATCCTGAGCAGGTTGCGAAAGTTGGCTGACAGGGTGTATCCGAAATCTCAGTGTGGTTTTTGTGCAGAAGGGTCCACCGTTGATATGGTCTTTTCACAAGAGAAATGCAGAGAAAAACACAGACCACTATTTCTTGCCTTCATTAACCTCACCAAGGCATTCGACCTGGTAAACAGAGATGGTCTTTTTAAAGTATTGCCTAATGTTGGCTGCCCACCTAAACTGCTGAGCATGATTAGGTCTTTTCATGTGGGCATGAAAGGTACAGTGCTGCATGACAGTCAGGAATCTGAGGCCTTCAACATTAACAGTGGAGTTAAACAAGGTTGTGTCCTGGCTCAGATTATTCTGCATTTTCTTTGTCATCGTGCTTAGACACGCTTTTGGAACTGCCACAGAGGGGGTCTTTCTGCATACTACATCAGATGGGAGACTATTCAATGTAACCAGATTGCAAGCAAAAAGTAAGAAAAGGAAGACTGTTATTCTGGAAATGCTCTTCGCAGACGATGCTGCCCTGGTCACCCACACCGAAGCCGAATTACAGATCCTCATTAATAGGTTGGCAAAATCTGTGATCTGTTTAGACTCATCATCAGCGTACAAAAGACAAAAGTGATGGCTCAGGGTGGAGATCCACCAGACATTGTCTTAAACGATAAAAATCTGGAGGTAGTAAATCACTTCAACTACCTCGGATCTATCATCACCGACAACCTTTCACTGGACGCACAGCTGCAGAAATGTTTAGGAATGACCTCAACAGCACTTGCCAGGCTCTCACAGAGAGTGTGGAATAACATGCTGACCATCTCCACAAAGGTTGCTGTGTACAGATCATGTGTGATTAGTACACTGCTCTATGGCAGCGAAACATTGACTCTGTATGCCCCACAAGAAAAAAGGCTAAATGCTTTTCATATGCGCTGTCCGCGACGCATACTTGCAATTTCATGGAGTGACAAAGTGACTAACAATGAAGTGGTGGACCATGCAAAGATTGTCAGCTTACTTACGATTCTACGCTAGCGCCGCTTGTGGTGGCTTGGTCACATGTGCAGAATGGAGGATGTGCGAATACCAAACGATATCATTTACGAAGAGATGACCTAGGACAAACGTTAAAAAAAGTAGACCCTTCCTCCGCTACAAAGATGTCTGCAAGCGTGACCTGAAGGCATTAGATATGAACACCTGCAACTGGGAGGAACTTGCCAAGGACAGACACGGCTGAACGCAGTCTTTGTGTGTTGGTCTGCAGGCAGGGGAAGACAGGATGCATCAAGACTGTCCCGTCTCTAGCATGAATTCCAATGTCTCTTGAGACTGACAGATGCCAATCATGTACGAATATACAGTTAGTAGAGGAGTACATGAAAGAGCACAGATTGTAAGATTCAGTGAAGAGATATGGATGTCTTCGCTCTCCCATTTTGTTCTTGTTGGCTATAGATAATGGAGACATCAAGCAATGGAAAGAGAACTGGTATTCCTCTTCTTCTTCTTCTTCATCGTACGCAGTCAGACAGTAACCATTATTTTTTCGAAAAAAGCAGCGGTCATCCTGAGGCTGTCGACACTGCCATAGAGCTTGTCTAGTGTTGCCACTGGTGATGGCCACATCTGCTCTCTCTGACTCTCGTATGTCGGGCAGTTTTGCAGCAAATGCTCAGCGGTCATTTTCCCGGTACCACACGGGCATTCGTCGGTGCCACCTATCTTCAATTTGTTGAATAGGTGGTACCTCAGTCTATTGTGGCCAGTGCGAAGTCTGAAGACCACGACCTGCTCTCTTCTGTTCAGCTGGTCATAGGCATCGTTTTTGGTGTAGCCAGTATGTTCGGTTTCCCATTTGGTCATGTATCTAGCTCTAATAAGCCGTTTTGACTCTTTGTACGTCATACTAGTATCTGGTTGTGGTAGTTTTGCACCTTCTTTTGCCAGTCTGTCTGCCTCCTCGTTGCCTTGGATGTTGCAGTGAGATGGAACCCACTGCACCACTACCCTTTTTGGTGCGGACTGCTGGCATAGTTGGCAGAGTACTGCTCTTAAATCATTAAGTTCAGTATTTTTCTGGCTTTTTAGTGCTGTGACTACGGCCAGAGCATCTGTAAGCAGGACTATGTGGCTTTCATTCCTTTTACCTGTCACCATTTCTTCCACTGCGGATCTTTGTCTCTTGAGCCATTATGTCAACTCCTACAATTTCTGCTTGTCCGGTGTGATTGACAGATACCGCGCTACTCGGTATGCAGTTACGGGTCAGTATCAGAACCCCTCCTTTATGACCTTCTCTATCCAGGCGGAAGGTCTGGTATCCTCTGATTGAGAATTTATGGTTGCTGTTGAGGTGCGTTTCTTGGATACATGCCACGTCAATCTTACCTTTATGCAAGTGATGTGTTAGGGAAAGCTTTTTGTTAATGACTCCCTCCGCATTCCACTGTAGTATTTTGAGGGTCTTGAGTTTTTGGTCAATAGAAATTGCCCCATATCCATGTGCCTTGACTCCACGACACATGGGTGGGTGACCACCAGTAGTCAAGGGTGGGCCCCTTCGAGGCGTGAGGCCCGGCACTCTCGCTGCCTGGCGGGACTCCGCAGGATGAGCGCCATACGTTTTTCTGATACGTTGTACTGTCATCATTCTGCGATTTACGTTGCACTGTTTCATTAAGCCTGTGGCCCAGTGCATCCGATTTCAACAGGCGTTTCTGTAGGGATGCTCTCCTTAGCCTTTGGCTGTCCCCAGCCTATCTGCAAGGCAGCAGTTGTTTGTGATCAGAGTTGTCTCTCTTATGGAAGTTGTCTTACAGGACTAACGAGTCTTCACTACTTGTGTCTATAGGGTGCGGTGATGATATATGATATATGATATGGACTATTTACTGGTTTGTACTAACCCGGAAGAGAGGCAGTCTAGTGTGTCTGTATCCCAGGATCGTCACGTCCTGCCAGAAACGTAGCATTTGCATGTGAGTGGGGTATCTCTTTGCTCCCTTTATTTTCTCGGCTTCTCTACAGTGATGGTACGCCTAGCATTCCCCGCCACCTGGGAGGTTGACACAATAGGGCAGATGTGCAATGTCCGCTAGTCTGCATCTCTTCTGCGTCCATTGGTATGGCTGATAGCATACAGAGGTAGAGATCGAGGCAGAAGTGCATTTAACCAGGGGACAAGCCTGGTAATGTCACGGAGATATTTCGCCTGGTGTGCGGACATATCTCATGGTCATGGGTTGAGTCTCCACAGTTCACAGTGAGGTGGCAGCTCTACTGTTTTTGACACCCCGACCAAGAACTAAGTCTTATGTTGGTGGTTTCGCACCCCATCGCCGTATAGGGTGAATATCGAGCAGCTTTCCGCCCGCTTTGATTGGCGGACGGCAGAGACCTTTTTCTGCGGCTCGACCGGGTAGGAATGAGGCGCGAGCCCCAGGTCCTGACCATATCGAAGCCTCCCATTGCAGTGGTGCTGAGATTTTGGGCGGGATTCCGGCTTAGAGGGGTTCGGCCGTAATCCCTCACATGGTAGCCTCGCGGCATTGGCTTATCAGCCTGGTACGTGAACCAAAATGTCTGCGGCTCCTCTCGAATTGAGCAGGATTGCATTAGCAACACCCTGTCATTAGTAGGGTAAAACTGACCTGTCTTCCGAGGGTCTATTACCAGCACCCGTTCACTATTAGACCGGACGAATTAATAGAGGGCTTTTTTGTTTGTCAATGACCAGGTATCTGAAACCTGCTGTTTCTGCGGGGTTAAACACGATTTCCGTAGCGTTCTGTCATTAGAAGGTTAAAGAGCTGACCTGTCTTTCGTGGGTCTAATACCAGCACACGTTCACTATTAGACCCAACGAAAGTGCTCTCGATTTGTCAGTCGTTCTACAGTATTGGCGTGTTGAGTCAAATTAAGCCGCAGACTCCACTCCTGGTGGTGCCCTTCCGTCAATTCCTTTAAGTTTCAGCTTTGCAACCATACTTCCCCCGGAACCCAAACACTTTGGTTTCCCGGAAGCTGCCCGCAGAGTCATCGAAGCAACTCCTGCGGATCGCTAGTCGGCATCGTTTATGGTCAGAACTACAATGGTATCTGATCGTCTTCGCGCCTCTGATTTCGTTCTTGATTAATGAAAACATTCTTGACAAATGCTTTCGCAGTAGCTCGTCTTGCGGCGATCCAAGAATTTCACCTTTAACGCCGCAATACGAATGCCCCCGTTTGTCCCTGTTAATCATTACCTCCAGTTCCGAAAACCAACAAAATAGAACAGAGGTCCTATTCCATTATTCCATGCACCATTATTCAGGCAGCCGAGGCCTGCTTTGAACACTCTAATTTTTTCAAAGTAAACGCGCCAGCCACCCAGGACGCTCAGCGAAGAGCACCCGTGGGAGAGAGCCGGCAGACGGTAGGGCAGGAGACAACGGGCAGTGAACCGGCGCGAGCCGGACCGCCCGCCTGCGCCTAAGATCCAACTGCGAGCTTTTTAACTGCAACAACTTTAATATACGCTATTGGAGCTGGAATTACCGCGGCTGCTGGCACCAGACTTGCCCTCCAATAGATCCTCGTTAAAGGGTTTAAAGTGTACTCATTCCAATTACGGGGCCTCGAAAGAGTCCCGTATTGTTATTTTTCGTCACTACCTCCCCGTGCCGAGAGTGGGTAAGTTGCGCGCCTGCTGCCTTCCTTGGATGTGGTAGCTGTTTCTCATGCTCCCTCTCCGGAATCGAACCCTGATTCCCCGTTACCCATTACAAACATGGTAGGCATGTTACGTACCATCGACATTTGATAGGGCAGACATTTGAAAGATACGTCGCCGGCACATGAGGCCATGCGATCAGCACAAAGTTATCCAGAGTCACCAGTGGGGACGCCGCAACCCCGCGAGGGGAAACGACGATTGGTTTTGAACTAATAAAAGCGCTCTTTCCGCGAGGGTCGGAGCTTGGTAAGCATGTATTAGCTCTAGAATTGCCACAGTTATCCAAGTAGGATCGTGTCATCTAAGGAACCTCGACTGATTTAATGAGCCATTCGCGGTTTCACCGTGAGACAGTGTGAACTTAGACATGCATGGCTTAATCTTTGAAACAAGCATATGACTACTGGCAGGATCAACCAGATATCTGTCGGAGACGTACGAACTACACACACCGGTCGGCGGAGGACGGTTGTGTAAAAAGCCTCACTGTGACGGCCGCAGGGACCGACTGACTGACGGACGGACGGTTATTCCCCCGTCCCTCAGTCCGTCGACCTAGGACCGCCTGACAGAGGCCTCTACACAGACCAGACAACCGACCGACCGGGCTCGCTCGGGGAGGGATGGCAGCGCTCTGTGCAGAACGGATTCCAACGGCCCCGGCGATAGATTTCACAGGGACTGGAGACGATATTTTGCCTGCCCTTCTCCCGATTGTTGGTCGGGCGAGAAGAGGGCCTTTAGGCAGTATTCCTGCTTTCCATTTACCGGTCATAAGCTCTTTGCGAGAGTCTGACCACCAGCGAGACGAACTGTCGAGCTCTGCTATAAGCCTTCGAAAAATCACCACTGACTGTCAAAGTTTCTCGATACGGGCCAGAGTAGCGCACCTCCGCGGAGGGCACGACAAAACAAACCGCGTCCCGATACCTATCCGGGGAAAGGCGGACGAGCGTTTTCGGCAAGCCCGCACTATCGCTCCGTCTGGCGGGACTGAGATCGCTGTACGAACACTGGTTGAGATTGAATCGTGGCGGCGAGACAACTACCCCACTGGTATTCAATGAACACTATGGTCAAAATTGGAGGACCTAAACTGCACAAATAATTTGATGCCTATGTCACACAACTATAGCCAAATGCAAGAGAAATTGGACAGGCTGAAAGAACAATCAGTCAAATTGGAACTAAATATCAACATGAAGAAAACCATTCTCCTTAATATTAACACGGTCAACATAGTACAAATAATACTGGAGGGAAAGCTGTTGGGAGAAATGGATACCTTTACCTATTTGGGCAACACAATTGACACATCAGGAAGTACAGATGCAGATGTAAAGACCAGAATTGGAAAGGTAAAAGAAACATTGCTTACATTAAACAAGATTTACACCAAAGTTAGAATATTCAACGAAGTGTCAAGTTGGTGCTGTAGTATGGACTGGAAACTTGAAGAACGACCAAAGCCATACAACAAAGACATTCAACAACAGATGCCTAGAAAGGATAATAGATATAAAGTGGTAGGACATGGTGTGGAATGGGGATCTGTGGAAAAGGAGTCATCAACAGCCACTGGAACAACAAATTAGGAAAAGAAAATGGGGTTGAATTTGACATTTGCTAAGGAAGACCCCATATAGCATAGCCAAGCAGGCTCTCACGTGGAATTCACAGAGGAAGAGAGAGACAGTTAGACCCAAAAATATATGGAGACGAAAATGTTAGAGGGAACTACGACTAAATAATTACACCTGGAGAGAGGCAGAAAGTGCAGCCCTGGGCCATGTATGCTGGCATGATGTGGTTAATGGCCTAGGGGTGATGGACCTTATATTTATTGAATACATGCATATAAAAATGTTTTTGGCATGAGAAATAACGTTGTAATAATAATTTTTTTTTAGTGAATGACAAAAAATATGAAGCATTGTCTGATACTGCTCAGAAGGCATTGATTTGCAAATAGTACTGGACACACACACACACATTTCTGTATAAATACACACTTAAAGAATTTGTAACCAATGTGAATGGTCCTTGTATACTCAGTTCATTAATGAACAAGGTAGAAATTATTTTGTCTATTAGTCTTAGTGTGAAATCAGTACATCAAGGTAGATTATCAAAATTGTGCTTCCTTCTTTTTACAGGGAATGCCAGATGTAAACTGTAAGTAAAGTATGTTATAATAATTATTGTGTATTGTTTTCGGTATGCTGGGATGAAAATGGTATTACATTTTATCCTACTTCTATTTGTTTGATGATATTTAATTGCAATATGTAGCATTCTTAGTTCTTAGTTTGACCCGTTCTTGGTCAAGAGGTGGTAACCCTTGAGCTGGTCCCAACTCAGGATCAAGTCGTTTCTGTCGCGGGCGCGTGTCGTCCAGTGTGATAGTAGTCTGTCTGTTGTGGGGTCATGAATGTTGTATGTTTCTAGTGGATCTCGCCAGCGAGTTTGGGACCATCCCCAATGTCTCTTTTTGTCACGCAGGTACCACATGGTGGTTATGGTACTCCATCTTTCATCTTATCTTCTGGATATGACCAGCCCAGTGGTGTTTCGAATCAATTCAAAACCATTATCCTTGTGCTGAACATAGGCCGTCAACAAATAATAACCGCCATGAGCTTCAATCAGAGGCCAACCACTCCAACTATATCTACAACCAGCCAGTGCTCTATCTATTTGCATTCACTTTCTACCCGTCCCCAGGTATGTCAAGATCTACCTCTCATTCTCTTTCCCAGTGGGTTCTAGTACAGACACTGTTGAGTAATATAACCAGTATCTCTCCTCAAGGTATGACATATCCATCCCCATTGTCTATTCTTCACCTCTTGCACCACTGACAGTTGGTTCGACCTGCGCCACAGGTAAACTTTTGTGACCTTATCACACCACTTCAAACCCAAAATTCTGTGCAGGCAACCGTAAATGAACATTTGCACTCTTCTTGTTAACTCTTTTATTGTCTGCTGCCCCTCCGAACCATAGAGCAAAACTGATTTGGAATTTCAGTTGAAAATCCTAGTTTTAATTATGGACCTGTTTTCTTGGGATGTCCAGAATTTATGCAACATAATAAAGGCTCCCTGTGCCAACTAGATGGCATTCTTTGTGCCACCAATTTTGGCCATGCTGCTGCCCAGATAAAGGAACGAATCCACATCTTAGAGGAGAGCCATGTTCAGCGCATCCAGAACATTCTCCCCGAAATTATTCTCATAATCTTGGTCTTGTCTCAGTGAACTTGTAGCCCTAACCTCCCATGCTGCATGGGACTTGGTAATAGTTTTGAAATGTAAATTATCCTTTGTTGAAATTGGTGATGTCACCATGATGAACATCGCTTGATCTTAAGGGTATCTATGCAGTCATTGATTATACGTAAAGTCCCAGGCTAAGGGATTCTGTCCACCGTGAGTGGGTTGGACTCCATCCAGCTAGCACGACCCAGAACACTGCTGCAACTGGCTTAACAACCAGCAGTCAGTACACTGCTGCTATGCATTTAACTCAGAACGTGAACGGACCAGGGGAATCTGTCTAATTAAAACAAAGTATTGCAACAGCTGTCATCCTGCTGTTGACGCAGTGAGATTTCTGCCTAGTGCTCAGAATGAAGGAATTCAACCGAGTGTTGCAAATGGCAGGAGAAACTGTGACTCTCATTTTATCTCAATAATCAAGATAATTGTCTAATTATATTATTATGTTTTCACCATGGACACAAAATCACTGGAGGACAAATTGAGAGTGTACCAGGCCTCTCTTGAGAGACGCTTGGTCATAATTCATCTCCACAACCAACGTATGCAAAATCTCCACAATTCCAACATACGACGATTGTCCATTTGTGAGTAATGTGGAAATCTATGCAGACAAGGCAAAACATAGATGGGCAGGTCACACGTTGCGACGAAATGATGATCGGTGAAGCACGGCGACAGTAGTCTAGTACCCCGAGGCAAAAAACGGCTGGGAATACCTCCAATGCATTGATTGGTCAGTCTCTCTTGCTGTCTGCAACATCGTCCAGAGCTGACCACCCACTGGACTTCCATGGCCGAAGACATGATCTGCTGCAGACAAAGTTGGTCACATGGAGCTTCGCTGATGAACAGGTTTTCAAGATCAAGATGTTTTCATGTGGTGTACTGTGTGGTTCTTCTTCTGCGTCCGTTCTCAATCTCCCGCTACCAAGCCCTGAACAGGGCTTTGCAAGTAGCAGGATGTAGTCCGGAGAACAGAATGCATTGTGTTGCTAGTTTACAGCTAGGATGCGATATCTGCACCTTTCGGTCCGATACATCTGTCTTCGGCAGCACTGTGTGGTTCAAACTTTCATATATTCATTTTTATGTAGGTCTACTTATTTTAAATTTAGTTACTAATATTGATCAATTCAAACTTAACTAAATGTTATTATGATTTGGAGTATTCAAGCTGCACACTCGGGATGTGAGGAATGCTACTACTACCCTTTTCAGGAAGCACAAAGGAGTAAACATAATT
The DNA here is from genome assembly GCA_036924085.1 of Ariolimax columbianus. Lineage (NCBI taxonomy): Eukaryota > Metazoa > Mollusca > Gastropoda > Stylommatophora > Arionidae > Ariolimax > Ariolimax columbianus. Next base: position 88,692,063 of record JAVGWX010000001.1, on the reverse strand, counting down.
TATTGTGTGCGTTAAACAACAACACCACACACAAAATAAATAAGACTACCTACAATCTTCATTTATAAATTTGTTTATCCCATTTAGCTTCTAAGTTATTTGAGGATCAAAGTCCTTATGATGAATTGGAGCAAATTGCTACATCAGACACCATCATGAGGTTTACATTAGTAAGTTTTAAACAGGGACTTGTAAATACTACATCACCGTCTGTCTTGTCTTGTGTATACTTCATCACTGTCTGTCTTGTCTTGCATATACTGCATCAGCATCAGTCTTGTCTTGTATATACTACATCAACATCTGTCTTGTCTTGTATATATTACATCAGCATCTGTCTTGTCTTGTATATACTACATAGCCATCTGTCTTGTATATACTACATAACCATCTGTTTTGTATATACTACATCACCATCTGTCTTGTCTTGTCTATATTACATCACCATCTTGTCTTGTCTATATTACATCACCGTCTTGTGTATATTACATCACCATCTTGTCTTGTATATATTACATCACCATCTTGTCTGGTATATACTACATAGCCATCTGTCTTGTATATACTACATCAGCATCTGTCTTGTCTTGTCTATATTACATCACTGTCTTGTCTATATTACATCACCATCTTGTCTTGTATATATTACATCACCATCTTGTCTGGTATATACTACATAGCCATCTGTCTTGTATGTACTACATCACCATCTGTCTTGTCTTGTCTATATTACATCACCATCTTGTCTTGTCTATATTACATCACCATCTTGTCTTGTATATACTACATCACCATCTGTCTTGTATATAGTACATCACCATCTGCCTTGTCTTGTCTATATTACATCACCATCTTGTCTTGTCTATACTACATCACCATCTTGTCTTGCATATATTACATCACCATCTTGCCTTGTCTATATTACATCACCATCTTGTCTTGTCTATACTACATCACCATCTGCCTTGTCTTGTCTATATTACATCACCATCTTGTCTTGCATATATTACATCACCATCTATCGTGTCTAGAATATACTACATCACCATCTGCCTTGTCTTGTATATACTACATGTATATACCTAAGTAATCAGAAAAATTAGTAAAGGTATTCATTTAAGATTGTGATTTATTATTGCAGGAAGACAAGTACATTTTCAGAGAGAAGATTGTCCACAAGGTTACACAAAACATGGCATTCAAAGTTGAGAATGGCAAACTGAGTGATGTTTTGTCAGGAGTCAAGATCTGTCAGAACCAAGGAGAAGTGCACCACATTGTAAGTGTCATCATCATTGACCCGTCTGGATCCTCTTGGAGCATAGGCTCATAGCAGATGCTTTCCACCTGTTCCTATTCTGTGCCGACTTCATGAGTTCTGCCTATGAGACACCAATTGAACTGACCCACTTTGACTGTTCAAAGATATGTGTTTTTTCACCTTCCCACATTTTTTTTTTCCCTGTGAGTTCCAATCAAGTGCATATTTGGTATGTTCTCCAGCTCATTTCTGAAAGTGTGTTCTATTCATCTGCACTTTCTCTCCCTAAATTGGTTTTTACATTGTTCTTTTCATTTTCTCTGGCCATCTAACATGCAGTATGTGATGGAGACACTTGTTATTGAAGGTCTGCAGTCTGGATGTGATACCCTTAATCACATGCCATTTCTCTGAGCCATATATCAGGATGACTTTCCATTTGTGCCTTGGATGCCGAGATTATTTTCACTTGGATCTTCTGGTAAAAAATTTACTTGATCTCTGGGTAATGAGATTGGAAAAAGCAAGATGGCCACACCTTAGTGGCTGCGCTCTCGACTCGCTTCAGTGTTTGTGTCGAGTTTTCTGACATTTGGTGGTTCCTGTTCAGATTATATTTCACAACTTCATCACCAGATGGTATCGAGGACTTTATTCTGTGGAATTGATGTGCTTTCAATCAGTTATTCTGTTTGTTATGCTGCATTTCATGCCTGGCTCAAGCTGTGGAAGACCAGTCCATGATGGGGTTCAATGTTTCACTTAACTGCAGACCAGAATTCAGTCCAGATTATCACTTCTCAAGGACCTTTCTGCTCGGACTGAAGCCGACTTCCTCCTGCTCGACCCTCCCTCCACCGTAGGTTACACAATACCTCTCCCAACCTCGTATTCTCAGCACAGCAAGCTCCACACTAACGAACAGGTGGACACAATCAGAAGCCTCTGCGGCGGGACACGTAATAACAGGGAGTTTGACACGGACAGACATGGAAGACTTGACACAAACATTGGTCTAACACTCTCATCGCGGCCCTCATCCCAAGGCTGCATAGTACACGGCTCCACCTGGAGAGTCTGTAGGGATTTCGGTCGAAACGCTGCGCATTAACACAACCTCAGCAGTTGGACATGGTAGTGGTCGATCGATGCAACAGGTCTTTAATGACTACACGAACATTATTATTATTATTTAGTGTCGAGCACGTTCAAAATTCCTTGGCAGTTGGAAATCGTAAAGAGTAGGCTTAACGGTCGCTGTTTGGACAAAATTCCCAATACAAAAAAATCTACCCAAGTTATTTGTACTTTTCCCCAGGTGGTTTGTTAAGAGCAGCTATAGATGGCTCCTAACTGGCTGCTGGTCTACTTAGCTCTAGCGTTTGAGTCTATTCAGATGGACTCACACATCGATTAAACCACCCTCCAACAATGGTTATATACAGACTCTGTAGTCTTCCAAATCAGTATAAAGACGTTAAGTTAAGAAAGCAAATCTAGCCTTGTTGATCCTGGCGTTAACATCTTGATTTGTTCTTCCGTTTTTATCAATATACAACAAATATCTTGATTTTAAATTAAGTTTAGCCGTCATGCCTGATGGCGTCTTTAAAGGCAGCCATCCTTAGCACAGCCCCCCCCCCCCCCCCCCCAACTTTGATTCATGATTTTCATTTTGGTCTCTACAAATTTTCGAGAATTTATTTTAGATTGGCATCTCTTTTGCCTGCCCTCTGGGGTCCATACTAAGGCAATTCTGGTAACGGTATCTGACTCGTCTCTTGGGACATAGCCTTTCAAATTCCAGCATTGACCAATCATGATTGTTCTTGTTGTTTGCTAATGCCCACAATGAGTAGGTTACTCTTTTGTGTGCCCTGGAAAGGACATTAAGTGGCGGGTTGCAGTAGCTTTCCTCACATACCTAGAATGCTGATAGAGGTGGACCGGGGTCCTCCAGGCAGTTGTGCTATGCTTTGCTTCATCTGTGTGTCGCTCACTACTACAGGGATCACATCAAACCTTACCTTGTTAGCCAGACTGTTGTCCTCGACAACAGCCCATTTCCAAGGTGACCAACGAGGAGGTCAGGTGAGGGTCTTGGCCAGTATATTTCTTCTGACCCTGGCTAACATTATCTGATCAGTGTGTTTTGCCTGACCAGACGTTAGCCTCATCATCCCTCGACCGATCATGATTGTTGTTCATGTCTTCTTGGTTACTGTGGGCAAGCAGCTCTCGTTGGTGATTGTGTTTGGTCAGAAATTCATAGATCTTAACACACGTAATTACATTACTTATGACATGAAGTAGTGATAATAAAAATCTATTTTTCTATTAATCATTAAATGTCTTTGATTTGGTACAGGGATACCACTTAATTTTTATTGCTTTTACTCATCGTGTGTGTTTGTATTATTGTGTTATTGCATCAATTGCATTGCCACATTTATACAGAACAACCTCCTCCCATATGAGAGTGGAGATGGAAGCTGTGACTGTTGCTATGAGGTGTCTCCAAATCCTTTCTTTGAAAGGTACAGAAGGGCTGGTTAAGGCATGAGTTGTACCTGGAGAGGCTGGTGTGGATCTACTGTCCTGGTCATTCTGGGGTTCAGGGTAATGAAAGAGCTGACATTCTGACTACACAGACACCAGTTACGGATACACTAGACATGGATAGGAGTGACATTTTGAAGTCTATCAATGATCGCCTTTTGGAGAACGACACCGAAATAGATGAAACAGCAATTCATAGACTAGATCTTTGATATCAAATGAGGTTCGGGGGACGGCGTGGACTAGTGGTTAAGTGGCACGGCTCACAAGCCGAAGGTGCTGGGTTCGATCCCAATCACAGCACCGGCCGTTACCCCGGGGAAGCAAACCCTTAGAAAATGCAGGAGGAAGCAGACCCTTACATAAAATGCATGCTGAAGTCTGATGCGCTGGGCCGACAGGCGCAAAATAAAAACACAGTGCAACGCACACCGCCTTGGGGATTAGAAAAAAAAAAAAATGAGGTTCAAACGGTCTAGGTTCCAAGAGAGGATGGAGCATAAGTGTGTACAACCAGCGAGCTGCAAGAGCCACCAGTATACACACACTTCACCATTTACTGAGAGAGAATGAGCACCTATGGGTATACCCAGAATGCAATGAAATCGATTCTTAGCAACAGAACAGAACCACTTTTGTAATCGTCAGTCTAAATCTAAATGGACGCATTGAATATCCACATGTGATCCATCCAAATGCATGGCAAGTGACCAGATCATCAATAGCTCTTGAAATCCTAATTCCATCGCCCAATTTCAGGTACAAGTTTCAAAATTGAACAAATGCGTAAATACCAATGTATCAGCAAGAACTCTTTGTTAAACTGCAGCTGCACATGCGCTGGAAATTCTGCCATACTCAAGGTCATTCAAAATATTGAAATGTCATCAGTAGCGAAAAACAGGTGTTAGCTATTGATTCCAATAAAATCAGACAGTAACTGATGTTCAGCACGCATGTGTGCTTAACGACAGTCTATGCTGATTGTAGATAGAGTAAACGATACATGAGGTCCTGGTGAAGATTCATTCACTAATTGAAACGATTTTGGCAGTTTGCCATAGAATGTCAGGAAATTCATGGAAATAGTGAAAAGTAGGGCATACATATGTTTTATCCACACAAAAAAACATCAGAAACTGAAACCTTACAAATTATGGGAAACAATACTAATTGACAGATATGGACATTTTTTCATTATATCTCTTATTTTGAAATGGGCAGTTTTATCCATGAGAGCAACTGTGGTTGGGAAATCGTTCTGTCAAAAATCTGAAATCGTACATTTACTTGGGTCAAGAAATTACAAACTCCCCAAATATAAATTGTGAAATTTCACTTATGATAGCACCATTATGTTCCAGCTTCAATCATATCAAACCCATGCTTCAACAGATGAGAAACGACGAGGCAAGAATTCACGTCTTCAAGAGCTTGGTTATTCCAGCCATAAAATATGCTTCAACAGATGAGAAACGACGAGGCAAGAATTCACGTCTTCAACAGCTTGGTTATTCCAGCCATAAAATATGGCTGTGAAGTATGGAACCTAAAAAAGCAGATGCAAAGAAACTTTGAGTTGCTCAAAGGCCAAGACAGCAAAGGACATTAACAGTCTCTCTAGGTGACCGAATTTACAGAACAGAAATTAGGCAGCGAACGCCATTCGATGACCTCATAGATGCTGTATTGTTAAAAAAATGGAGATGGGCGAGGCACGTGGCACATATGCATGACAACAGATGGACATAAAAAAATGATGTCCTGGTGACCTTACAGCTTTAAGCGCTTGCGTGGACATCCACCAATAAGATTGAGAGAAGGCCTGAGTAAAACCCTTGTTCCAACATGGTATCCAAGGCACAAGAACATATTGAGGTTAAACTACATTTGTCATGAGACACTGGATTGAATATTTAGATTACAGATTTTTTAATATATATATTCAGAACAGCCAAACAGTAGATTATGTTCTCAAATATAAAAGAAAAACCCTATTTGGCATAATATATTTAACATTTTTATGATAACTAATGATATTCCTCTACGCCTGCAAAACATGGACTGTAATAGGAGACCATCAGAGACGAATCCAAACATGTGGAGGTGAGATGTTTTAGAAGACTCCTAAATGTCACCTACAAAGACCATTTCACAAATGATTACATCGAAGAATCGAAAATGCAAATGGACTTTGCAATGACTTCCTCGCAATGATCAACAGGGAAAAGCTGACTTAGTATGGCCACATCTCGAGGTCTACTAAAGGCCTTGAAAATATGATACTACAGGACACAATACAAGCCAAGCAAAGACGAGGACGTCCGAGGAAATGATGGGAAGATAACATCCATGAATGGAGTAACCAACAACAGGAGGAGGCACAAAAAGCAACCACAGTCAGAGAGGGATGGTGCAGGTTGTGGAGGTGTCAGCAGGGGTTTCCCAACGATCTCAAATATCACGGGATGAACTGAACTGAACTAACAGTACAAAGAAGAGACCCAAATGTACATCAGAATAAATAAAGATGTACTAGAGTAGGTGACAGGTTTCTCATATCTTGTAATAACTAGAGCAGGTGACAAGTTTCTCATATCTTGTAATAACTAGAGCAGGTGACAAGTTTCTCATATCTTGTAATAACTAGGGCAGGTGACAAGTTTCTCATATCTTGTAATAACTAGAGCAGGTGACAAGTTTCTCATATCTTGTAATAACTAGGGCAGGTGACAAGTTTCTCATATCTTGTAATAACTAGGGCAGGTGACAAGTTTCTCATATCTTGTAATAACTAGAGCAGGTGACAAGTTTCTCATATCTTGTAATAACTAGAGCAGATGACAAGTTTCTCATATCTTGTAATAACTAGGGCAGGTGACAAGTTTCTCATATCTTGTAATAACTAGGGCAGGTGACAAGTTTCTCATATCTTGTAATAACTAGAGCAGGTGACAAGTTTCTCATATCTTGTAATAACTAGGGCAGGTGACAAGTTTCTCATATCTTGTAATAACTAGGGCAGGTGACAAGTTTTTCATATCTTGTAATAACTAGGGCAGGTGACAAGTTTCTCATATCTTGTAATAACTAGGGCAGATGACAAGTTTCTCATATCTTGTAATAACTAGAGCAGGTGACAAGTTTCTCATATCTTGTAATAACTAGAGCAGGTGACAAGTTTCTCATATCTTGTAATAACTAGGGCAGGTGACAAGTTTCTCATATCTTGTAATAACTAGGGCAGGTGACAAGTTTCTCATATCTTGTAATAACTAGAGCAGGTGACAAGTTTCTCATATCTTGTAATAACTAGGGCAGGTGACAAGTTTCTCATATCTTGTAATAACTAGGGCAGGTGACAAGTTTCTCATATCTTGTAATAACTAGAGCAGGTGACAAGTTTCTCATATCTTGTAATAACTAGGGCAGGTGACAAGTTTCTCTTATCTTGTAATAACTAGGGCAGGTGACAAGTTTCTCATATCTTGTAATAACTAGGGCAGATGACAAGTTTCTCATATCTTGTAATAACTAGAGCAGATGACAAGTTTCTCATATCTTGTAATAACTAGGGCAGGTGACAAGTTTCTCATATCTTGTAATAACTAGGGCAGGCGACAAGTTTCTCATATATTGTAATAACTAGGGCAGGCAACAAGTTTCTCATATCTTGTAATAACTAGGGCAGGTGACAAGTTTCTCATATCTTGTAATAACTAGGGCAGATGATAAGTTTCTCATATCTTGTAATAACTAGGGCAGGTGACAAGTTTCTCATATCTTGTAATAACTAGGGCAGGTGACAAGTTTCTCATATCTTGTAATAACTAGAGCAGGTGACAAGTTTCTCATATCTTGTAATAACTAGAGCAGGTGACAAGTTTCTCATATCTTGTAATAACTAGGGCAGATGACAAGTTTCTCATATCTTGTAATAACTAGGGCAGATGACAAGTTTCTCATATCTTGTAATAACTAGGGCAGATGACAAGTTTCTCATATCTTGTAATAACTAGGGCAGATGACAAGTTTCTCATATCTTGTAATAACTAGGGCAGATGACAAGTTTCTCATATCTTGTAATAACTAGGGCAGATGACAAGTTTCTCATATCTTGTAATAACTAGGGCAGGTGACAAGTTTCTCATATCTTGTAATAACTAGGGCAGGTGACAAGTTTCTCATATCTTGTAATAACTAGGGCAGGTGACAAGTTTCTCATATCTTGTAATAACTAGGGCAGATGATAAGTTTCTCATTTCTTGTAATAACTAGGGCAGGTGACAAGTTTCTCATATCTTGTAATAACTAGGGCAGGTGACAAGTTTCTCATATCTTGTAATAACTAGGGCAGATGACAAGTTTCTCATATCTTGTAATAACTAGGGCAGCCGACAAGTTTCTCATATCTTGTAATAACTAGGGCAGGTGACAAGTTTCTCATATCTTGTAATAACTAGGGCAGATGATAAGTTTCTCATATCTTGTAATAACTAGAGCAGGTGACAAGTTTCTCATATCTTGTAATAACTAGGGCAGGTGACAAGTTTCTCATATCTTGTAATAACTAGGGCAGGTGACAAGTTTCTCATATCTTGTAATAACTAGGGCAGGTGACAAGTTTCTCATATCTTGTAATAACTAGAGCCAGGTGACAAGTTTCTCATATCTTGTAATAACTAGGGCAGATGACAAGTTTCTCATATCTTGTAATAACTAGGGCAGATGACAAGTTTCTCATATCTTGTAATAACTAGGGCAGATGACAAGTTTCTCATATCTTGTAATAACTAGGGCAGATGACAAGTTTCTCATATCTTGTAATAACTAGGGCAGGCGACAAGTTTCTCATATCTTGTAATAACTAGGGCAGGCAACAAGTTTCTCATATCTTGTAATAACTAAGGCAGGTGACAAGTTTCTCATATCTTGTAATAACTAGGGCAGATGATAAGTTTCTCATTTCTTGTAATAACTAGGGCAGGTGACAAGTTTCTCATATCTTGTAATAACTGATGATGGCAAGTGTGAAACTGGAATCAAGAGGAGAATAGGTATATCCAAGGATACATTTAGCAGAATGAAGAAGATATTCACAGCTAGAGAAATAGGCTACAACTTAAAAATAAGAATGAAGAAGTGTTATATATACTCAACACTTCTATATGGTACAGAGGAGACTTAGAGTTCTGGAACTGTGGGGGTAGATTGGTAGGGTTAGGGGCTCGACTCTAACTAGATATGCATGTGTTTGGTTTCATGGATCAATGAGGTCATGCCCCTATATGAAGTGAACTCAGTAAAAAATGTGTGTGCAGAAGTTGGATGCACTGGCCCATATGGCACAAAATACAGTACATCACATTCGGCCCAAAGAAAAATACATATCCCTCACATCGTCAGAGTTTACAAGTTTTGTATGTTTAACCTACAATAGGGGACGATGAGGCTAACGTGTGGTCAGGCAAACCACACTAATTAGAGAATGTTAGCGAAGGTCAGGAGAAATATACTGCTCAAGACCCTCACTTGACATCCTTGTTGATCATCCTGAAAAGAGGCTAACAAGTCTGGCTAACAAGGTGGGGGTTCGACGTGATCCCTGTAGTAGTGAGCGATGAGGCCAAGCATAGCACAGCCGCCTGGAGGATTCCGGTCCACCTTTATTAGCACGCTCGAGATGTGAGGAAAGCTACTGCAACCCGCCACTTAATGCCCGTTTCAGGGTGCACATGAGAGTAACCTTCTCATTGTAGGCATTTGAAACAACAACCTACAATAGAGAAATGCAAATATGAAATGGATATGTGTTAACTATTATCATCTGATTTGTCTTAGGAGTGCCACGTTCCTAGAACTTGCCAGGGCAGTTTGCTTGAATTGGCTTTCACAAGAACATTAGGAACATCTCTAAAACTTTATTTGGATTGTTTATTGCAAGTAGCATCTTTCCTAACAAAGCTGCATAAAAGATCATGGATTCTGGGAGACATGTGTGCTTCACATTTGTATGTAGAACAGACAGATCTAGACCTTAAGGTAGGGTTGTGTCTGTTTGGTTGATGGTTGTGTTTGTGTGGTTGAGGTTTGCACGTACATGTGTATTCTAACATTCTTTTTATTCTTCATGTACAATACTAACCTGAATATTTTTCCACAACTTCTTGCCTATTGACTTTCTTTCATTCCATGATGTTAAATAACCCAGTTTTGTACCTCTATTGTCCTCAGTCCCCTTTCCCAGCCTGTTGTTAACTTTCTTTCATATCATAATGTTAAATAACCCAGCTTTGTACCTCTCTATTGTGGGTCACTGTAATCAAAAAGTAAGGCACTCGCCTCTCAAAGCGATGAACAATTGGTGATTGAATCCCGCAACCTGTTGAAATCGGATGTGTCAGACCGAAAGGTGCAAACATCGCAGTTAAGCTGTAAACTATGACACACCGTTCTCTGGCCAACATCCTATTACTTGCAAAGATCTTTTCAGGGCTAGGTAGCGGGAGTTTGAGAAGGAACAAAGAAGAAGAAGAATTCCGCAAGTTTCAAGCGACCCCTAGTCTCAAGGAAGGTAAGACCAGAGTGCCAGCATCATGAGTTACCTCCAACTGAATCGACTGATAGTCTTGCCACTTGTCCAAAGGTAGCTCGGGACGAGAGAGAGAAATTGATGACCAGCTCAGTTTCTTCCTCACTATAAAATACAGTGCAAGTTACATCATCAAGAAAGATGTACAAATGGATTAAAGCATACTTACATAACAGAAGAGCCAGAGTCCAACTAGATAGCCTCATGAGTAAGAAAATTCTACTGCGTCATGGTGTGCCTCAGGGAGCGGTTCTTTTCCCTAGACTTTTCATAGTCTTCATTAATGACTTGATTGCTGAACTACCACAAGGAACAAAAGTTGCAATATATGCAGATGACTTGCTAATATGATGTACAAATCAGCATACTACAGTGGCCATCAGAATGCTGCAAAGAGCTATTGATGCCTTGACCTCATGGACAAATAGATGGTGTGTAAACTTTAACACAGAAAAATGTAGCAATTCACTTTTCACCTACCCCCAAAACAAAAAGCTGGAGTTATCAAGATAAATGGAGAAAAACTCAGAGACGATAAACAACCCACCTATCTTAGAATTACATTAGATGATAGGTTGACATGGAGGGAACACGTCAACAAGGCAACCAAAAAAGCCAGGAGGAAGTTAGCCATCCTGAGAAAATTAAGTGGAACCACATAGGGAGCTAGCGGAAAAAATACTTAACGAAGTTTACCAACATCACATATGGAATATGGGTCAGCAGCGTGGTGCCCTGCAGCAAACACTACCCTAAAATAGGTGGATAAGGTGCAAAATCAGGCACTTAGGGTCATTACAGGAGCAATGAAATCAACACCTATAGTGGAGATGGAGAAAATGGGAAGGATACAAGAACTAAGAGAACGCAGAGACACAAAGATATTAACACAGGCAAAAAAGTTCTTCTGCATGCCGAGTCATCCAATGAAAGACAGATTTCAAAATTTAGTGATTGGAAGACTGAAAAAAAGTAGTTTTATGCATCAGGCCAAATGACTTCGCAAGCAAATTATAGATCTACCTGAAGTTGACATCCCCCTAAAGTCTGTGCCAGAACAAACCCCTTGGAGAGAAGAGCATGGACTATCAGTATGCATTCAAACAAAAGTGTAAGGAATACTAGACAAGGATGAACAGAACAGTATGCAACGTAGGATAGTGACCCTCAGTTTCCCGGATGAAGAATACCCACAAGACCTCTGGATCAGAGTATACACAGATGGGTCAGCACAGAATGCAGTAAAGATTGGCAGAGCGGGAGTGTGCATAGAATACCCAAACAATATTAGGGATACAGTCAGAGTACCAACTGGAAAATTCTGTCATACATATGATGCAGAAATCCAGGCAATCAAGGTGGCAACTGAGAAACTATTGAACACCAATGTCAGTCCATAACCAGCAGTATTTCTGACAGATGCACAATCAGCACTCCAAGCACTGAAATTCGATAAATTACCAGATCTACAGGCTCTACTGTCTGAACTGAGCAACCAGCGCAAGATTGTCATGCAGTGGATACCTTCTCATTGTGGAGTACCAGGAAATGAGAGAGCAGACCGACTGGCAAAGGAGGGTGCTGCAGATGAGCAACCAGATGTGCCAGTTACATACCAACAGAAGATAATGATAATCAAATCAATCATCTGGGGTAGTTGTCTCGCCGCGGCGACTCAATTTCAACCAGTGTTCGTAAAGCGATCTCAGTCCCGCCAGGCGGAGCGATAGCGCGGGCTTGCGGAAAACGCTCGCCTGCCTTTCCCCGTAGTGCGAATTGGGTGCGGTTTGTGGTAGTGGCTCCTCCACCGAGGTGCGCTAGTCTGGTCCGTATCAGGAAACGTGGTCCGTCCGTGGTGATTTATCTAAGGCTTATAGCAGAGCTCGACAGTACGTCTCGCTGGTGGTCCGACTCTCGCAAAGAGCTTGTGACCGGCAAATGGAAAGCAGGAATCGTTGCCTCGAGGCCCTGCGTTCTCCCTACGGAGAAGGGCAGGCCGGCAGGCCAAATTGTGTCTCTAGTCCCAGTGAAATTCGTCGCCGAGGTCGTTGGGATCCGTTCTGCACAGAGCGCTGCCATCCCTCCTCGAGCGAGCCCGGTCGGTCGGTCGTCTGGTGCGTGTGGGAGGCCCCTGTCAGGCGGTCCTAGGTCGACGGAGTGAGGGACGGGTGGAACAAACCGTCCGTCCCGTCAGTCGGTCCCTGCGGCCGTCGTCCCAGCGAGGCTTTTTACACACCCTTCCTCCGCCGACCGGTGTGTGCTGTACGTACGTCTCCGACAGATATCTGGTTGATCCTGCCAGTAGTCATATGCTTGTCTCAAAGATTAAGCCATGCATGTCTAAGTTCACACTGTCTCACGGTGAAACCGCGAATGGCTCATTAAATCAGTCGAGGTTCCTTAGATGACACGATCCTACTTGGATAACTGTGGCAATTCTAGAGCTAATACATGCTTACCAAGCTCCGACCCTCGCGGAAAGAGCGCTTTTATTAGTTCAAAACCAATCGTCGTTTCCCCTCAGGGGTTGCGGCGTCCCCACTGGTGACTCTGGATAACTTTGTGCTGATCGCATGGCCTCATGTGCCGGCGACGCATCTTTCAAATGTCTGCCCTATCAAATGTCGATGGTACGTGACATGCCTACCATGTTTGTAACGGGTAACGGGGAATCAGGGTTCGATTCCGGAGAGGGAGCATGAGAAACGGCTACCACATCCAAGGAAGGCAGCAGACGCGCAACTTACCCACTCCCGGCACGGGGAGGTAGTGACGAAAAATAACAATACGGGAGGGACTCTTTCGAGGCCCCGTAATTGGAATGAGTACACTTTAAACCCTTTAACGAGGATCTATTGGAGGGCAAGTCTGGTGCCAGCAGCCGCGGTAATTCCAGCTCCAATAGCGTATATTAAAGTTGTTGCAGTTAAAAAGCTCGTAGTTGGATCTCAGGCGCAGGCGGGCGGTCCGGCTCGCGCCGGTTCACTGCCCGTTGTCTCCTGCCCTACCGTCTGCCGGCTCTCTCCCACGGGTGCTCTTCGCTGAGCGTCCTGGGTGGCCGGCGCGTTTACTTTGAAAAAATTAGAGTGTTCAAAGCAGGCCTCGGCTGCCTGAATAATGGTGCATGGAATAATGGAATAGGACCTCGGTTCTATTTTGTTGGTTTTCGGAACTGGAGGTAATGATTAACAGGGACAAACGGGGGCATTCGTATTGCGGCGTTAGAGGTGAAATTCTTGGATCGCCGCAAGACGAGCTACTGCGAAAGCATTTGTCAAGAATGTTTTCATTAATCAAGAACGAAAGTCGGAGGCGCGAAGACGATCAGATACCGTCGTAGTTCTGACCATAAACGATGCCGACTAGCGATCCGCAGGAGTTGCTTCGATGACTCTGCGGGCAGCTTCCGGGAAACCAAAGTGTTTGGGTTCCGGGGGAAGTATGGTTGCAAAGCTGAAACTTAAAGGAATTGACGGAAGGGCACCACCAGGAGTGGAGCCTGCGGCTTAATTTGACTCAACACGGCCAACACTGAAATGATTGACATGCCGAGACCACTCTTCTGGGGTCTAATATTGAACTGGTGCTGGACTTAGACCCCCAGAATTCTGGGGTTTAGCCCCGTGTGGCCCGGTTTTGTCTGCATCCAGTGCTTGATAAAGGAATTGACGGAAGAGCACTATCAGGAGTGGAGCCTGAGACCTAAGTTAATTTAACACGCCAATACTGCAGAATGACTACCAAAAGTACACCTTCGTGGGGTCTAATAGAGAACATGTGCTGGAATTAGACCCTCGAAAATCTGGGACTACCCCCTAAGAAACTTGATTGTCTCGCTAAGGGAATTGACGGAAGGGCACCACCAGGTGTGGAACCTGCGGCTTAATTTGACTGAACACGCCAATACTGTAGAACAACTGACAAATCGAGAGCACTGCCGTTTGGGTCTAATAATGAACGTACGCTGGTATTAGACTCACGGACGACAAGTCAGCTCTCAAACACTCAAATGAAAGAACGCTACGGAAATCGTGTTTAACTCCGCAGAAACCGCAGATTTCAAATACCTGGTCATTGACAAACAAAAGCCCTCAATAAATTCGTCTGACCAAATAGTGAACGGGTGCTGGATATAGATCATCTGAAGACAGGTCAGTTTTACCCTACAAATGACAGGGCGTTGCTACGGAAAACCAGCTCAAATCGAGAGGAGCCGCAGACACTTTGGTTCACGTACCAGGCTGATAAGCCAAGGGCGCGAGGCTACCATGTGGGGGATTACGGCCGAACCCTTGTAAGCCGCAATCCCGCCCAAAATCTCAGCACCACTGCAATGGGAGGCTCCTACATGCTCGGGACCTAGGGCTTGCGCCCCAGCCCTATCAGGTAGAGCCACAGTAAGAGGTCCTTGCCGTCCGCCAATCAAAGCGGGCGGACAACTGCTTGATACTCACCCTATACGGCGTTGGGGTGCGAAAACACCAACCAAAGACTTAGTACCTGGTCGGGGTGTCGAAAACAGTAGAGCAGCCACCTCACTGTGAACTGTCAAGACTCAACCACTGACCATGAGAGTTGTCTGCACATCAGGCGAACAACATCTCTGTGACATTACCAGGCTTGTCCCCTGGCAGCATGCACTCCGGCTACGATATCTACCTCTGTACGTTATCAGCCATATAACTATCATACTGGACGCAGAAGAGATGCAGACCAGCGGACATTGCACACCTGCCCCACTGTGTCAACACCCCAGGTGGCGGGGAATGCTAGGCGTACCATCCCTGCATAGAAGCCAAGAAAATAAAGGGAAAAAGAGATACCCCACTCACATGCAAATGCTACGTTTCTGGCAGGACGTGACGATCCTGGAATACAGACACACTGGACTGCCTCTCTTCCGGGTAAACCAGTCCATCTCATATATCATCACATATCATCATTGCACCCTATAGACACGAGTAGTGAAGACTCGATAGTCTGGTAAGACAACTTCCATAAGAGAGAAAACTCTGATCACAAACAACTGCTGCCTTGCAGATAGGCTGGGGACAGCCAAAGGCTAAGGAGGGCATCCCTACAGAAACGCCTGTTGAAATCGGATGCACGGGGCCGCAAGCCTAACAAAACAGTGCAACGTAAATCACAGTATGATGGCAGTACAACCTATTAGAAAAACGTATGGCGCTCATCCTGAGGAGACCCGCCAGGCAGCGATAGCGCCGGGCCTCACGCCTCGAAGGGGCCCACCCTTGACTACTGGTGGTCACCCACCCATGTGTCGTGGAGTCAAGGCACATGGCTATGGGGCAACGTATATTGGCCAAAACCTCAAGACCCTCAAAATACTACAGTGGAATGCGGAGGGAGTCATTAACAAAAAACTTTCCCTAACACACCACCTGCATGAAGGTAAGATTGACGTGGCATGTATCCAGGAAACGCACCTCAACAATAACCATAAATTCTCAATCAGAGGATATCAGACCTTCCGTCTAGATAGAGAAGGCCACAAAGGAGGGGTCCTGATACTGACCAGAAACAGCATACCGAGTAGCGCGGTACCTGTCAATCACACCGGACAAGCAGAAATTGTAGGAGTTGACATAATGGCTAAAGAGACGAAGCTCCGCATTTTCAATCTGTACGGACCACCAAACAGAGACCTATCGCTCTCGAGTATGGAGGTCAGAGACTCCAACTGCATAGTAGTTGGAGATTTCAACAGCCACTCGGAGAGATGGGGATACTCTGACACAGACAGTAGAGGTGACGAAGTGGAAGATTGGGAGATAGATGCAAATCTCTCCCTAATCAATAGGCCGGAGGATAGCCCTAGCTTCTATTCAAGAACATGGCATACCACCTCGACTCCAGATTTGGCCTTCTCCACACAGGACATACACTATAAAATAGACCGCCAGGTGCTAAACCAACTGGCAGGTAGCGACCACAGGCCGATCAGGCTAACCATTGACATGGAAGTAGGCCCACAGGAAACAAAACCGCTCCCACGTTGGAATTACAAACGAGCCGACTGGGACAGATTTGCAATCCTGACAGATGGGCTGTGTGAAACCATCAACACACGAAACACCAAAATGAAGCCCATGGTGGAGAGTCTAAGCAAGGCAATAATGCAAGCCGCCACTGAAACCATCCCAAGAGGAGCTAGGAAAAACTATAAGCCCTACTGGAATGATGAGTTACAGAAAGTGGAAGATGCAGTAACAAATGCTAGGAACATGGCAGAACGAGAAAAATCCATGGAGGCAAACATCGCCCTCAAAGCCGCCGCGGCGAAGTACAAACACACTCTCAAGCAAACAGCAAGAGAAAGTTGGAAAAATAAAACGGAAAGTCTGAACCTGGACAAAGAAGGGAACAAGCTATGGAAGCTAGTCAGAGCCATGAACGACGAAACCCCGTCAAATAAACAAATTACTATCAAGCAGGGCGAAAACTTGATCACAGGTAAGAAAGCCGCAAACGCCTTTGTCGATCACTATGCCAGAGCAAACCACATCGAGGTCCCTGCAGATAAGCATACAGACATTAGCGAAGAGCTAAAGGGACACGCAAACATAAATACGGCTCCTGAAGAGCACATGATGGCCAAACTAACAATGCGCGAAATGGAAGAGGCTATGAGAACACTAAAGAAAAGGAAATCTCCCGGAAAAGACGGGATAACAAACAAAATGCTGATGGGGCTGGGCCAAACAGCGAAGAAGAAACTACTATCAGTCCTGAACCAAAGCTGGAAAAGGGGTATTGTACCCCAGGCATGGAAAGATGCAATACTGGTACCAGTACCAAAAACAGGGAAGGACAAAACAGATCCAAATGGATACAGGCCTATTAGCCTACTGGGCTGTGTCGGCAAGCTGATGGAACGGATGATAAACACCAGACTGATGTGGCATCTGGAAGAAAAACGAATACTAATTCCACAGCAAGCCGGCTTTAGACAGCACAGATCCACTGAGGACCAGGTCATCCTCATAGCCCAGGAGATAGAAGATGCCTACCAGGCACAGAAACACACAGTAGCTGTTTGGGTGGATCTGGAAAAGGCATTTGACAAAGTCTGGAAGGATGGACTTAGAGTCAAGCTAAGAAGAAGTGATGTCTGTGGGAAGATGTACAAGTGGATCAACCACTACCTCAAACAAAGAACGGCCAGAGTCCAAGTACAAGGGCAGATGAGCAAAAAGGTGACACTCGAGCAGGGAGTACCTCAAGGGGGAGTATTGTCACCCACACTCTTCCTGGTATATATAAACGATATTACAGAGAATATACCAAGAAGAGTCCATAGCTCAATGTTTGCAGACGATCTGGCTATGTGGACCTCTGAAAAGAATCTTACCATAGCAAGAAATCGGATGCAGACGGCCCTAACATCGCTGGAAGAGTGGGCGAACTCATGGCTGGTCAAAATAAACGAGGAGAAAACCACGTGCACAATATTCTCGCTCTCATTAAAACCCCAAAGTACCAAATTAAGTCTAAATGGCAAAATCCTGCAGCCAAACGACAACCCAACCTATCTGGGAGTCACATTTGATCGGCGCATGACATGGAAAAGTCAGATTGAGAGAAACCGAATGAAAGCCAGAGAAAGAATGGCGATCATGAAAAAACTTGCTGGCACAAGCTGGGGAGCAGACGAAGGCATACTAAAGAAACTGTACACTGGAAGAGTGAGACCAGTTCTCGAGTATGGCATTGCGGCATGGACAACCGCAGCGAAGGCGAACTTCGATAAAGTTAACAAACTTCAAAACCAAGCCATGAGAATTATAACAGGTGGCATGAAGTCAACGCCAATTGTAGAACTTGAAAAGATTACAAAATTGCAATCCATGACCGATAGAAGAGACTGCAGAGCCCAGCTGCAGTCAGAGAAACTCAGAAGACTGACGGACCATCCAATGTACCAGAGACTAAACAATTTGGGAAATTGGAAACTAAAGCGGAGAAACTTTGCAGAAATAGCCAAAGCAAAGATGCACGAAGATCCCATAAACGCACTAACAACACCAAAACCCATCACTACTGTACGAAAACCTACTTGGAGGCAGGATATATTTCCAGAGGTGGTAGAAAATATACCAGGTATTGCAAACAAAAACTGCCAGAGTGAAAAAGAAAGGAGAGACACTACCCTAAGCTTCATAACGAAAAGCTACCCAAGCATGGACTGGACCCATGCATACACCGACGGTTCTGTAACAAACACTACACAGAACGGAGGGGCAGGAGCATTCCTGAACCTACCAAATGGCAGAAAAATAACACTGTCATTCGCTACTGGTAAGTACACAAGCAATTTCAGAGCAGAGGCAGAGGCACTGAGGGCGGCAGTGGAAGAAATGGTAACACACAGTGAAAATGAGAGCCATATAGTCCTGCTGACAGATGCTCTCGAAGTAGTCACAGCGCTAAAAAGCCAGAAAAACACTGAGCTTAATGACTTAAGAGCAGCACTCTGCAAACTGTGCCAGCAGTCCGCACCAAAAAGGGTAGTGGTACAGTGGGTTCCGTCACACTGCAACATCCAAGGCAACGAGGAGGCAGACAGACTGGCAAAAGAAGGTGCAAGGCTACCACAAACAGATACCAGTATGACGTACGAAGAGTCAAAACGGCTTATCAAAGCCAGATACATGACCAAATGGGAAACCGAACATACTGGTTACACCAAAAACGATGCCTATTACCAGTTGAACCGAAGAGAGCAGGTCGTTGTCTTCAGACTTCGCACTGGCCACAACAGACTGAGGTACCACCTATTCAACAAATTGAAGATAGGGTGTACCGACGAATGCCCGTGCGGTACTGGTAAAATGACCACTGAACATCTGCTGCAGAACTGCCCGACATACGAGGATCAGAGAGAGCAGATGTGGCCATTGCCAGTGGAACTGCAAGACAAGCTCTATGGTAGTGGCGAGAGTCTCAGGATGACCGCCGCTTTTTTCGAGAAAATAATGGTTACTGTCTGACTGTGTACGCAGAAGAAGAAGAAGAAGAAATCAATCAGGAAGCCAACGGTAACACCAGATGATTACCATACGATGAACAGACAAGAAAAAACTGTTGTGTTGTGACTTAGAACAAGACACAACCGACTCCGCAGCCACATGAACACAAAAATGAAGATTGGCAACTCAGCCATGTGTACATGCGGACAGACACCTCAGACAACAGAGTACATACTACAGAACTGCCCCGAATATGATACACAGAGAAAATCTTACTGGCCCATAGAAACAACACTGGAAGAGAAACTTTATGGACATGTATGTGAACTACAAAAGACAGTGATGTTTATACAAAAGACAACATTGCAGATATAGACAATATTTTAAAGCGAACAAAAGAAGAAGATATCAAGACAAAAACCATTGGATGATGGCGCCGTCATCGCTTATGATGGACAACTAACTAACTATAACTGTCCCCTTTCCCAGCCTGTTGCTACAATGTGCTACCAACCTTCTTCTCCTAATATCTTTCTCCCAAAAATATGTATAATGCACTGTCTTTGTACAATGTCTCTCACAGCACATCCTTAATGTCCTTAAAAATGTCCACAGTAATCTTAAACATCCTGTAAAACTACATCTATGTGGCTTATAGTAGTCTTGTTTGTTATCTGGTTGTCCATGTTTCACTTATGTGTGACTGGATCGGCTCTATGTATTATATAGAATTAACTTATTAGTTTCTCTTCTACCATTGGGTGTAGATACGGTCCTCTATTTTTCTTCTATCTCGAAGTATCGACCGGATGTAGGTTGCCGGCCCCTGTCCAACCCTCCTTAGTTACCTATTATGTCATAATTGGCATGCAACAGTGGTACTTTTCTTTGCTCTTCTTTGTTGCTCTGACGAAGTACATATAAAATTGGCAAATTTAATCAATAAAAACAGCATATAATTATGATGTACTTACTTTCCGTGTCCTGTGCACCACATGAAACATGTTTCCATTATTCAACCCCAGACAGGGATTGCCTTGTCATTTCCCCTCAACATGTCATCCATATTACATGTTTCCAGAAAATGTAGGTAGACCACCAGGTGGTCTAGGTCATGTGTTGCTCCACAGTTGCATGTCTCATCATTTCTACATCCCCATCTTTTAAAGTTCTTCCTGCCTCATGATACACCAGTTGAGAGTCTATTAGTGACTTCCATGTAGCATAAGGCAAATGGTGTCTAGGTGCAAGTTCCTCCCACATCTAATCCAGGGAACCTGTGTCAGTTAATTCCATTTTTCAATGTGCCATTTTCCAGAACTAATCTGTAGGGTCAGTGTTCACATAAAAACATCATCTAGATTTGAGTCGTGTGCACTGCACCTGCTATCCAAACATAGGATGCCGTTGGGTCATTTGCCTCTTTTTCTCTTCTAATTTCTGATGCAACACCTCTTCGTGTCTCTGGTGGTGCTATGCCGATTATGAGATATATTTTTTCAGTTGGAGTAAGTTTTAGGCACCTTATAACTATTTGGCCAATGTCATTTATTGTTGTATCAAACAGTTTATTCTTCTTCTTCTTCATACGCTTTCAGATGTCAACCTGTATTTTTTCGAAAAAAGCAGCGGTCATCCTGAGGCTATCGACACTGCCATAGAGCTTGTCTTGTGTTGCCACTGGTGATGGGCACATGTGCTTTCTCTGGTCCTCGTATGTCGGGCAGTTTTGCAGCAGATATTCAGTGGTCATTTTCCCTGTACCACAAGTGCATTCGTCAGTGCCACCTATCTTCAGTTTATTGAATAGGTGGTACCTCAGTCTGTTGTGGCCTGTACGGAGTCTGTAGACCACGACCTGCTCTCTTCTGTTCAACTGGTAATAGGCATCATTTTTTGTGTAGCCAGTATGTTTTGTTTCCCATTTGGCCATGTATCTGGCCCTAATAAGCCTTTTGGACTCTTCATAGGTCACACTAGAATCTGGTTGTGGTAGTCTTGCACCTTGTTTTGCCAGTCTGTCTGCCTCCTCGTTGCCTTGGATGTTACAGTGGGATGGAACCCACTGTACCACTACTCTTTTTGGTGCGGACTGCTCTTAAATCATTAAGTTCAGTATTTTTCTGGCTTTTTTAGTGCTGTGACTACGGCCAGGGCATCTGTAAACAGGACTATCTGGCTTTCATTTCTTTCGCCTGTCCGCATTGCTTCTACTGTAGCCCTCAGTGCCTCTGCCTCCGCTTTGAAATTGCTTGAGAATTTTCCAGTTGCCAGTGACAGTGTTATTTTTCTACCATTTTGTAGGCTCAGGAATTCCTCTGCCCCTCCGTTCTGTGTTGTGTTTGTTACAGAACCGTCAGTGTATGCATGTGTCCAGTCCATGCTTGGGTAGTTTTTCGTTATCTACCTCAGGGTTATGTCTCTTCTTTCTTTTTCAGTCTGGCTGTTCTTGTTTCCAATACCTGGTAAATTTTCTACCACCTCCGGAATGATATGCTGCTTCCAGGTAGGTTTGCGTACAGTAGGGATGGGCTTTGGTATTGTTACGGTGTTCATAGGGTCTTCACTCATCTTTGCTTTGGCTATTTCTGCAAAGTTTCACCGCTTTAGTTTCCCATTTCCAAATCTATTTAGTCTCTGATGTATTGGTTGGTCTGTCAGTCTTCTGAGTTTCTCTGCTTGCTGCTGGGCTCTGCAGTCTCTTCTGTCTGTCATGGATTGCAGATTTGTAATCTTTTCAAGTTCCACAATTGGCGTTGACTTCATGCCTCCTGTTATAACTCTCATGGCTTGGTTTTGAAGTTTGCTAATTTTATCAAAGTTTGCCTTTGCTGCTGTTGTCCATGCCGCAATGCCATACTCGAGAACTGGTCTCACTCTTCCAGTGTACAGTTTCTTTAGTATACTTTCGTCTGCTCCCCAGCTTGTGCCAGCAAGTTTCCTCATGATTGCCATTCCTTGTCTGGCTCTCATTCGGTTTCTCTCGATCTGACTTTTCCATGTCATGCGCCGATCAAATGTGACTCCCAGGTAGTTTGGGTTGTCGTTTGGCCGCAGATATTTGCCGTTAAGACTTATTTTGGTGTTCTGGGGTTTATTTGAAAGCGAGAATATCATACATGTTGTTTTTTCCTCATTTATTTTGACCAGCCATGAGTTCGCCCACTCCTCCAACGATGTTAGGGCCTGCTGCATCCGATTGTTTGCTATGGTGAGATTTTTCATCAAAGGTTCTTGTCAGTTTGTGTTCAATCGCTTCAAAACCATTATTTTTTTTTGCAGTGACTGTTGTGTCGTCGGCATAAATGAAATTCGTCAACCACCGTGTATATAGGTTGGTCATTCGCATGTATGTTATATAACATAGGTGGTAGGATGCTTCCTTGTGCCAGGCTTTTTATTTTTAGTTTCATGATATAAAATTGTGATGTAATAATATGTTGCATAAGAAAAGCTATGCTGATAGTTAAAATTTATATGAAATGCAAAATCTTTTTTTTTTTTATTTACAAAATCTTAGATCTGCATTTAGATACACAACAGAGATGAAAGTAAAGTAACCCATAGCATTACTGCCGTAGGGGTGTGAGGTGTTAGTGATCTCACATTTCAAAGACTCTGCTAAATGAGGGCTGTACATCTCCTCTCCCTTGCCACTTTTACTTTCTGGACTGAACCAGTACCCATTTAAGCCTGGGTCGACCCAGGAGCCATTGCGGTCAGATGGGAAGCCAGATCGCTAACCACTGTGCTACGTGGCTCCCCATGTATTGAAAACATGTATTGAAAATACCACAGTGGCATATGTGATACAGAACAGAAGGTTAAGCCTTCCCATGGCATAAGTGAAAAGATGTGTCGAACCGAAAGGTGTAAATATTGCTGTCAAGCAGAAAACTAACAACACAACGATTTCCGTTCTCCAGACTACATCCTGTTACTTGCAAAGCTCTGTTCAGGGCTTGGTAGGGGGAGATTGAGAACAAACACAGAAGAAGAAGTGGAAAGATAAGATGAGAGATAATTTGCATGTATGTATAATATGCTACCATTTTAACATCTAGCGACATCTCGGCTCATCAGTTATTGGTGATGTGTATTGCTTTCATCACAGGTTTATGTGGTGTCCTTGGCATATCTGCTGCCATGTGAAATGAAAGTTATTCCTGAAAATACCCATCTTTGTGCCAGGTAAAATCTATGTGTACTCCTGTCACCCAACACCATGTTATGTGGAATATCTAGCAATAGAGAGCTGTATTCTTGATTAACTAAGGCTGCTGAGCTATGTACACTTTCATTGTCAATGCCACTTTGAGGAATTTGCTTCATAGACAGAGCCACAAATACAGTAATAGCAGCTACAATACATAACAGAAAGATGACTGCTTGAGATGTGTGTCAGTTATTTAATCTTTTATTCATGACCTTGCTTAACCCTTTCCAGTCCTCAATAATTTTGCCAATTTGTAACTTTCAGTCCAAGGTAAGTGCCACAACTTCATTCGACAAATTTTTTCAAAATAAAATAAATGAATATTAAATAAATTGAGCTAAAATTGCAATCTATGGATTTTAAGACACATAATTCAACTATTTCTAGTCATATCAAATGCCATGATGACTTAGAGAGAACGATACTGGAGGGCATGGTGCCTGGAAAACGTGGCAGAGGCAGACCGAGGAGAAGGTAGACACAAGACATCACGGAGGTCCTGAAGATGACATTGACAGAGGTGGGAGTTGTGGTCAGAGACTGAGAGTCTTACAGATCAGCTGTTGTGAGAGCAACATTTTGCACAGGACATGTAACATGATGATGATGAGTAGAACTACCTAGGACATAAAGTATTCGTATTTAAAATGTATATTATGAAGTTTTCATGTAGTTTATGCAGAAGGGAAAATAGCCCCCACCCCTGAAAATTATACTCACATTGTCATGGGTATTATGCCTTTAAATCCCTCTATGTCCTTACCCGTCTCTGTCTTCTGTGTCCCAGTCAAAGTCTGAGTCGGACATGTGTTGAAAATCCTCTTCTTTTGTGTTTGTTCTCAATTTCCTGCTACCGGAAACGACTTGGGCTAGTGGTTAAGTGACAAGGATCACAATCCAAAGGTGCTGCGTTCACTCCCTAACACAGCACCGGTCGTTACTCCAGGGAAGCAATTCTTAGAAAATGCAGGAGGACCCTTACATAAAAATACATGTCGAAGCCGGATGTACTGAGTCGACAGGCGCAAAATAAAAACCGTAGTGCAACACACATCGCCTGGGGAATAAAGAAATAAGGCGAATGAAAAATAAAATAAAAAAATGACCTGCTTCCAAGGCCTGAACAGGGAGGGCTTTGCAAGAAGCAGGATGTAGTCTGAAGAACGGAATATGTCGTGTCGCTAGTTTACAGCTTGACTGCGATATTTGCAGCTTTCAGTCTTACACATCCATCTTTAGCAGGTGTTGAATATCAACTTTCCTCACACTAAATCCATCAAATCTGTGGAAACCTTATTACATTGTTAAATGTCTACCTATTGAAAATGCATACCTGTGATAAATAACAACTTACGCAGCCGTCATCAGCCGTCTTGTAGGTGATATCAAAATGTGAAATTCCTCAAACTAAATGATAGAACATAACGAATGTGTTCTGGAGTCAGTATCAGGGGAAAATGGTCATCTTTTGGGTAGCCATTTCCGGGGGATACAAGCCGTAAAGGACTAATTTTGTAAATGCATATTTTTATTGGACACAATTATGTGATACAGCCATAATCAACAATTGTCTAGTTTAGTTTAGTTTAGTTTAGTCAAAGAATCAACATTATTGCACACGGTTTAACCAATAAGTGCTTTGTTCTCCATATTTTTGGAGAATCTTAGCACCGGCGAGAATCCCATAATAGATTGTGTAGATTCTTAACATAATTATGAATTTTGCCCTGACCGTTAAGCCTACTTTTTTCGATTTACAACTGCCGAAGGATTTTTAATGTGTGCGACACTGCATATGGGCGTCCAATCTCTACTACTCAGAGATCCAGGGAATTATCAGAAAGTCCACGTGAAAAAATCCAGGTCTCCGCCGTGATTTGAACCCGTGAATTCCAACACCTGAGACCAACGTCTTACCTCGAAGTTAGTAACTGCCACTGCATTTGCACTAAAGCATATGTATGTTCTTGCATCACTAATATCTGAAGCACTTGTTTGTACATAATGAGGTTGCCAGCCCTGTTGGGAAATCTCCTTGTAGCCACAGCTAGGACATATGAATTTGAAGTTATAATTCTATTTTATTATTACTCTAGTAATTGGCCCAAGGATTAATCTTGACTGTTTTTAACTTTTGCCAGAGTGTAGTCTTAATACAGCACTTTGCACACTTTTGCTGTAGTGGTTTCTGTAGCAATTTGTCTTGCATAAGGAGGTTGCATTAGAATCAATCAGTGTAGACATTGTGGGGAGGTGTAGTTTTTTTCATGTGGCAGATGTGTCGCTGATGTTGTTATTCTGTGTTTCTTCAGTGTGTCATTGACACCTTCTATCAATCTTTTTCTTGAACTCCCTCTTGCTCTGCATCCCTGATGTCTAGTGTTGTAGGTCCCAACAGCAGGCAACTTTGGTTGCATCCTTGTCAGGCGTCCAGATCATTATATTCTCTTCCTTTCCATGCATTCCATTCGTGGTGTTGCACCTACCTTCTATCTGATTTCTTCATTTTGTACTTTGTCCAGTCTTGTGATCCTGACAGCCCTTCTCAAACACCTCATTTTGCATACCATTATTCTTCTTTCTTGTGCTTTGGTGAGAGTCCATTCTGACATTGGTAGCAGAGAGTTGCTATAAAAAACAATTTTATCAGTAAGGATCAATGCAAAGGAATAAATATGTATAATCTATGTAATTACGAGGCGTGTTCAAATGAAACCGGACCAAACTGCAACAAGTGAACATACGTACGATGCACATGATGACGTCACTTCTGGTGTAAACAGCACATGCCAACCGTCAAGTTTGCAAAATTGCATTATCCTCCGACTCATAGTTTACTCAGCAAACCGTTGAAAACATGGCTGGTGTGATACAGAATCTGTCCAGAGTTGATCTGCAAGCAATGATTCAGTTTCTAACAACTGAAGGATGTACCAGTTGACACTCATTACAGAATGCAGGCAGTGTATAGGGACAAAAGTGTGTTGAAGACAACAGTGAAGAACTGGACAACAATGTTTAAAGCAGGACATGAGTTGACAAAAGATCTTCCGAGACCAGATCAGGTGCATATTGTTGCGTTAACTCACGTCCTTCTTTAAACATCATTGTCCAGTTCTTCTCTGTTGTCGGAGAATAATGAAATTTTGCAAACTTGATGGTTGCTATGTGCTGTTTACACCAGAATTGACGTCATCATGTGCATTGTACGTATTTTCACTAGTTGCAGTTTGGTCCGGTTTCATTTGAACACACATCATAGTTAATATATAGAATTCTAAATGCAATGGAAGAGTTACAATTTTGGCTTTGAAATCACACATAGTTAGGCATTTCATAAATGGCTAGGAGAGACATGTTGAATTCAATCATCGACCACCTGCTGTAATGTGACACTAATCATTGACTGGATGATAACACTGTAATCAATGACTGCCTGCTGGATGACGACACTGTAATCAATGACTGCCTGCTGGATGATGACACTGTAATCAGTGACTGCCTGCTGGATGATGACACTGTAATCAATGACTGCCTGCTGGAAGATGACACTGTAATCAGTGACTGCCTGCTGGATGATGACACTGTAATCAGTGACTGGATGATGACACTGTAATCAGTGACTGCCTGCTGGATGATGACACTAATCATTGACTGCCTGCTGGATGATGACACTGTAATCAATGACTGCCTGCTGGATGATGATACTGTAATCAGTGACTGCCTGCTGGATGATGACACTAATCAATGACTGCCTGCTGGATGATGACACTAATCAATGACTGCCTGCTGGATGATGACACTGTAATCAATGACTGCCTGCTGGATGATGACACTGTAATCAATGACTGCCTGCTGGATGATGACACTGTAATCAGTGACTGCCTGCTAGATGATGACACTGTAATCAGTGACTGCCTGCTGTATGATGACACTGTAATCAGTGACTGCCTGCTGGATGAGGACACAGTAATTAATGTACTGATGATCCATAGACTGTAGCGGTATGACAATAGATGTGCGTCTAAAATGGAAGGGCACTTTAAAAGACAGAGCTTGAGTGTGCACAACCAATGAGCTGCTGGAACCATCAGTATGTTCCCTTTCACCATTTACTGAAAGTAATTGAACATCTTTGGGTCTGCCCAGAGTGCAGTGATAGCGATTCTTTATAACATAACATAAGAATTCTATGGGTGTATACATCAGCAATTCACTATAATGTTTACTAACTTTACAGAGCCGCACCAGAGGTAATAAGAGGAGGCATCTTCTCCCCACAGAGTGATGTTTACTGTTTTGGCTTCTTGATGTGGGAAGTGCTGACAGCATTTGATCATTGCCAAGAAAACGTAGAGCAGTTTATGGTGCACATGGAGTCTACTCTTGACAAGCCAGCAGAAGTATGATAAGTTCTCATTGATCACTGTGATAAACCATTTTCGTATTTTTTTTAAGCCACTCGCATTTAGTAACAATGATCTATTACAAACATTCATCCTAGGTACCATTATGATCTATTGCGGACATGTACTCTGATATAAATAATAATTTTCACTTAGGCGTCACATCCATGACCCACTGCTGCAGTGTAGTTCCAGGCCTCGTCCAGAGTGTAGGTGATGGTTGCTATCTACTGGAGCCACACTGTGTTGTGGGAATGGTCTCTTCTGCGCCTCCAGCCGTTCAGGGAAAGACCTTTTGTGCTGAGGAACAACTTGTGTAGTATCTTGTGAGCCAGGGTTTACTGACCCAGCCTTACAACATGACTGAATAAAGAAACTCGGCGGTGGTCAAGCATCTCTGAAACTGGGAAGAGGCCTGTTCTAGCAGAGACCTCTACATTGCGAATGTAGCCGTATCATCGGCTGCCCAGGATATGCTGCTGGTTGCGCATATGGAAGGCCTCCAATCTCAACATGTCATGTTTGCGTAATGTCCAGGTTTAGATTAATCTGATATAAAATAGGTGGGTTTATCTCCATGATACTTCCCTCTCATATCTCTAAAAAGCTTCAACATTCATGTCACCTCCTGAGAGATGGTTGCACATAACCGTTTCTCCTGGTACACTTGTATCCCACAAGGTGCTCTGGTTGCAGAGCTAAACATCATTGCCGAGCTTCAGAGAAAGCAAGCTGCCTATAAGTAAAGAACACACAAAGACACCACAGCCGAATCCTTACATGAGTGTCCCAAGTACAATAGAGTCTGCTGTGTCAGGACTGGACTTTACAATCATATGAGATCACATCTCACAGCACAAGTCTGATAGGCAGCTATTATTATTATTATAAAGATGTATTTGTTTGAATTTCTGTCCATTGCAAAATATTATCATTTCAATTCAATTGAAGATAGTAGGAAATATTTTTTCAAAGAATGTTTGAAATGCATTGTCACAGGAAATAGTGAGGGTGTCAGATAACGCATTCAAAAATAGATTGGATGCACTTATTGATATTTAGATCAAGGGAAGAAAAAGAAACTGGTTGTATAGCTAATATAAAGCTTAAGTTATCTACAGATTGCTCTAATTCATCTACATATTGTTTTCATTCATCTACAGATTGTTTTAGTACATCTACAGATTGTTTTGATTCATCTACAGATTGTTTTGATTCATCTACAGATTGTTTTAGTACATCTACAGATTGTTTTGATTCATCTACAGATTGTTTTGATTCATCTACAGATTGTTTTAGTACACCTACAGATTGTTTTGATTCATCTACAGATTGTTTTAGTACATCTATAGATTGTTTTGATTTTTCTACAGATTGTTTTGATTCATCTACAGATTGTTATGATTCATCTACAGATTGTTTTGATTCATCTATTGATTGTTTTGATTCATCTACATATTGTTTTGATTCATCTACAGATTATTCTAGTATATCTGCAGATTGTTTTGATACATCTATATATTGTTTTGATTCTTCTACAAATTATTCTAATAATACTTCTTCTTCTTCTTCTGCGTACGCAGTCAGACAGTAACCATTATTTTTTCGAAAAAAGCGGCGGTCATCCTGAGGCTGTCGCCACTGCCATAGAGCCTGTTTTGCAGTTCCACTGGTGATGGCCACATCTGCTCTCTCTGATCCTCGTATGTCGGGCAGTTCTGCAGCAGATGTTCAGCGGTCATTTTACCAGTACCGCACGGGCATTCGTCGGTACACCCTATCTTCAATTTGTTGAATAGGTGGTACCTCAGTCTATTGTGGCCAGTGCGAAGTCTGAAGACAACGACCTGCTCTCTTCGGTTCAACTGGTAATAGGCATCGTTTTTGGTGTAACCAGTATGTTCGGTTTCCCATTTGGTCATGTATCTGGCTTTGATAAGCCATTTTGACTCTTCGTACGTCATACTGGTATCTGTTTGTGGTAGTCTTGCACCTTCTTTTGCCAGTCTGTCTGCCTCCTCGTTGCCTTGGATGTTGCAGTGTGATGGGACCCACTGTACCACTATTCTAATAATACAACTACATATTGTTTTGATACATCTACAGAATTTACGTGATCATGTGTGGTGGTTTTATCCTGTATTAGTTGACTTTCATGTAGAATAATGAACTAATAAAAGCAGTACACAAATAATATCACAAAGTACTTCCGCAAATCACCATTAGGAATACAAGAAGAAGGTGAGTCAGAGATGGGAAGACACTCATGGAAAGCCTCATTGCTGCCCAGACAGTCTCTTTGATCTCATTGTTTCCTGTGTGGATGCTGCTTCCACCAGAAGGATCACACTGAATAAAGTTATTGAGAAACTTGAGAGGTAACCATTTTTATTGAAAATAAACCTTTTTCTATCTAGATTACAAAATTACATAAATTTCCTGTATCCGCATAATTTTTCAGCACGTGGTTGTTGATTTTGAGAACTTCTTTCTTTTTTTTCTTTTTTTTTTTTTTGGGAGGAGGGGGGGGGGGGGAGGGGGCGGCAGAACTCCAGGAATGGGCCAGAAGGCTCGATGAAACAGCTTTTGACTATGGTATGGAGATAAATGCTGGAAAAACAAAATTAATGACCAACAATGCCACGGGCTTTAACAGCAGGATAAAAGCTAACGGTCAGAAACTCGAAGTGGTTGACCATTTTATATATCTTGGGTTGATTGTCAGTGATGAAGGATCAAAATGTGAAGTGTTGGCCAGAATAGCACAGACAATAGCAGCGCTTGCACAGCTTAACCAAATCTGGCAAGATAAACGGTTAGCACTATGCACGAAAATCAGATTAATGCGTACACTGGTCCTGTCAATATTCCTCTATGCGTGTGAGACATGGACAGTTACAGCTGACCTTTAACGAAGGATACAGGCCTTGGAGATGAGATGTTTCCGAAAACTTTTAAACGCCACGTACAAAGATCGAGTTACAAATGAGGAAATATGAGATAGAATTACAACAGCAATAGGGCCTTTCGAAGACCTCTTGGCAAATTTCAAAAGAAGGAAACTCACTTGGTACAATCACATATCGAGATCAAATGGTCTTGCAAATACAATCCTCCACGGAAAGGTGCATGGCAGACGACGAAGAGGCCGGCCCAAAAAGAGATAGGAGGACAACATAAAAGAATGGGCCAGTCTCCGACCAGAAGAGTCACAGGCAGCAGCATCTGACAGAGAGGGGTGGCGTGGGATTGTGAGGATGTCTTCATGTGTGCGCCAACGACCTCACCGGTTACGGGATGAAATGAACTGACCAGAGAGACATAAATTAACAAAGAACTTGTTGGTGTTATTGTGTGTATGTTAGTTTCTGAAATACAAGAAGATGAAGGTGATAGTGGTGAAAAATAGCACTAACATGTAGACTCACCTGGTGGCGGTGTTCCTTGGTTGTGGGGGGAACAAATTTCACCTAAAAGCATACTAATACTACTATTGATGTTAACCATAATGCCTTCGTCTGTCACTTCGACTTTAAACATAATTATTGTATCTACATAAACAAACTAAATAGATCTAGCTCCGAAAAATCCATTGCAGAAACTTAACTCCCCCATTCTCAATAATAGGTAAATTTTCAAATACAAGCGAAAAACAGAAAAAATCTTTTCAAAAATCTAAAACAAATGAAAAAATCGACATAGTTTTTGTCTAACCGTACAAAGTGGAAGTCGGAACTCTCTGCAATCAAAAGAGCAGTATTTTCAGCCGTTTCTGTGACATTAGCCCGGTAGTTAATATACAATAGGGATTTCGTTGTGAAGTGGTTAAGCCGTCGGCCTCGTGATCAGGTGGTGTGGGCGTCTTTTTCAGGGGTGCTTGATGCAGAGTCCTCTGCATCTCGTAGCCACTCCCTAGTTGTCTTGTCCTTGACTTGCCACTGGGGTCAGGCGGTTCTAGACAAGAGAGTGAAGATAAAAAGTAGCGCAGTTAATCCTTACTAAATATAGCGCTAGCAAATAAATTATGCCATCATCGTTTGCGATGGACGGTGGCCTTTGCCTTTATATACAATAAAGCGATGACCTTAGAACTGGCAGCATGCAATGCCAATGGAATGGGGTCAAATCGTCATAATTTCACGCTGTTGGAATGCGAAAGGTGCCATCTTAGACCTCTAGAGTAGAAAACTCTCCAACTCGTGGAGCTGCTCATCACACCAATTATCACTTCTCACATGCCATGTGGAGAAGCCTTTATTATTTGAAAGATAGTTCTAGAAAAAGTTTCCCCAGTTATTGAACAGAAATATGAACGTGAATAACTAGTTATATCCTACATATGATACATTAACATAAATGTGAATACTTGTTATATCCCAAATATGATGGATAAATATGTGTGAATTTGAAAGCATATGAAGTGAGAGAATGATCAAATAAAAAGATGAATTGGAATAATAACATTTGAAAGTTAAAGAGGAGTAGATAGAGAGAGAGAAAATAAGAGAAAATGGGAGGCCTCGGGAAATGGTATGTGTTCAGACCATCAGGCTTTAGATAGCCTATAATGTTATTAAAACATTTAAGGAGTCGTTTTGATCAAAGTTTAGTTCTAAGCAGGCATATTTGAGAAATTTATTGGAAAACAAGCTTGGAAGTGCTTGTGTTTAAAGAAAAATATAATTTTGCCAGCAATTTAACTCTTTAGTTCCATTTGGTGGGAATATACAGCACAAAAAGCATAATATAAAGTCCTATTGGACCAAAATCTACATCTAACACAGGTGTTTCGCTGTATGTCTTAGCAACAATGTTTACTTATTTAGTCTGACCTTAAGTGTGGCAGAATATCATGCGCAAGTGTAGCTTTTATTTAGTGTAAGGTAATTTTCATGAGGTCTATAATTACAAATGTGGTGAATTTGTATACTTGCTGCATTCTGCGCTATGCATTTAGGACTTCAATACTCAAGAAATTACTTATTAATTGATTAATTCAATTATCATGCATGTGGATATCACATGGATATTCAATAAAGACAATAGCTTGGACAGAGAAGACATCAAATAGAGCAATTTGGCAACAACTAGGTATAGAAGAAAACTGGTTTATAAATAACATCACAAGGAAGAAATTAGGTTATTTCAGTCACATGAGCAGACACAATTACTTGGAGAGGCAGATAGAGGAAGGCACAGGGTCTGGGAAAAGTGGAAAAAGGACGTCCCAAAAGAAAATACGAGGAACGTTCAGAAAGTAATGCACTACATCATTTTTCTCAGCTAATAATGAAAATAAAAGCATGACATTTTGCACACTTCAGAAATGGCATGTGTTGATTGTGTGTACCAAACTGCACCGCAATTGGCCAAATGATACGATACGACTGCATTAAACCGTTGAAATGGAACATGTTAGCAACTTGCATTATAAGCAGCAAATTGTGATAGAATTTCTTGTTGCAGAGAAGAAAATGGTTGTGAACATTCACAAACGTCTATGAGATGTGTACGGAAGTTTTGTAGTTGGCAGGAGTACAGTTAGTCGCTGGGTTCAGAGAATCAAAGAATCAGGAAGTGTAGATACAGAGCTGCTTGATCGGCCACGCAGTGGACATTCTGTCCCAGCCACCAATGCAGAAATGTGGAAGTTATAAAAGTATGATTTTCTAAGGTTTGCACAAGATGGGTTCCTCGATGTCTTACAAATGACCACCGACTACAAAGGAAAACAATTTCTTCTGAATTGTTGGAGCGTTTCAATGCAGATGGAGGGAACTTTTTGGCTAATATCATTACAGGTTACGAAACCTATGCACATCATTTTGATGTGAACCTGAGACAAAAAGACAGTCCATGGAGTGGTAACACCCACAATCGTCACGAAGAAAACAATTCAAGACAACTCCTTCAGCTGGAAAGGTCATGGTCACTGTCTTTTGGGACATTGAGGGTGTGATTCTTGTGGATGTGATGCCAAGAGGAGAGACAATCAATTCGCAAGCTTTCATTTAGACATTGAAAAAACTCATTCGACGTTTCCACAGAGTTCGGCCTCACAAGAATCCAGCAGACCTGCTTCTCCTTCACGACAATGCACACCCTCAGACAAGTCTGGCAACACGGGAAACAATCACCAAATTGGGTTGAACTATACTACCTCATCCACCCTATAGTCCTGATTTGGCGCCCTCTGATTTTCATCTGTTTGGTCCACTCAATGATGCACTCTGTGAGACAAGGTTTGAAGATTATGAAGAAGTGATTCATGCAAGCAAGAAATAGCTACATGATCAAGACAAAATCTGGTACGGGCTAGGAATAGATGCACTTGTTTTCCGCTGGCATGAAGCTGTAAAAGTTTATGGAGATTATGTTGAATAATACAGATGTTTACATGACATATCCATGTATATCGTGTAGAAATTTCATACCTTTTTTTTCTGAATAAACAGCTCCTGAGAAAAACGATGATGGGGATTTACTTTTTGAATGCCCCACATATTATCAGGACATTACTGTCTGGGTGTGAAGTGGGTTCTCTTGCCAGAAATCAAGATGTGTTCAGGGCTGCTGTGAAAGAGACTACGCTCTGGAAAAAAATATGGCATAAGACATTCAACATAATATTGATTCAGGCTCTAACTGGGCCATGGAAGAAAGTGGCTGTGGGAATGATCTTGATAAAATAATGCAGAAATACAGCTCATACAAAATTACATCGCATTTTCCCTTTTTCTCTAATGACATTAAACGCATCATACTAATATATATTATTGTATGAATACTTCATGTCATTGATAATTTTAATTATATATCTTTAGATAATAATTTTAGTTCAGTAGGTTTAATATTAATGAATTTTATTTTGAAAAAAAGTATTTGACATACACGAGTTTTGGTACTGACCTCGGACAGTAAGATAATTCTGCCAGACTGTAAAGAGTGAAATGCTTCAGTGACTATTAAGGTCTGTTCATTTGTCCTAATATTTTATACTTCTTCGTCGTTCGTTCTCAAACTTCCGCTACCAAGTCCTGAAAAGGGCTTTACAAGCAGCAGGATGAAGTCCGGAGAATGGCCGAATGCATTGTGTCGTAGTTTACAGCTCGACTGTGATATTTGCACCTTTCTGTCTGACACATCCAACTTCAGCATGACATTTTTGGGTACCAGGCTAGTCTCCCCTCTTCAATCCCTTCTCCTTAGTCAGTCTGCCCTGTTGCAGCCCGTTATCCAGGATCACCACGTGGAGATGGAGAAAAGTCTTGGCAGCTCTGGGTCGTTGGCCCTGACGTTAACAGTCAGCTCTGGGTTGTTGGCTGCTACAGCCCATGCACTGCTCAGCATCTTGATCCCATCTTAGTATTGTTGAGCTCCATGTTTTTTCCTTATACTCTTGGCTTGGGAGTCATATTATTTATGCTAAAGGCACACGTTTTATGTCTCAAATAAAATACATCTGACGTCCTCGTTGAAAAAAATTCAACGTCTTTTCATTTTTGCAGAATTTGTGAAGAACTGGAGATTGAAAGTGTCTCTCCAGATTCAGGAGAAACAGTTGCCTAGAGAAGTCTGGACACAGTCTTCTTGAATTTCTGAACCAAGTTTTGTAGATGCAATATGTGCTGTATACATTGTGATTTCCACTTCATTGCCAATGGCAGTCTCTGTTGTGGGACTTTTTAAGAATACTTAACTATTGTTGTATTTAATTGGGTTTTTTTTGCAACAAATAGCAGATCTCATTCACATTACAGTAAGACTTGGGAGCATGTAACAGATCACATTCACATTACAGTAAGACATGAGAGTATGTAGCAGATCACATTCACATTGCAGTAACACTTGAGAGCATGTAACATCTCATTCACATTACAGTAAGACTTTAGAGCATGTAACAAATCACATTCACATTACAGTAACACTTAAGAGCATGTAACAGATCACATTCACATTACAGTAGCACATGAGAGCATGTAACAGATCACATTCACATTGCAGTAAGACTTAAGAGCATGTAACAGATCACATTCATATTACAGTAACACATGAAAGCATGTAACATATCACATTCACATTACAGTAGCACAGTAGAAAAATGTAAAGAGAAAGATGAGATCAGATTAGAGACACATCAGAACGAGATTGATATGCAGATGAAAACACCAGATTAGTACAGAGTCAGAGAAAGAGTTGAGCGAGGAAGAACAGCCGAGGTAGAATATCTACAAGTATTAGCAGCAAGAAAGGTAATTATCTACATGTTACTTATTAGTCTCAAGGATCACATTGATCATGTCAATACAGTCTTCAGTATCATCTAGAGCTAGTCTCCAAGGATCATATTGATCACATTGATACAGTCAACAGTATCATCTAGAGTTAATCTCCAAGATTCACATTGATCATGTCAATACAGTCTTCAGTATCATCTAGAGTTAGTCTCCAAGGATAATATTGGTCACGTCGATGCGACATTGATCTACCGCTGACGAAGAGGAACAATACCACAGACAACCACCTGGGTTAAGAAAATACGAACCTACCATCAGCCACAAAGTATGTTCAATGTAGTTTATTTTTCTGCTCATACTTACTTACAGATTAGGAGAGGCGAGAGAATTGGTCGATAACAGAATTAATAAAAATAGAATTAGTTATAGGTTGTGTTATAGAATAGCCTGTCAAGTAGGAGTGTTTTGGCAAGCCATTTGAGAGAATTGAACGAGGAGAAATTTATATTGTGTAGGAATGAAGAATCTAGTTGTATTGTGTTTTTCAAATAGTGTTGCCTGAGTTTGTTTTGAGTGAGTGTAGAGTAAATAAATTAGAGTAGACCCCTTTACCGTCTGCCACAAATTCACAAATTATTGAAAATTCACTGATTTACGAAACAGATGTCAAAGTAACCACAATGTTAGTTCCATCAAAGTACAGATGAAGTAGATACAATAATCAAAAGTTTTTTTCAGGTCACGCAAATTCATGCATTAATCTATGCTCAACTGGCTGGCAGCATTAATTAGTGTCACTGCTAATGGCTAAGTGTGCTGTAACGTTATAGTCGCAGTAAAGCAGAAAACCATTTATATTTTATGAATACCATTATCTTTATTTCCTTCAACATTACACTATGCATTTATTATAGAATTTAAGTGTACATATTCTTAAATGTTTTATAATAAAAATTGCTTTAGTGAATAGTGATGATATGAGGTAGAAGTCAGGAACATTATAGGAGTTTTCAAAACTGTTTTCAACATGAAATAAATATTTACATTCAAACAAATAACTCCATACATTGAAAATGAGAATGTTCATGTTATATTTGGTCACTACTGGTTTTTTTTTGTGTAGAGAAAATTGAGGCCTTTTGAAATGTGAGTATTCAAAATAGGGTGCATGTTGGGGGAGGAAAAGACAGCAAAAAAGGAGGTATTAAAGAAAGTTGAGGGAATAATAGAATTATTGAACAAAATTAAAGTCTGAGAGTTGAGATATTTTGACTATTTCAAAACCATGCTGAAAACCAAACTAGAAGGAAGAGTGGAGGACAAACGTGGCAGAGGAAACTAATGCTAAAAGTGAGAGGTTAACATCAAGAGGTGAACCAGTAAAAGAGGATGTTGTAGATCCATTGTACCAGTCTTTGATGTAGAGATGGCAGCTAATTTGATCTGTTTTGAGGGAATACTCATTTACCACTTTGTATGTGTTTAAATTATAATTGACTACTAAAGAATAGCAATTTTTTATGTGTGTGTGTGTCTGGATGTGTACATATTATTGTATTATTGTTTCATGATTACTAAATAATTTATTATCCGTGAAGGCGGTGTAAAACTGGTTCAGTTTGTTAAATACCAGATTTTAAAAAAACACTCTGTGACCACATTAACTGATGTTTACATTTTTCAACTAGAGGTGTGTCTATAATTTCAGCAAGGTTTTTTGTATTGATAATAAGGTCCTATATTTGAAGAAATTGACATTTTGGACTTACATAGCTGGCAGGAGAAGACAATGCCTGGCTTTAAAGCTGAAAAGAGCAGGCTTACTCCCGTGTTAGGCTAGATCTATTGTTGGTGAGCTAATGAGGCTGGTGATCTAAAGCTAAAGCATATAATAATAATGATTCCTTATTATGAGAATCTTGAAGAACTATACAAAGGTTAGGCTTTCTGTATATTATAAATCAAATTATAAAGCTTTGACGACTGGCGAGCTTTATTATGGTTCAGGATTATTGTTCTTCTTCTTCTGCGTTCGTTCTCAATCTCCCGCTACCAAGCCCTGAACATTGCTTTGCAAGTAGCAGAATGTAGTCCAGAGAATAGAATGCATTGTGTCTCTAGTTTACAGCTTAACTGAGATATTTATACCTTTCGGTCCAACACATCCGTCTTCGGCAGGAGAATTATTGTAATCTCCCTTTAAACATTTTTCTGCTATTAGAGTACATGTAATAGAAATAAATGTGTGTTTCCTGCCATCAATTATGACTTCATTGCTGCAGCTAATGGACCAAGCTTGAATGTGTACTTTTAAATGTTGCTACATAAAGAGTTTTTGAAATAGTCATCATACATTTAAACGTAAAAGAACTAAAGAAAATAAATAAACATCACTTTTATAAAGGGTTTCAGATCCTGCCTACCTAACATCAATATCATTTTAGATACATGAACTGAAGAGAAAGAAAACACATTGCAAGAGATTGGAGGAATGACTTGCAGATTACTTCGAAGGTTTCAATTATCCAGTGGAGGAAATGACGTGTTGTTAGCAATTGAAAGTTGAGCCTGAAGATGTCACAGAATTGCTAAGGTCACATGACGTCTTAGCAAATGGGGATCTTATGCTGATGAAGAAGCAAAGAAAGCTTGTTTGTAAAGAGGAGTGCCACCCTGCTAACACTCCAGCTATGACAATTGGGAAAATGGAAGATGCCATTAAATCTACTGAATGTCTACACACACATGTCAAAGCAGTGGAGAAAAGAATGAATGAGCTCAGCAGAGCAACCATTGCAGTTGGTCTTCAAATCAATAGAAAGAAAACCCAGTTTATGCTCAGCACATTCTGACCAAAAGTAGATGTGCCCCTTTGAGATTGTCCTGTCGAAAACGTATATCTACTTGGGCCAAGTGATCACACAAACTCCCATTCAATAAATCGGTAGATCACATGAAGTATAACAGCAGGCTGGCTCAGCTTAAACCGATACTGCATACAGATGCGAAACAGCAGCAATAGAGCTCACACCTTCAACAGCATGATTGCTCCAGCTATGGTAAATGGTGTGGAACTTACGGAAAGCTGATGCAGATAAATTCCACATTGCCCAGAAGGAGGCCCTGGGTACAACATGGTACACCAAGGCAAAAGAGTGAAATGAGTTTACTCAACACATGTGCCTGATTAAATTTCAGGATTTAGAGAGATAAGAGAATATGGGATTCCAGCCTTTGAAAGAATAGACCATAATTTTGAAAGAATTTTCTAAAGTCATTGCTAATCCTGCAAAAGATATTGCTTGCTATAAAGCAATATTGAAAGAGATGAAATGACATTCCATGACACAAGAGTTCTTTGTATTCATACTTTAAGGAATGGCCGTTTCAACTATCCAAAGAAATAACAAGCCTACCATCAACTTCAGCAGCAGTTACAACACCGTCTTCATCAACTTCAACAGTAAACACAACACCATCTTCATCAACTTCAACAGCAAACACAACACCATCTTCATCAACTTCAACAGTAAACACCAATACCATCTTCATCAACTTCAACAGCAAACACAACACCATCTTCATCAACTTCAACAGTAAACACCAATACCATTTTCATCAACTTCAACAGCAAACACAACACCATCTTCATCAGCTTCAACAGCAAACACAACACCATCTTCATCAACTTCAACAGTAAACACCAATACCATCTTCATCAACTTCAACAGCAAACACAACACCATCTTCATCAACTTCAACAGTAAACACCAATACCATTTTCATCAACTTCAACAGCAAACACAACACCATCTTCATCAGCTTCAACAGCAAACACAACACCATCTTCATCAACTTCAACAGTAAACACCAATACCATCTTCATCAACTTCAACAGCAAACACAACACCATCTTCATCAACTTCAACAGTAAACACCAATACCATTTTCATCAACTTCAACAGCAAACACAACACCATCTTCATCAGCTTCAACAGCAATCACGCCACCAACTTCAACAGCATACCAATACCATCTTCATCAAAGTCACTAGCTCCAAAATGAATAAGAGTCAGATAATGAAAATGTGATATCTTCTCCTTAATGAAAATGTGCCTCCTCCATAATGAAAATGTGCCATTTCCTCTATAATGAAAATATGCCATCTCCTCCATAATGAACAAATGCCATAATCATATTCACTTTGTTGTTGTTGATCCAGAACCAGCAGCATCCATGCTTTTGTCCTTCGGCCCAATGCCATGTAATAGTATCCGCACATGCTTATCAGTTGTATTCTAGTGTCATACAAAGTGTTCCATTTATAGTATGTTTATGTTTGTTCCCAGTAGTCCATTTTTCACTCTTTGCAGCATGCTCACCCACTGCCAGGTGCGGCCCTTGATAACTGAGGCGGCGTCCGAGTTCGTTTGTAAAACTTGTACATTTTGTACTTCCCATATTTTGGGATTGTCAGGCTATGGAGTCTGTGGATTTTCTTCCCTCCCCAGGCAGAGGCCACAAATGTTGTGTCTTGACATTGAACAATTCAGAGGGTGCACTAGCAATGTCCCAAGGTACCGAAGCCATAATAGGGTCCACTGAGCTCATTCCCTGCCACCAATGGTCTACTGGTTAGGATAAGTTCTCCTAGGCTCTAGACCTGTAACAAAACGTTCCAGAAAAATGGATCGTCATGTCGTGAGCCACTGGGCCTTTACGATTGGCCTCGATTGTCATGGTCTGGCGAATGTAGGTTCTCTTTTGCCAGGTCTGTTCAGCATGGTGCTGGCTCCTTCCTAACCACAGAGGGTGCATGCATATTGTCCAATTGGAGACACATTTGTTTAGATGAGTTACTGGTAGGTTTTAAAAATAAAATTCTCATTATATAGTACCTCATCTACTAAGTTATACTGTAGCATAGTGTTAGTTCTGATAGGTCATGGGAGAGGACATCAGAGCTGACTCATGCAGTTATATTCATTTTAATATTTATATTCGTCTGGCCACTCTAAGTCAAGTACAGAAATCTAAGTTCATATTTAACAGAATTAATCAAGTTAAGCAATGTATTTATTGGGCTTTTGATCGTTGTTGTATAGACGTTATTGTACACTTAATACATATTAGTAGTAGCATGTCACTTTATTGTTATATGCATTCGCAAGTGAAAAAAAAGGCTGGGATTTATTTTAGAGCTGTACAACCAATTTTATTTGAAATGTTCTTTATCTTATCCTTAGAGCGGCTCACAGCTTCTCTGCATCTGTTTTTTGTCGGTTTTATTCCTCGCAGCCATATATCATGGTTGGAATAACACGCTGTTAAAGGTGTGGGCTATTGCCTTGCCGTATTTCATCTGTTGAAGTATCGGTTTGATATAAATGAAGCTGAGCTATCCTGCGTGGAATCTCGCAATTTTTTTTTAAGTAGTTTGTAACTTCTTGGCCCAGGTAAATGTACGAATTCACGTTTTTAATGGAATCATTTTCTAGCCGCAGTTCTGCACTTAAGCAGCAAGGGTTGAGAATGTATAGGTTTTTTTTCCTATTGATTTTAAGGTCTACTGCTTTGTTGAGCTCATTTAGGCATTGCCCAGCCTCTCCGACACTGGGACTGAGGATGACTATGTCATCAGCAAACCTTAAGTGGGTGAGCTTTTTTTCTATTTATGTTGATACCTGCTGTTATGTGTTTATATATATATTATATATATATAAGATGACAATAATATGATTTGCGCGTGAGTTGGATTTAAGTGAGGGAGAGTTAACTTAACTTAACGTTTTTATACTGGTTTAGTTGCGCAC
This sequence comes from Ariolimax columbianus, assembly GCA_036924085.1. NCBI lineage: Eukaryota > Metazoa > Mollusca > Gastropoda > Stylommatophora > Arionidae > Ariolimax > Ariolimax columbianus. Next base: position 88,649,989 of record JAVGWX010000001.1, on the reverse strand, counting down.
CATCAGCCTCACTCTCTCTCATCCTGATTCCATTTGATCCAGTAGCAAGATATGATCAAGAGAACCGGAGTAGTAATCCGGATGCAGTGGACGACCAAGGGGATCTTGTCTACCCTTGCTCCAAACACTCCACAGTGAATTGCTGGTAGTCGTCATGCTGCCCATTGACCAACCAGTGGTTTTTCCACACAGTCCGCAGAATCCAGTCTTCACATGCTTAGATAGACAAGCCCTATATCACCATTGGTTTATTAGACCCATCGGCTACCCTGCCTTGGTTTAGCCGGTTATGTCGATAGCGTTGTACGTGGTGTGGTCGCTGATGCATGCTGGCAGCTACGTGGAGCAACAAGTGAGAGTTGAGTGCTAGGTGAAGACTAATAATGGACAAAGTTCCCAAGATAGGGCACGACATGTCCGCCACTAGAGGTACTACCCCTCTCTGACACCCTGTACACCCCATACATATCTGTATATGTACAAGTTCATTCATCATTAATTTACAAAAAGAAATACAAGTTTAGTTAACGGAAAGAAGAACAAAGTACATGTTTAATTATCTGTTTCATTTATATTAGCTGTAATCAGTTCAGTTCATCCCGTAACCCATCAGGTCGTTGGGGCACATATGAAAACATGAAAATCCCACGCAATAGATTTAGTTTTTGTCCTCATGTGTGATTCTTAAGCTTGAAATCACCTGGCGGCACCCATCTCCTCTCCAAGCTGCGGTGGGCCAACATCTGCATTTAACCTGAAGGAGCCCATCCCCCCAGGGGAGCCATTGCCTCGTTAGCCTAGAGCCTCACGGTTCTAGTTGCCCAGTGTGTACCCCGAGGAGGTGAGGTTGGCTTGTGAGCTCACTTTAATCGGCAGGCTACTAATTTCACTTTACACTCTTCCAGGGAAGAGCTAGCCGACCTCAGCGCCACTGGAATGTGGCGCCAAGCATGAGCACACCTTACACCTTCTGGTCATGGCACGCAATTTCCAAGCAGGTCGTGCACACCAACCAAGGACGGTGCGCAATCCGTAGTGACGTCCTATCCAACAACATGAAGAACAGATCGTGTATCTTCGAATTCCGATGAAATATACACACATAGGCTTCCTGTGAATAGCGTAGGACGTGCTAGAAAATGATCGTCACACAACACCGCGCTCCATACATTAAGTGGAACGAACAAACCACACGAATATCGCAGACCATGAGAGCAGCTGTTGCCTGTTCGCCATCTTACCGGAAGAACATAGCTGTAATACATACACACTATTAATCACGTTTTACAATTTGGATTTTGAACTATGTTATGGTCGCATAGAAAAAAATATGAGGACAAATTTACTAATGTGAAATGATTATATCAAGAACAAGAAGTTACTATTGGAGTATCTAGTGAAACATCAGATTGGTTTGAAGTACAAAAGGGATGTATCCTCACTTTATATCTATTTAACATCTATGCATAGTGCAAAATGAGGAACGATAGGGAATATTTAAAGTTTTGATCACTTTACAATCAGAGGGTACAACATACCAGAGCTAAGATATGCTGACGACACAATGTTACTATCAAACAGTGCAGAGTACAGTACAGCAGCTAATTGCAGCCGTAAACAGATGCAGCGAAGATCAAAACCTCTTCATAAACAAAACAAAGATAACGACCACCAACAAAACCATAAGTCAACATAAATTCAAACTCTGAGGTGTGGAATTGAACGGCTTATGAACTTTGAATATCTGGACTACAGAATTGACAGCAATGGCAAATACTCAAATGAAATCAGAAGGTGATTGGCAATGGCAATGCAGAGGCTACACAACCTAAGGAAACTATAGCAGAATATGAGAAAAACAAAAAAAGTATAAATTTTGAGAACCTGTGTTTTTCCCAGGGCAGCATACGGCTGCAAAACATAGACAGTTATCCATACCTCAGGGAAGAGAATCAAGTCCTTCAAGAGTTGGTCGCAGAGTAGAACGGGTTCATAAATTCCATCATAAACAGAAAATTGAAATACTTTGGCCTTATCAAAAAACTTGAGAGAATGGTAATGGAAGATATGGTGTCAGGCAAGAGAGACAGGCAGACTCAGATGGTCATGGCACAAAGATGTCAAGGAATGCTTGGGCGAGATCTTAGAGCAGGCTAGAGATTTGGCAAGAGATCGAGTTTCTTTCAGACGGGCTGTGATGGGAGCGACTTTCTGCAAAGGATATGCTATATGATGATCACTGTGGAGCATATGTCCTCGTCCAACAACCTGCAAGTCTGTCTGTCCTCTGCCCTCTTCACCAATATAGGCCATGTTAGTCCTGCTTCCCTCATGTTAGACTCCAGTTCTCTTCTCCAAGTATGTTGTGGGCTCCCCATATTCCTCTTACCCCTTGAGTCTCAGAACAGTGCCTGCATTGCAATGTCGTCTGGCTCTTTTCACAAAATAAACTTCTTCTTCTTCTATGTTTGTTCTCAATCTGAACAGGGCTTTGCAAGTAGCAGGATCTTGTTCGGAGAACGGAATGCGTTGTGTCACTAGTTTACAGCTTGACTGCGATATTTGCATCTTTCAGTCCGACACATCAGTCTTCTACAAAGTATACCTTATCCAGCACCTGTGTCTTCTCTTATGTTACCTCTCTTGAGGTCTATCTATTTCTTTCCAGCAGTTCAACATTGGTGACCTTATACCATTTTCTTCTTCTTTGGCATTCATCCTCACAAGTACATTATGACGTGTCGCAGTTTATAACAAATCTGCGATATCTGCGCCTTTCGGCCTGACACATCCAGTTTCAGGTTGCTCTTTTGGGTAGGAGGTTTGGCTTCCCACTGGGATCCATATTCTTCCACACCACACAAGTACAGCCTGTTTCCAGGGCCGCAGCATGGAGGCAGAATAGGGTTTTTGATAACACTGGTTCATTGATTCAGATGCAAGCACCCAGCTCTGAGTCGCTGGCTGCTGTCAGTTGATTGACTGTGTTGCACCATTGGCACCATTATACCATTTCAAAACCATGTATTCTGCACAGGCATCTATTTGTGAATGCCTGCTCTGTTAATGACTTTGCTGTCTTTCAAACTTTAGAACCATACCATACTGGCTTTCTATTTTTCTATTAACACAATACTTGTATACTGGTCTCAAAGGAGGTGGGACCAGAGTGTCTGCTTCCTGAATTGCCTCCAGTCATCTTGACTTATGTCTTGCCACTGATCCAATGTAGTTAGGGACCAGAGAGTGAGATTAATGACCAGCGCAGCTTCTTCCTCACTGAAATCCAAATACAGTGCAACTTACACCATCAAGGCAAACTATTTGAGGATGTTGCCATCATCGCTTGCAATGGGCAACAAACTTTTTTATTCTATTATAAATGCATTTTGGATGATCATACATTTGTATATACTAATCTGTTAGATTACTGAACTACTACTTATGGAGATACTGTATTTGTCACTCTACCTGACTGTCAGCATAATAATTCTTTGTCTACTTATATTTATGTCTTCTCTTTTTCTCTTAAGTTCTCTCTGTCCCTAGTTTTCGATCTCTTTCTATCTGTTTGTCTGTCTGTTTGTCTGTCTGTCTGTTTGTCTGTCTGTCTGTCTGCCTGCCTGTAGATATATATATAAATATATATATATATAGATAGACATATATATAATATATATATATATGTATATATATATATATATATCTATTTATATATATATATATATATATATATAAATTATATATAATATATATATATATAATATATTTTTTTTTAAATATATATATATATATATATATATCGATCTAACTATATATCTATTTACCAATATATCTATATATATAAGCACAATGTGTATTATTGCTTTTATTTGAATAAGCATTGTTGTCTTTTTTATTGTAATTTATAATGTCTCTTCTTCATAAAGTCCATATATGTTAGCTAATGACATGTGTTATATCTCTGATACAACTAATATCCTTTTATTATGTCTAGTTATTCGGATATAGCATTCTTCAAAGTCATCTGGAAAGAAAATTTACATAAACAACATGAACAAAGTTCATTTATATTTCTTTTAGATAGTGCCTACACATTCTTTCCAAAAATCATATAACATTTTTTAAATGTCTTATAAATACATTTTATTGCGTAATATGTTGTTTTTAAAAACATTTTTATATTGTGAACCTTTCATCTTTTTTTGGAAACATTAGATGATAGAGTTGTTGAATACATCTGGACTATTTTGTACTTTTGAATCCAATAGTTTGAGCATGTTGTCATCCAACAATAAACTTTGACTGTAAGTGTTTGTGTTGTCATGAGATTTGTGTTACATCATCTTCCTCTCTACCTTTCACATTCCAATTTCTACTTTTGTTGGTGTACAACATCAGCAACTATGGCAAATAATGAAAGACATGGGTTTTGCAACACATCTGATACACCTAATAGAAACACTTTACAGTGGCCAACAAGCTGCCATCAGAATCAACAAAGGCGCCTCAGATTGGTCTAAGATCCACCAAGGTGGTAGGCAAGGCTACATCCTTTCCCCCTACTTATTCAACATATATGCGTAGCGCAGTGGTTAGCGCGCTGGCTTCGCATCTGAGTGGTCCTGGGTTCATTCCCCAGTTGTTTTTTTCAGACCGCAATGGCTCCCGGGTCGACCCAGCCTTAAATGGGTACCGGTTCAGTCCGGGAAGTAAAAGCGGCGAGGGAGAGGAGATGGCTACCGCCCTCATATAGCCGAGCCTTTGAAATGTGAGATCGCTAACACCTCACACCCCTACGGCAGTAATGCTATGGGATACTTGGCTTTATGCAGGGAATATCATGTGATAAGTAAAACAGATGAAAACTGAATTTTGACCCATTCTCAATTAGAGGAAAGGAGATTCAAGAACTAAGATATGCAAATGACATAGTTACGCTCTCAAACAGCTTTGAGGGCTTGGTACAATTGATTACGTCCGTTCAGATGCACAATGAAGATCAGAGTCTTTTCCTGAATACCTAAAAAACAAAGATAATGTCCATTGGCACACACAGACCCCAACCCAAGACCACAATTAGTAATGAGGAAATTCAACATGTAGATTACTTTGAATACCTTGGCTCTTTGATAACAAATGATGGGGACTGTGCAAGGGAAATGAGGAGATAATTGTCCATCGCGATGCAGAAACTGAATATTATACAAAATGTGTAGCACAATACTAACACATAATTAAAATTGAAGATCCTATGATCATGCTTATTCTCAGTGGCAGTGTACCAGTTGCGAGACATGGACCATCACACAAATATTAAGGAAACAAAACGCTACAGAAGAATCCTAAAATGCATTCAGTAAAGAAAATAACAAATAAAGCCATCATGCAAGATCTGAGTGTCAAAGAGAACTGGCTTATAAACCAAATTATGTCTCAGAAACTTCGGTTTTTCAGTCACATCAAGCGACATGACGGACTGGAAAAAAGCAGTTCTGGAGGGCATTGTTCAAGGAAGACGAGGCAGAGGTCAACCAAGGTGTAGATGGACACAAGACTTCAAGAAAACCCTAAACATGAACATCGAGCAGGCAGGTAGACTGACTGCTGATCGAGAGTCCTATTGAGTGGCTCTGATGAGAGCAGCCTTCTACTAAGATCATGTTACATGATGATGATTACTTATTTACTTCCCTTGTCCTTGGTACGTCCAATATCGTGTTTCCAATCTTCAGCCATGTTGATTGCATTGTCATTTCCCCTCAACGTGTCATGCATATTGCATGTTTCCAGAAAGTTTGGGTAGATCATCAGGTGGTCTGGGTATTGTGTTGCTCTACAGTCGCATGTCTCATCATCCCTATATGCTCATCTGGATGCTGGGCAGTGCATGAGCTGCAGCGGTCAGCTACCCATAGCTGACTGCTAGCGACAAGCACAGCGAACCAGTGCTGCCAAGACCCTTCTACGCCTTCGTGAAAAGGTCTTGATAACAGGCTACAAGAGAGCAGAATGGCTAACTAGAAGGGATTGAAGAGACAGACTGGCTAAGGAGAAGGGATCGAAGAGAGCAGGCAGGCTAAGGAGAAGAGAGCAGACTGGCTAAGGAGAAGGGATCAAAGAGAGCAGACTGGCTAAGGAGAAGGGATCAAAGAGAGCAGACTGGCTAAGGAGAAGGGATCTAAGAGAGCAGACTAGCTAAGAAGGTATCGAAGAGAGCAGGCAGGCTAAGGAGAAGGGATCAAAGAGAGCAGACTGGCTAAGGAGAAGAGATCAAATCGGGCAGACTGGCTAAGGAGAAGGGATCGCAGAGGGCAGACTGGCTAAGGAGAAGGGATCGAAGAGAGCAGACTAGCTAAGAAGGTATCGAAGAGAGCAGACTGGCTAAGGAGAAGGGATCAAAGAGAGCAGACTGGCTAAGGAGAAGGGATCAAAGAGAGCAGACTGGCTAAGGAGAAGGGATCAAAGAGAGCATACTGGCTAAGGAGAAGGGATCAAAGAGGACAGACTGGCTAACGAGAATGGATCAAAGAGACAAGACTAGCTAAGAAGGTATCGAAGAGAGCAGACTGGCTAAGGAGAAGGGATCGAAGAGAGCAGACAAGCTAAGAAGGTATCGAAGAGAGCAGGCAGGCTAAGGAGAAGGAATCGAAAAAGGAAAACTAGCCCGGTACTTAAAAAAATGCAGTCGGACTGAAAGGTGGAAATATTACAGTCAAGCTGTAAACTATGACACGACGCAACATTAGTCCAGACATCCTGCTACTTGCAAACTTGCAAAACTCTTTTCGTGGCTTGGTATCTGGTGATTGAGAATGAACGAAGACAAAGAGGAAAATATCCTCATCTAAGTTCTTCCCATATCTTGATACACCAGTTGAGAGTCTAATTAGTGACTTCCATGTTGCGTATGGCAAGTGATGTCCAGGCGCAGATTCTTCCTGCAGTTCAATCAGGGGACTTACATCGATGTGGCGTTTCCCAGGACTAGTATGTAGAAACTGTGTTGACTTTAAGAAACGTCTAGATTTCAGTCTTGTATATCCAAACAGTATGGCGACTGCTCGAAAGAAATCAGAAGAAGACTAGCCATGGCAATGCAGAGACTGAACAACCTGAAGAAATTATGGCAGAGCACCAACAAAATGATAAACGTAAAAGTCTTGAGAGCCTGTGTTTTTCCTGTAGCTGCGAATTATGGACGATTACCAAAACTTCTAGACAAAGAATCGAATCCTTCGAGTCAAAATGTTTCAGAAAGATCCTCAGAATACCCTGGACAGAAAAAGACAAATGTAGACATTCGGCAAGAGTTGAACAAAGAGAAGAACTGGTTTATCAATTCCATTTTGGCTATAAAATGCAAATACTTTGATCACATCAAGAGACACAACGGTCTCGAAAGAAAGTGATAGTGTAAGGTAAAAGAGGAAGGGTTAGACCAAGAAGACGATGGCACCAAAATATCCAGGAATGCCTGAGTATGACTGTGGCGGAGGCTGGAACGAGTTTCTTTCAGACAGACTGATGGGAGCGACGTTCTATAAAGAACATACTACATGATTCTGTCCAAACATAGGGTGCCTTTGGTCGTTTGCTTTTGTTACAGGGATTCAATAGAAGTAGAACGGATCCATTCTCATAAGATGGCTGAAACAGTTTAGCATGTCTTTCTCTACATTCAGTGCAGAATGTAGTTCTTCTTTCGGTATATCTAAAAGTCACCCTTTCTCCTATCAGTGTTACAAATTCTTCTCAAAAGTTTAAATCAGAGCTTTGGACATGAACCATGGAGCAGAGAAATAGAAAGAACCATCTTCCTCTGGTTGATCATTTATCTGGTTGATACTGGTTGTACGGTTGATTCAGCATGTCTCTCCATTTCAGCCTATCCTCTGGTTGATCATTTCTCGGACTGGTTGTACGGATGATTCAGCATGTCTCTCCATTTGACCCTTTCCTCTGCAGCCTTAAATTCCACACCAAGGAGCGTGAGGCCATGATCCTAGATCTCCTATTCGTGGACAATTGCTTCCCAAACACTTGTTCTAAAAAAAGATTTGCAGTCCATCATGACGGAGTTTTTGGAGACATGCAGTAACTTTGGTCTCACGGATAACTCTAGGAAAACGGAGGTACTCTTCCAGAATCTTCCCTTGCAATGGGAAACTATTATCCGACTTAAGAACGCAATTTTGTAAAGGGTTTACTACCCATAGGGATTACAAACTTGCTGTTTCGAGCTCGGTTAGTTTGGATTGTGAGTCGTATCCCTGCTTTGTAATACTGACACCGCCCCAGCTAGAAAAATAAGACTGGATGAACAGTCCATCGAACACTGGCAAAAGTAATTTATACTAGTAACTCTGGAACTACTTGTATTTACAGCAATTTGCTTCTTGTAGCTTAGGTAACTCAGTGATAGCGCACTGGCTTCCAGCCAAACGATCAGGGTTTGGTCACCAGTTGGTGCGGAATTTGTCCCATTCATATAACCAAACTAGAATGGTTACTATACACGTAATAGGCTTTTAGATTGCGTGAATTACGGAATGTGTCCTGCAAGTTGGAGAGTGTTCTACCCTAGAGAGGTCAAAATAGTATTTACTAGTCTGCATGAAGCCGAAGATGCAGCGCAGTGAATGGACTGACAGCAACCAGTGACTCATAGTTGTTTGCTTGCGTCAGTGTCAACGAACCAGAATTGACCAAGACCCTATTCCGCCTCCAAGCAGCGGCACTGTAAACAGGTTGCACTAGTGTAGTTGTGCTAAGAAAGTAGTGATCGCAATGTAAGGCAAACCCGGAGGGGGTGGGGGTGGAGAAAACACTCTCCCCTCCCCTTCTCCCAAAGCGCCCTCAGTGTGAGGTCCTTCCATTGAATTTCGGTTGGGTTGACCTCTGAGAGCGCCCTAACTAACATAGATACACACAGACGCACCCAATCACTGATTAATACCTCCTGATATCACATAAAAGGCTGCGGTCCTTTGTGGAAAGGGCGTGTCTCCACCAGTAGAATACAGAGAGACAAACACTTATAATTTTTTTTTAAATCGCAGTGTCTCTGTAAACTACAACACAAGGTTATAACTTAACGTCTTTATACTGGTTTAGAAGATTTTGCAGAATTTGTATACAACCAGTTTAATTGACATTACATTGTTCTAAAAGCTATACGCATCCAATCTATTCTTCACCGCATTAATTGTCCCTGCCTCTTCTACCTACTGTGGCAATGCATTCCAAGCATTCAAAACTCTCTGACTACAAAAATATTTCCTAATATCCAGTTTGGACCTCTCTTTAGTTAATTTGTGGCTATGCCATCTTGTTCTTGTAGGTGGCTGGTTTTTGGAGAAAAAAAATTGTTATAGTTATCCGTTCCTCGGATCATCTTATAAACCTGAATTAAGTCACCTCGAATTCTTCTCTTTTCTAGACATTGTAGTACGGTTTTTCTGAGTTTTTCCTCATAACTGTAATTCTGGAATCCCACTATCAGCTTCGTCGCTCTTTTATTTATTCTTTCCAGCATGTTTATATCCCATCTATGATAAGGACTCCATACCTGTACACAGTACTCCAATCTAGGTCTAAGTAATGCTTTATACAGTTTGACTATCACTTCCTTGCTCCTATGTTTCATATTTCTTTTTATCATACCTAACATTGCATTTGCCTTTTTCACTGCTATCTGGACTTGCTCTCCCACCTTACCTGTATGATCTATTATAACCCCTAGGTCCCTTTCCTTCTCACAGCCAACTCTAGATATGCCATGGTTATAATGTCCTTTTCAGGACAAACGCAGAAGGAGAGGCTAGTCTGAGATGCACATCTTACATTTATTGGGATCAGGCGACTTTCCCCTCTGTAATCTTTGGTAACCACTAATGAGCTAGAAACCTAAATTACGCAAAGTAAAGTATGGGAACAAAAAAATATACGTCTAAATAGAAGGACGCATTGAAGAAGTTGGCAGTCACAAGCTGGGGAGGAAACAGTCGCATTCTCAAAAACGTCTATTCAGGTACAGTCAGGGCAGTTTTGGAAAACAGCATGTCAATCTGGGACACAGCATCCAAAACAAACCCAGATGACCTAACAAAAGTACAATACGCAGACCTCCGATTAATCACAGAAGAATTGAAAGTACCCCAATCCAGGCAATGGAAAAACACACCAAACTCAGATACCTGCATAATAGATGAGAAGAGAAGGTGGTCGTGCACAGCCAGAAGTTGCGGCGCATGCCAAACCATCCCATGCAGGCCAAACCATCCCATGCAGGCCAAACCATCCCATGCATGTCAAACCATCCCATGCATGCCAAACCATCCCATGCATGTCAAACCATCCCATGCAGGCCAAACCATCCCATGCAGGTCAAACCATCCCATGCAGGCCAAACCATCCCATGCAGGTCAAACCATCCCATGCATGCAAAACCATCCCATGCAGGCCAAACACCAGACTGTAAAGCACTACTCGAATCGGTAAAGAATACAACACATGAGGACATAACACATACAATCAAAACAGAGCTAAATGCTAAACAAAAGATCTAAAAAATTACACAACAGTGGCTACCTTCTCATTGTGGAATTACGGGAAACGAGAGAGCCGGTGCACTATCCAAAGCAGGTGGGAAAATGGAACAATACACCCATAAAGGGCCATATAAGGAGGCTAAAAACCATCATTCGCAGCTAGTATTAAACAAATATGGAAGAAAGAAATGGGAGAGAGTAACAATCCAGACCCAATCCACGAGCTATAAAGACACCAGCAAACTGCAATCTTCCGCATGAGAACGTTACACAGCAGGCTACTGGGCCACCTATATCGGCTCAAAATCTCCCAAACAAATGAATGTCCATGTGGGACATGAGTCCAGACCACTGAACACGTACTTCAAGAATGCCCGGCCTTCGAAGAACTAAGATGCCAGACCTGACCAGATGGAGCAGCACTGAGACACAAACTTTGGAGTCACCGCTCAGGCCTGGAAAGGACTGGGGACTTCACCCTGGCACAAAATGGATCTATATAAATTGGGACTTTAATAGAACATAAACATGAAATGGTACTTCCGCTAGGATATTCAATTTCACTGTACAAAATTAGGATTGTGTACGGAACGATACGAATGAAAACTGCAACTCCGTTCTGAAAGGATTAGTTGCGATAACAGTAAGACACTCACAAAAAGGGAAAATAAAGGTATCATTTTGCTTGATACATATGTATTGGCAAATTATTACTTGTTTTAAAAGATGTTAGTGGTTACGGGATGTACCAGCATGCTGGTACATTCATCGATCATGTAACATGTAAATTGTAATGTAGTATATAAGATCACTTTTATAGTTAAAGTTATAATTGTATATTTTACTTTTAGTCATTTAGTATACTAATAATAAGTAATAATACTTAGTACTGTATAGTATATCACTAGTATATCAGTATATGATTATGAAAATCATGAATATGATTACTTAGGTCTTAGGTTAATTATTAATTGCTGCACCTAAACTTAAAAGTTAAAGTTTAAAAAAACTTTGACTTTAGAAACCAATTTATCAAGCAACCTTCACTTACTTAGACTACTTAACTTTATAATACTTTTCTGACTTAGTAAAAGTAAGTTCACTTGACTTAGGACATAGACTTAGTTCGTCATAAGTTTCACTTACTTTTCACTACTCTACTTAACTTAGTCACACATTAAAGTGTAAGAATTATAATTTATAGTAGAATTTAGTAATGATATAAATAATAAGTGATTGGAAAAAGACAATCTCACAATGACAACCATCACAATACATTAAATTTATTGAAAAATGTCAATCGTCTTAAATGGCTGGATAACAATAAACACACACTTCAAACAGTTACAGTCATTGAGTCAATATCAATAGACAACAGTGATTGTGAAACTTCTAATGAGCCAGGAATTGACGCTGCACTGTGTGAAATAATAGGGGAATACGGAATAGAAGTAGGGGCCTAAAACAAAACACCTAATATTGGGGGTATATCTTTTTTTCTAGGGTGGGTGTGGTGACACACACACTTCTTAGTTACAATACGGCTATTGATAAGATTGGGTAAGAATACTAATGTCTGGTCACGGAAAACATACTGATCAGACAAGTTAGTCAGGTTCAGGCAAAAAACATACTGGACAAGACCCTCACCTTGGCTTCATCATAGCCTTTCCGCTTTCCTGGAAATGGGCTGTTTTCATGGCAGCCTGGCTAACATGGCGAGGGATCGACTTGATCCCCGTAGTAGTGAGCAACACACAGATGAAGCCAAGCACAACATGTCCGCTTAGAGGACCCCAGTCCACCTTCATCAGGATGTGAAGAAAGCTATGACAACCCGCCACTTAACGTCCTTTTTAGGGCGCACAAGAGTAATGCTACTCATTGTAGGTATTCAACAACAACATTGATAAGATTAGAGATACATATGATACATAGGGACACAAAAGTAAAAATGACAATCTTCGCTTAATAAGCAAGACTACAAAAGTAGTTTTTATCTAGATGTTTGCAAAAATATATCCTAAAAGTAAACATAACATTACATATTATTTTATGGCACACCAATAACATCACATGGAATACGCAGCTCAGAAATAAATGATACTTCGGTCTCAAGCAGCATTTAAGAAAATGAAAATCATCTTCTACAACAGACCGTTGTGAATGAATGTAAGGGATTTAATTTTCCAAAGTTGCATAGACCTGATCATGTCAAGTCATTGGGAAAATAATAATAATTGTTAAAATTTATGAGTTTCTCATCAAGAAACAAATTTATATGAACTATACTAGTAGAGAATTACGAAAAACAACTACATTTACGAGAGCACGTCTACTGTGTATTATGCACAAGTGTTACTATAATTATTGCTCATTCTTTTTCCCTTGTTGCAATAATAAATATAACCAGTAGCAATAAACTTGACTGAAAAAAGTCGGTCGTAGAAGATATAAAAAATGCATGTAAACAGTGTAATAGATAAAAAAAATCTCATACTCAGATATTTAAGCATATTCATAACAGATTTTATGGTACTTGAGTTAGAAATAAAGAGACAGCAAACAAGAGTTTGTTGAACAATATGTACAACAGATGCAGAGAAGAAGTGGTCATAATTAATAAAGCCTCTGACCTAACTTGTTGTCTTCCTGTTAGGTACATTCAAATACCAATGATTGGCAGAGTTGTTAGAGCCATTGTCTCTTGAAACAGAATAGAGTGGGCATAAATAAGGAGTACTCTGAGTGGTCTGAAGTAAAAAATGGAGCGCCACAGGGCTCGGTTTTGAGAACAATTTTGTTCTTGATTTATATAAACAATTTGGACATTGATATGGGATCCATGATTGCAAAATTTGCTGACGACACAAAACTATGCAGTAGTGTGTCATCTAAAGCAGAAGTGGATATATTGAGGTCGAATTTAGATCAAATTCAAGAATCTTGTCCTTCTTCCTGATGTGTATAGATAAATGTATAGTCATCCACATTTTTAGATCCAATATGGAACATAATTACAGAATTGGCGAGAACAATATTAGAAAGATAGAAAAGGAAAGGTACCTAAGGGTTATAATAGATCATACAGGTAAGGTGAGAGAGCAAGTCCAGGTAGCAGTGAAAAAGGCAAATGCAATGTTAGGTAAGATAAAAAGAAATATTAAATATAGGAGCAAGGAAGTGATAATCAAAGTGTATAAAGCATTAGTTAGACCTAGATTGGAGTACTGTGTACAGGTGTGGAGTCCTTATCATAGAGGGGATATAAACATGCTGGAAAGAATTAAAAAAAGAGTGACGAAACTGATAGTGGGATTCCAGAATTACAGTTATGAGGAAAAACTCAGAAAAACTGGCCTACAGTGTCTAGAAAAGAGAAGAATTTGAGGTGACTTAAATACAGGTTTATAAGATGATCAGAGGAAGGGATAAATTAGACTAAAACAAGTTTTTTCAAAATATAACCATCTGCAAGAACAAAATAGCATAGCTACAAATTAACTAAAGAGAGGTCCAAATTAGATATTAGGAAATATTTTTGTAGTCAGAGAGTTTTGAATGGTTGGAATGCATTGCAACAGGAGGTAGTGGAGGCAGGAACAATTATTGTATTTAAGAATAAAATTGGATGCACATAGCTTTAAGAGCAAGGTAATGTAAATGAAACTGGTTGTATACAGATTCTGCAGAGTCTTTTAAACTAGTATAAAGACATTAAGTTAAAAGTACCTAGTGGTGTAGTCCAGTTTGCCCAACTGTACAAAATAGGTACCTAAATTAGAGATTATAATCCTCTGGTTGATCAGTCCTAAGACTGGTTGTCTGAGCATGTCTCTCCTTTGGACCCTTTCCACTGCAGCTTTCTTCATTTAAACATAGGTTTGTACTTTAATATCTCTGCATGCCTGAGATGAAAAGGTGAATCTTGGTTCACCCCTTCCTCTTTTCCCTTGAATATCTTGCCCCTAGTATCTTCTGTAGAAGACTTTCATGTCAGATGTTGTATCCCAGGCAACTCTGTTTTCTTTTTGGCTATTGCGATAGTCTTTTTGGCTATTGCGATAGTCTTTGTGTTTATTTTCACGCCAAACTCTCTGGCTGTATGGTTAATTTTTTTCAAGTAGAATTTGCAATATTGCTACTATCCTCCCACTATTGTGTAGTCATTGGAAAATTTTATGACATTAACTTTCATACCATTGACTTTGGCACATCTCTTTAAACTTTGAACATTTTCCATCATCTCAGAGTATGCGTTCTAGAAACTAGGGAAAAGCAAGCAACCTTGTCACACCCATCGGAATTATTGAAAAAATTGTCTCTTGATTTTCATACAGGTTGTGGATTAACCTAATAATTAGTATCTTTATATCTATTTGTTGCAGTATCTGACAATGTATGCTCCAGGGGACTCAATCAAATGCTCTCTCATAGTCAATAAAGCAGATAAGTAGTGGTCCTTGATCAGTCATTCTTTCTGCAAGTAGTCGCAAAGATCTGATGGCGTCTCATGTTCCTCTGGCCTTACAAAATCTAAACTGGTTATCTTTTTGCATCTCCTATATCTTGCCATTGATTCTCTTCTTAATTATCTTTAATTCTTCTTCTTCTTCGTTCGTTCTCAATCTCCCGCTACCAAACCCTGAAAGGGCTTAAGTAGCAGAATGTAGTCCAGAGAACGGAATGCGTTGTGTCATAGTTTACAGCTTGACTGCGATATTTGCACCTTTCTGTCCAACACATCCGACTTCAGCAAGCATTTTTTGAGTACCGGGTTAGCATTCCCTCTTCGATCCCTTCTCCTTAGCCAGTCTGCCCTGCTGCATCCTTATATCCAGGATCACCGTGCGGAGGTGTAGAAGGGTCTTGGCAGCTCTGGTTCGCTGGCCCTGACGCTAGCAGTCAGCTATGGGTCGCTGACCACTGCAGCTCATGCGCTGCTCAGCGTCTTGATCCCTTATCTTTAATTGAATTGAGTTTATCGTTTGGAATTTACCGCATTCTATTGCATTACATTTTTTTGGCGAAGGAATTATTGTGGAAGTTGTGTGATCATTTTGGCCAATTTCTGTTGAAAATTTAATTAATATGCTCAAAAGATAAATTTGGTAAAGTCTCTTCAACCTTGTTGAGGAACTCAATATGTATTTCATCTATCTTAAAAAAAAAAAAACAAGCACCAGGGATAGAATTAGAGATAGCAATGCAATAATTATGTGACCCCCATCAAATTAACCTGATACCTTATATAATATCTAACATTTCATTCCATACAGAGGTATCTGCCTTGTGATTGCCTTTTTATTACAGCTGCAAATATAGCTGATTCTTCTGTTCTAGTTCTGTCATGAAATGAGAGCAAGTGTGGGTAATGTACACCAGTAATGTCCAAAGGAGGAAGGCTATCACTGTCACGCTTGTTCCCAAGGCTCTTCAAAGCTGACAGCAAGAAAAAAGCTGGCAATGCTGGTGGAGATACTAAAGGACCTTCATGCTCCATCATTTTCCTTGATGATTCAGAACACATGTTTACTTATAAGGTAATTATTGATTGGGGCTTAAAATAGTAGCTTGATGTCATTTTATCAGTCCATTTGTACCCCGATGGACATCACTGGGACTTGAAGTACACAGAAGAAACAAAAGAGAAATATTGGGGGGGTTTAGAATCATCATTAGACCAAGTAGCAGTGACAAAAAGTTTTGTTAATTTCAAAGAAAAATAGTCATGGGGACATATACAAGAGCAACCAAAATACTGCAAGGGGTGTTCAAATGAAACCGGACATAACTGCACCAAGTTAACATACATACAATGCAGACCGTTGAAAACATGGCGGGTGTGATATGGAATCCGTCCAGAGTTTATCAGCAAGCGGTGATTCGGTTTCTAACAGCTGAAGGATCTCGACCTAGGCGTGTTCACCTGCCACTATGCGCAAAAGAAAGGAATCACCCTCCTCTTTTCGTATCGCAGTAAGTGGTTCAAACTCCATCCCATGCGTTCTTCGTTATGGTGGTTGGTCAGCAACCGAGGTACCCATTGTGAAGACCTTCCGATACTTCAGTTTCTTGCTAATCACTTTTTGAACTGTCCCTAGCGACACAGCAGTAAATTCCTCTGCTAGCGAACATAAGCTCCAGCGACAGTCCACCCGAATTGCTGCATCACGTCCTTCTTTAAACATCGTTGTCCAGTTCTTTACTGTTGTCTTTGACACACATTTGTCACCATACACTGCCTGCAATCTGTGATAAATGTCACCTGGTCGACATGCTTCAGCTGTTAGAAACAGAATCACCACTCTCTGTTCAACTTTGAATGGATTCCGTATTACACCCGCCATGTTTTCAATGGTCTGCTAGTGAAACTATGAGTCGGAGGAGGATAATGAAAATTTTCAAACTTGACGGTTGGTATGTGCTGTATAAACCAGATGTGAGGTCATCACGCACATCGTACGTATGTTCACTTTGTGCAGCTAGGTCCGGTTTCATTTTAACATGCCTCGTAGATAAGTATGTTTGTCCCATAATTACAATCCCCAATAACACCAGCCACAGCCAGGAGTGTGCACTAGTAATATGTTCAAGGATGTAGTGATAGTTTGTATGCTTGCTCCCGAACAGTAAGATCCGTGCACGTTCCTGGACATTTGAGGCATCTGTGTCAACTATCCACTCATTCCACAGACAACCCCTCTGCACTTTCCGATTGAGAGTCAGAGACGATTGCGGCCCTTTTTCAATAGGTCTCATATAGGCACAAATGAGCCGATCACTGATTCATCCTCTATTCTGATACTGGTCGTCGTTGTAAAGTATGCATCGCTCCTCTCTGCAACATGATTTCTTACTGCACAGCATAGATCCATCGATATATATTACAGCATCAGAATCCTGGACATTTTCACTTATTAGTTACTAAACCTCAAGGTTTGCTTTCCCATTGCACCAGAGACATTGTCTCTCCTCAGAGTGATAATAACCTGGTAGTAGACTGTCATTTTCTCTACAGTGTAAATCCATTCTTCCCTTAATTCTCTGGTTACATGACATGATTTTTTCTGCCTGTGCCATCCATGACATCTCTCTCCTGATTCTTTTACACTTGATATCTGCAATATTCATGTTTTGTGGGTGCCCCTTATTTGTGGCCATTCCCATGTAGGCTTTGGTCTGGGCCAGAGTGTGTCTAGACTTTACATGAATTTCAAGCATGAATTTAATCTTCATGATGAGAGTATCCCTGGTGTGCCCAAGGACCAGCCACTTTCCTTCATTCCAGATGCCTTCCAACCTTTTACACTGTGATCTTATCAATGGTGAAGATGCCCAGCCCATAATGGATAATTGACAGAACCAACTGATTGCATAGGATGAAAATTAGTAGCTGTTCCAGGTTAGCAGATATCATTGTCTCTAGTACTGCCAGAACCCGCTTGCATCTCTGTACAATTTGATCAAAGTGGTCTTATAAGACAGGTTTTTATCCAAGGTCACTTCAAGATATCTCAAACTATCATGCCTTACAATGATACATCCATGAAAGGTTATGTTTTTTTGTTTGTAAAGTGAGGTAAAATTTGCACACATAAACACAAAAATGTGAATAAATGATCTTTAAGTAAAACAATTAAGTTGCTAATATTGTGAATCTAATTTCTTGTTATTATAGAGCAGTTGGAAGGCGCAGACACTGTTTGATCAAGTCTGTGACCTTATAGATTTATCAGAAAAAGTCTACTTTGGACTTAGATTTGTTGATGCCACAGGCCAAGCAGTAAGTCATTAATACACATTTTTGCAACTTTGAAATGTTTTGATTTACGGTTGATTTTAAATGATGATAACTCAACTTAACGTCATTATACAGGTTTAAAAGACTCTGCAGAGTCTGTATAGAAACAGTTTCTTCTACTCCTTGTCTTTCCCCTTAACCCTAAGAAGTCATAGTGGCATCACTCAGTGTGTTAGAAATATGTCTTGGACATGGTGCTAACCGAGCAGAGCCCAATCTCTCCCAGTCCATTTTTGACCCGTGTGAATATTTCCTGGCCACATCAAAACCGACACTGTTAGAAAAACAATATGAAGGGCGCCAAAATCGTAGAGTTCAGTCGTGGACATTGGATCGTGGATTTCAAATGTCCATTGACTATGTCAAGATAGTCAGAGTAAAAAAATCCACAAAATGTACTCTAATGTTCTATTGACAATTAGAACATGAAAAACTGACATTCCTACATCAGTTATTCTTTTCACTTCTGCTTTGATTACTTTACAGAAGGTGTGAACATCCAGTTTTGTTGTAGTTGCAGCACCGATGGTTCATGTTCTTGAAAAAAATATATTGGGTTTATTATTACTAAATAGTTATGTCATGTTATTGTAGATTTTAACATGATTTTTTTCTTTTCTTAAATCTTTTAGCACTGGTTAGATGTTGGCAAGTCAGTATCATCGCAGTTGAAAGGTATATATTATCCAGTTATGTCAGAGTGTCCCTGAAGATTGCACCAATGTTTTGTAAATGTATTTCATATCTTTTTCTTAAATTGTGTTTGAACATGTCTCAAGTGTTTTTGTAACATTTGTAATGTTGTATTTCTAGATTGTTTTCATGTGCCTGCATACACCTTAATTTTTAGTTTTAGAATTCTAAGTAAGAGGTTCTCTTGTTGTCTTTGTGTGCTGTAAACAATATGATTTTTAGTGAGAGTCAAAGTTGTTACAGAACATAGTGGGACATACATGACATCAACCTCCCATATGATAATAAAAATTAATGCATCAACCAGCTTTGAGATGGGTGTCAGAGTCGTAATCAGGTTTTATCAGGCCAGTTCATGCTTTGGAAGGTTCTTCTTCTTCTTCTTTGTATGCTCTCAGATGTCAACTTAAATTTCTTCGAAGAAAGCAGCAGTCATCCTGAGGCTGTCAACACTGCCATAGAGCTTGTCTAGTGTTGGCACTGGTGATGGCCACATGTGCTTTCTCTGGTCCTCATATGTCGGGCAATTTTGCAGCAGATGTTCAGCGGTTATTTTCCCTGTGCCACAGGTGCATTCATCAGTAGCACCTATCTTCAGTTTATTGAGTAGATGGTACCTCAGTCTGTTGTGGCCTGTGCGGAGTCTGAAGACCACGACCCGCTCTCTTCTGTTCAACTGGTAATAAGCATAATTTTTTGTGTAGCCAGTATGCTCTGTTTCCCATTTGACCATGTATCTGGCCCTAATAAACCTTTTGGACTCTTCGTAGGTCACACTAGAATCAGGTTGTGGTAACCTTGCACCTTCTTTTGCCAGTCTGTCTGCCTCCTCGTTGCCTTGAATGTTACAGTGGGATGGAACCCATTGTACCACTACTCTTTTTGGTGTGGACTGCTGGCATAGTTGACAGAGTACTGCTCTTAAGTCATTAAGTTCTGTCTTTGGAAGGTTCAGAAAGGATGACAATCACATGAGTACACATCAGACAGAGAGGCCTCAACATTGAGGGCCTTATGTGGATCTACTTATCTGGTCGTGTTGTGATTTATGTGAAGGAATGAGCTGCTATGCTGGCTTTGAAAGCACCCCAGAGTGCGGACGTTAGATATGTAGTAGGGGGAACAATACTGTAATTGGTCCTTGATTGTTGATAGGACTGCAGGAGTTAAGAACCAGGATTGATTTGAGTAATATGAGGTGACTAAGAGGGCAGATCCAAAGTATGTACATCCAGCTAGCTGTTCAAACCAACAGCATACTTACCCTTTTGTTATACAGAATCAGCATCACTGTACTTGAGGTAGAATCATAGGCGCTCAGTTTCTTTCAACAAATGGCAAAGTTTATGGATAGTGAAGGTTTCAGTAGCCTGTTGGCTGCATACACTGCAGCTGCATCCTATCTAGTGCCCTTGCCAGCTTAACTCACCTTTGACGTTAAACTGCAGCAGTCTGTGGATTGACACAATCATTCTTTAAATTCAATTCTTTTTAATTTTTCCCTCAATCTATATCTTCTTTAGTTCCGTAGTTGCCCATCGCAAGCAATGATGGCGACATTGTCAGTGATGTAACTTGCGCTGTGTTTGGAATATAGTGGGGAAGAAACTGCTCTGGTCATCAACCTCACTCTCTGGTCCCGGGCCCCTTTGGTCCAGTGGCATGACATAAGTTAAGGCAACTGGAGGTAATTCAGGATGCAGGCACTCTGGTTTCACCACCCGTGAGGGGGAGGAAGACTAACGTCTGGTCAGGCAAAATATGCTGATCGGACATGTTAGTCAGGGTCAGGCAAAACATACTGGCCAAGACTCTCACCTTAACTTCCTCATAGCCTACCCTGGAAATGGGCTGTTTTCAAGGCAGCCTGGCTAACGAGGTAGTAGTGGGCGACACGCAGATAACGCCAAGCATAGCACAACCGCCTGGAGGACCCCGGTCCACCTTCATCAGTACGCTCAGGATGTGAGGAAAGCTACTGCAAACTGCCGCTCAACGTCCTTTTCAGGATGCACAAAAAAGTAACCTACTCATTGTGGACATTCAACAACAACCACCACCCTTGACACCAAGGGTCACTTGGGGGATTCGATCGACCACAGTTTCTGTTCATCGCTTTGAGAGGCGAGTGCCTGATCTCTCAATCACAGCGGCCCCCAAAAGACTGTAGAATCTGTAGAAAACCAGTTTCCATTTCAGACATGTAGTTTCATCGCAAAATGACCAGCGGACAATTGAAATATGCATGCTCCCTGAAGTCATATCCTCGCAGTCATGCTTACGCTAAAAGAGTCTGGGCTGATAGATCTGGGGTTGTTATTGGCCATCTGCTTACTGATCAGAGGGCCAGTACTGATCAGCGTCGTTAATTTCACTTGTTCCGTCCGACTGCAACACCACTCCCTCTGCCTCCATCCTCTGTTGTTTACTTATAAATTCTCTCTGGGTGGCAGCTTGTGTGTAACCCCTCTCCTAGGTGAACTGCCTGAACAGGCTAGCGAGCTTCGTCTACTTGGGTTTAGAGTCAGAGTTTACCTTCTCTTAGTTTGGCTGCCAACCAAGGCTAATGAGCCTAATCTACCTGCTCAGTTATACAGCCAGGTACTCGGTCGCACCCCCAGCAGGCTCTGTAAAACACAGGGGGCCCACCATGAAGGTGCTGCTGGGGACACAATAATGCAGGAGAGGCCATTGGCATGGAATCTCCTGCCCGGCATGCCGAACAGTGAATCTAGCGGCGATCTCGACTCCTGGAAATGAGAGGCTATAACAGACGCTTCACTTTTCCTTAACGAGCAGGACGTCCAGCCCATACATTGCTACCCCTGGAAATTATGCCATACAAAATGTCGCAGAACTTCAGAAAACATACACAGGACAAAAATTTAATACAATGTTTGTGTTTCTTTGTCTCAAATATCCCAAATCTTCTATTCTAACACATTTTCTAGATACCTTGTCAATTTTCAACCATCATCTCACTTTACGTTTATTGTTTCAAGTTTTACCAAGCACAGATACTAACTAAATATAATAGTAACTTGCAAATGTGAATATTACTGTTTTGCAGGGTGCTCAGCATCTCAGCCCAAGTTATACTTTGGTGTGAAGTTCTACACAGCTGATCCATGTAAGCTGCGAGAGGAAATTACAAGGTAACCAGACTTAATTATTCTGTTCTGGTCTCTCTTGTTTTCTGTTAGACTCTCTTGGGGTATTAGCTGTAGTATAATATTGTCCCATATGAGCTTGTGTTGTAGAAGTCAGCTCTGTTCAACCCTGGTCAGAGGCTGAAGATGCAAAAGTGGATGAGCTGATAATATCCAGCGACTCATAGCCGGGTGCTTGCATCAGGGTCAGTAACCCATAAACTGACCTAGACCCTATTCTGCATCCAAGTGGCAGCCCTGGAAACAGACTGCAACCATGCAGCCTAGCTAAGAGATTATGGATTGAAGACGGAAGACAAATCTGGTCCCAAAAATATTGTGCTGTAATCGAATGTGTCTGGAGAAAAAGACGCAGGTATTGCAGCCGAGCGGTAAACTACAACGTCACAAACATCCTTTTCTTCTTCTTCTTTGGTGTTCATCCTGAAAAGGACATTATCATAGTTTACAGGGAGGCTGTGATATCTGCGCCTTTTGGCCCGACATATGCTTTTAGCTGGCATTTTTGGAGTTGCGAGTTTGCCTTCCGCTGAGTCCCTATCCCTTGGGTATACTACACTAGTGCAGCCTGTTTACAGAGCTGCCATGTGGAGGCAAAATATGATCTTGTTCAGCTATGGTTAGCTGATCTGAATGCAAGCAGCCAACTATGAGTCGCTGGCAGCTGTCAGCTCATGCACTGCTGCATTTCAGTCCCAAATGTCCTTGTCAGGACAACAGTCGAAGAAGAAACCTTGGTTTTTCATCATCTCTCTCAAAGCTCCTCTGTAGTTTAATTCATTTTATTCCTTCACTGTCCTCTTCAAGGTGAAGTTGACATGTTTGATCCCCGTTATCGACATTTACACTTTCCAGTTGACCTAGCTGTAAATGGTACTTACTATTAGGAAAAGATAGGCAGCGAGGACCGTAACTGGCCATTCCACCTCATGAGAAGCTGAGGCCTTGATACAGTCAAGTCTCTGAATCTCCATTCCTGACAACAATGTCTGCTTTAGGACTACCTTTACTGCCTTTATATTTTTCTCATTGCCTTAAGGACTGTTACCTAATGATCATGTTAAAACATATATGAGGTATGCCAAAATTGCAAGGAACCATATTGGAAGAAAAGAAAGTAGTTTGCGCAGTCCAGCATATCCTGTGAGACTTTCAGATAGCTTTCGTCTGCTCCATCGTTAGCAGCTCCGGCACGAATTTCATTGACACTCTCTGCAAAATAAAATCCTTGCTAAAAATGGAGTGTACCGAACTAATGCTTATTCCCACCTCATCCACGAGTTCTCGAATGGTGGCACAACAGTTCTGTAAGACCAAGGTCTGTGCTTGGTCATTGACTTCGTCATTTCGGCTTGTTGAGGGCTTACCAGAAAGTGATCCACTCTCCACAGATCTGCGACAATCTTTGAAACGATTGTACCAGTCCTTAATTTGTGTGATGCTCATGACATCATCATCGAAAGCCTGTTGAATCTCATGAATGGTTTTCACTTAAGTATCGTCTAGCTTTTTACAAAATTTGATGCAATATTCTTATATGCAATATAAGATGTTTAAAGAAGGATGTGAGAGTTAACGAAAGATCTTCTGAGACCAAGTTGGGCGCATATTGTTGCGTTAACTCACATCCTTCTTTAAACATTGTTGTCCAGTTCTTCAATGGTTGTGTCTTCGACACACTTTTGTCACCATACACTGCCTGCATATATATATATATATATTAATTATCATGATGATGCAAGCAGTGTTACTTTCTGTTAATGTCTTTAAATTGTAATGTGTCGTACTTTCAGGTACTTATTCTTCCTGCAAGTAAAGAGAGACATCTTGCAAGGTCGTCTTCCAGTATCATTTGAAGATGCAGCAGAACTTTGTGCTTATGCAGTACAGTGTAAGAATAATGCTTTAATATCATGAATATTTAAGAGAATGTGACACTATAAGGAGTGTAATTAAGTTTATAGCTGGGAACAGTCAATATAATACACTTGACTCAGGATAGTCAACTAATTCTCTTCATGCCCTGTGGCACATGAGGCTTCCACAAGGGCTTTCCATGCCTTTTTGTCTTGAGCAAGCTTCTGCGCAGTGCCCTTTGTCAGAGATGTGCAGCACACCTCATTCTCTATCGTATGTCTCCAAATAGTTCTTGATCTACCTTTCTTTCTTTTACCCTCTGGTGTCCACGTAAGTGCTGTTTTTGCGAACAAGTCCAGACTCATTCTTATGACATGACCCAGCTATCTCATCTTCTTTCTCTTATAATGTTTTCCATATCTTCTTGTTTGGTGTCCTGTAACAATTTGTCATTTGATATTTTGTCTGGCCAAACCACTTTAATAATTCTGGAAAGGCATGTATTGTGGAAGGTTTTTAATCTCTGGGGATTCCTTTTTTGTCATCCTCCAGCATTTTGGACCATATAGAAGTACTGGTAAGACACTACTATTATAGCCTAAGTTTAGTTTTCTTACTAAGGTTTATTCTATATATCCTACTATATATACAGGATTTCCAAATTGGTTTCATCATGGCAAAGGCAGTCCTGACCTTATTTAAGCCGGATTGGATGTCCTCTTCCGTCCCTTCTTGGAGTGACACTACACTTCCAAGACAAGTAAATGGTTCTATATTTTCAACATTTGGTTTCCTAGAGATACTGGTTGTTGGTTTCCACTATTGATAGCTTACTTCACCTTCTAATAACACTGCTGCAATAGTGCACTGTAAGAAGAAAGAATTTTTGGTGATTTTTCCGTTAAAGATAGATGTGCCTTATCTATTCAGTGTCTGGCTTGACAACATTTGTAGGGTTACTGTTATGTGGTTACATTATATATTTTATGTGATTTAAAACATGTATTTCCTTCGTTTTTATGCTGAAGTAGGCACATATGGCTACATGCAGGTGACGACCTTCTTGCAGGAAGTCTGAGCAAAGGATTATTAACTTAACGTATTTATACTGGCTTAGAAGACTCTGCAGATAAAATCAGTTTCATTTACATTTCCTTGCTCTAAAAACTATGCACATACAATCTATTGTTAAATGCATTAATTGTCATAGCTTCCACTTCTTCCTGTGGCAATGCATTCCAAGCATTCATCATTCTTTGACTAAAAAAAAACATCCCTAAAAAACTATGCGTTTATGTTTTATGAGTTTATGTGATAACATTTTTTTGTATGGCTCTACTTGATGATTGCGTTCACGCATACACAATTCATGTTTAATAGTAAAGATTTTATTTTACATTATGAAGATACCAAATCTTTACATATCACAGATTACCCACTTTTCACAGATTATACAGTCGGTCTGTTATTTCCTCCTTTATAGAAGACCTTGGTGGTACCAATATGGGGAATTCCATATCTTAATCATGTTAAAACATTTATGATTTCTAAAGTGGAGAACCTATAATTTCCAATATGCTCAGCGTAACACCAAGTAAATTTATCATTAAGTCACAGTTAGTGCTATTATAATAACTGGGAAAAAAGATTTTAAACCAAGACATGAGAAACTTGCTTTGCCCTTAGGAATAAAGTTTGCAAAGTTTTTGTATATATCTTAAAGTGTTGTTTTTAAAAGTACATCCATGCTGCCATGTCATTTAGAAGCTATAAGGGAAGAACACATAGATACATGCAAGCTAGAATTAATGTTGGTTATATGTAATGCCCACACATTGTTCTAGCCTCTGGTATTGGAAACAAAAACAGCCAGACTGAAAAAGAAAGAAGAGATACAACCCTGAGGTACATAACGAAAAACTACCCAAGCACGGACTGGACCCATGCATACACCGACGGTTCTGTAACAAACACAACGCAGAACGGAGGGGCAGGGGTATTCCTGAGCCTACAAAATGGCAGAAAAATTACACTATCAGTGGCAACTTGAAAATACACAAGCAATTTCAGAGCGGAGGCAGAGGCACTAAGGGCTGCAGCAGAAGAAATGGTGACAGGTAAAAGGAATGAAAGCCATATAGTCCTGCTTACAGATGACTTGGCCGTAGTCACAGCACTAAAAAGCCATAAAAATACTGAACTTAATGATTTAAGAGCAGTACTCTGTCAACTATGCCAGCAGTCCGCACCAAAAAGAGTAGTGGTACAGTGGGTTCCATCCCACTGTAACATCCAAGGCAATGAGGAGGCGGACAGACTGGCAAAAGAAGGCGCAAGACTACCACATCCAGATACTAGTGTGACATACGAAGAGTCAAAAAGGCTTATTAGAGCTAGATACATGACCAAATGGGAAACAGAACATACTGGCTACACAAAAAACGATGCCTATTACCAGTTGAACAGAAGAGAGCAGGTCGTGGTCTTCAGACTTCGCTCTGGCCACAATAGACTGAGGTACCACCTATTCAACAAATTGAAGATAGGTGACACTGACGAATGCTTGTGTGGTACCAGGAAAATGATCGCTGAACATTTGCTGCAAAACTGCCCGACATATGAGGATCAGAGAAAGCAGATGTGGCCATCACCAGTGCCAACACTAGACAAGCTCTATGGCAGTGTTGACAGCCTCAGGATGACCGCTGCTTTTTTCGAAAAAATATAGGTTGACGTCTGACAGCATATGAAGAAGAAGTAGTTCTAGCCTCTGTAGTTCTCTACAACCAAAATAGGTATTTAAAGATCAGTAATAAAAGTACTACCTCATATATATTTTAACATGACCATGAGGTAACAGTCCTTAAGGCAATGAGAAAAATGTAAAGGTAGTCCTAAAGCAGACACTGTTGTCAGGAATGGAGATTCAGACTTGACTGTATCAAGGCCTCAGCTTCTCATGAGGTGGAAGGGCCAGTAACCGTCCTCGCTGCCTATCCTTTCCTAAGTAAGTACCATTCTGGCCCTGGACAGAAAACTACAGCTCCCCATGATGCCTCGCAGCACTATTGGATGAAGTAAAGTGAACCCATAGCATTACTGCCATAGGGGTGTGAGGTGTTAGCGATCTCACATTTCAAAGGCTCGGTTATATGAGGGCGGTAGCCATCTCCTCTCCATCGCCGCTTTTACTTCCCGGACTAAACGGGTACCCATTTAAGGCTGGATCAACCCGGGAGCCATTGTGGTCTGAAAAAACATTACCGACTCAACTGGGGAATGAACCCAGGACCACTCAGATGCGAAGCTAGCTCGCTAACCACTGTGCTACGCGGCTCCCTAGTGGATAAGACAAGATGATAAAAGAAATGGCCAACATATCTTGAACATAGAGCACACATATGTTTTCTAGCTTTGTTCAAAATGAACCATTCCAGTCAAGACTAATTTTGCAGATTTGTGTCTTTTCGTCCAGCCAAATTGTGGAATTCCGTGTGTCAAAGTTTTATTCAAAATAAAATAAATTAATATTGATCAAATTGAGCTAAAATTATGATCTAAACATTGTAAGACACATAATTAAACTGTCTATGACATGAAGTATTCATAATAAAGGTTATATATTAGTATAAAGCATAAAATGCCATTAATGCGGAGGTGCCTTCCATAACATTTGTCCTATCAAGCCCCATTTTCTTTGCTTAATTTGTTGTTCCAGTTGCTGTTTTTGGCTTCTTTCCTATAGGTCTCCATTCCTCACCATTTTGCTTCCCAAATAAGTAAAGGTATGCACTTCTTCCAATGGCTCTTGCTCCAGTATGATTGGTTCTTTGTCAATAGTGTTGAATTTAAGGATCTTGGTTTTCTTCATGTTGATATTCAGTCCAAATTTGGCTGATTGTTCTTCTTCTTCTTCGTTCGTTCTCAATCTCCCACTACCAAACCCTGAAAGGGCTTAAGTAGCAGAATGTAGTCCAGAGAACGGAATGCGTTGTGTCATAGTTTACAGCTTGGCTGCGATATTTGCACCTATCGGTCCAACACATCCGACTTCAGCAAGTATTTTTTGAGTACCGGGTTAGCATTCCCTCTTCGATCCCTTCTCCTTAGCCAGTCTGCCCTGCTGCAGCCTGTTATCCAGGATCACCGCGTGGAGGTGTAGAAGGGTCTTGGCAGCTATGGTTCGCCGGCCCTGACGCTAGCAGTCAGCTATGGGTCGCTGACCACTGCAGCCATGTGCTGCTCAGCATCTTGATCCCGCTGATTGTTCTTTCACCCTATCAAGTTTCTCTTGCATTTTGCTATGACTGCATGACAAAAGTACCAGATCATCTGCGTAGTTCAGGTCCTCAAATTGTGACAATATTGTCCTCTGAAATCCAATTATTTTCCCCTCAATTGATGTCTTCATTATTCCTTCTTTAACCAACAAAAACAGGAAGAACAAGAGCAGGCATCCTTCTCTCATTCCTGTCTGCACCCCAAAGCTGTCAGTCAGTGCTCTGTAATGTACTAATCCACTAACTGTATCTTCTACTAATTTTGTACAAGGGATAAAATATAAATATATTTATCAAATAAATTTTGTGGGGTTTTTGTAAGGTTTTAGTTGATATGTGCTGCAGCTATTTAATCTCAAGAGGTTCTTATACATCAGCAACGTGTCAATATTGAAATATCATATTTTCTTTAGCTGAGATGGGCGACTTTGACTCAAGGGTCCACACACCTGGGTATGTGTCAGAGTTTAGCTTTTTACCAAACCAAACTGAAGAGTTGGAAGCTAAAATTGCTGGGATGCACCGTCGATGTCAGTAAGTATAGTCTGCTAGCAGAGCTAACTTGTCTGTTGTCGTTGTTCTATAGTAAGTATAGTCTGCTAGCAGAGCTAACTTGTCTGTTGTCGTTGTTCTATAGTAAGTATAGTCTGCTAGCAGAGCTAACTTGTCTGTTGTCGTTGTTCTATAGTAAGTATAGTCTGCTAGCAGAGCTAACTTGTCTGTTGTCGTTGTTCTATAGTAAGTATAGTCTGCTAGCAGAGCTAACTTGTCTGTTGTCGTTGTTCTATAGTAAGTATAGTCTGCTAGCAGAGCTAACTTGTCTGTTGTCGTTGTTCTATAGTAAGTATAGTCTGCTAGCAGAGCTAACTTGTCTGTTGTCATTGTTCTATAGCTCAACATATAGCATTTCACAAATACTCTTAGTCTACATATCTCAATCTGTAATGTATCACAACTGCTCATACTTTTTATATTTCATTATACAAAGTTTATCAACTGCTCAGAGTATACATCTCAACATGTCACAACGTCTGAGAGTCTGTATATCTCATTATGTAATGTGCCATAACAGCTTAGAGTCTATATATTACAACACGCAATGTTTCTACAACTGCTGATTCTATATATATATATATTTCAACATACAATGCTTTCAGAGTCTGTACATCTCAGATATTGTGTCATTTTGTTACAATCGCTCAGTTCATATATTTCAACATACAATGCTTTCAGAGTCTGTACATCTCAGATATTGTGTCATTTTGTTACAATCGCTCAGTTCATATATTTCAACATACAATGCTTTCAGAGTCTGTACATCTCAGATATTGTGTCATTTTGTTACAATCGCTCAGTTCATTTATTTCAACATACAATGCTTTCAGAGTCTGTACATCTCAGATATTGTGTCATTTTGTTACAATCGCTCAGTTCATATATTTCAACATACAATGCTTTCAGAGTCTGTACATCTCAGATATTGTGTCATTTTGTTACAATCGCTCACAGTTCATATATTTCAACATACAATGCTTTCAGAGTCTGTACATCTCAGATATTGTGTCATTTTGTTACAATCGCTCACAGTTCATATATTTCAACATACAATGCTTTCAGAGTCTGTACATCTCAGATATTGTGTCATTTTGTTACAATCGCTCAGTTCATTTATTTCAACATACAATGCTTTCAGAGTCTGTACATCTCAGATATTGTGTCATTTTGTTACAATCGCTCAGTTCATATATTTCAACATACAATGCTTTCAGAGTCTGTACATCTCAGATATTGTGTCATTTTGTTACAATCGCTCAGTTCATATATTTCAACATACAATGCTTTCAGAGTCTGTACATCTCAGATATTGTGTCATTTTGTTACAATCGCTCAGTTCATATATTTCAACATACAATGCTTTCAGAGTCTGTACATCTCAGATATTGTGTCATTTTGTTACAATCGCTCAGTTCATATATTTCAACATACAATGCTTTCAGAGTCTGTACATCTCAGATATTGTGTCATTTTGTTACAATCGCTCACAGTTCATATATTTCAACATACAATGCTTTCAGAGTCTGTACATCTCAGATATTGTGTCATTTTGTTACAATCGCTCACAGTTCATATATTTCAACATACAATGCTTTCAGAGTCTGTACATCTCAGATATTGTGTCATTTTGTTACAATCGCTCAGTTCATTTATTTCAACATACAATGCTTTCAGAGTCTGTACATCTCAGATATTGTGTCATTTTGTTACAATCGCTCAGTTCATATATTTCAACATACAATGCTTTCAGAGTCTGTACATCTCAGATATTGTGTCATTTTGTTACAATCGCTCACAGTTCATATATTTCAACATACAATGCTTTCAGAGTCTGTACATCTCAGATATTGTGTCATTTTGTTACAATCGCTCAGTTCATTTATTTCAACATACAATGCTTTCAGAGTCTGTACATCTCAGATATTGTGTCATTTTGTTACAATCGCTCAGTTCATATATTTCAACATACAATGCTTTCAGAGTCTGTACATCTCAGATATTGTGTCATTTTGTTACAATCGCTCAGTTCATATATTTCAACATACAATGTTTATTAACTACTCAGTCTGTACATCTCAGATATTGTGAAGTTTTTTTTTTTGTTTCTTTGTAGTTTAGTCGAAGAATCAATGTCATTGCACACGGTTTGACCCATAAGTGCTCTGCTCTTCTCCATATGTTTGGAGAATCTCAATACAATGCATGAACTCTGTAGCATCAACAAAGATCCTGCAATAGATTGGGCAGATTTTAAACATAGTTTTGAAGTGTTTTGGACAACTGCTCAGAAAAAGACATGCATCCAGTATCACTTACATTGAACAAAACTGATGCCTATACTTTCAAAGCTCAACTAACACCACTTCTGTGTTCTTCAGGGGAGCCACACCTGTCATGGCAGAGCACAAGTTCCTGGAGAAGGTCAAGTGGCTAGAAATGTATGGTGTAGATCTACATCCTGTACAGGTAAATGTTATGTAAGGTTATTCTAATTGCATGAATGCTGTTGAGATGTTACCACATGTCATCATCATCATGTAGCATGTCCTTTGTAGAACGTCGCTCCCATCACAGGCTGTCTGAGAGAAACTCGTTCCATTGTCAAAACTCCAGCCTCTGCCATAGTCATACTCAGGCATTCTTGGATATCTTGGTGCCATCGTCTTCTTGGTCTACCCCTTCCTCTTTTGCTTGGTGGCATACCTTCCATCACCGTTCTCTCGAGACCGTTGTGTCTCTTGATGTGACCAAAGTATTTGCATTTTCTGGTCCTAATGGAATTGATAAACCAGTTCTCCTCTATGCTGAACTCTTGCCGAATGTCTACATTTGTTTTTTTTCCTGTCCAGGGTATTCTGAGGATCTTTCTGTAACATTTTGACTCAAAGGATTTGATTCTTTGTCTGGAAGTTTTGGTAATCGTCCATGATTCACAGCCAAAAGCTGCCACAGGAAAAACACAGGCTTTCACGACTTTTACTTTTATCATTTTATTGGTTCTTTGCCATCATTTCTTCTGGCTGTTCAGTCTCTGCATTGCCATTGCTAGTCTTCTTCTGATTTCTTTCTAGCATTCACAATTTTTGTCAATTCCGGAGCCCACATATTCAAAATGTGTGACCTGATCTATTTCTTCACCACCCACTGTAAATTTATGCTGACATTGTGTTTTGTCTGTGGTTATTATCTTTGTTTTATTTATGTTTATAAACAGGTTTTGATCTTTACTATGTCCATTTACGGCTGAAAATTATACATATATGATTGATATATATATATGAAAAATATAATGTAATCTAAGATTTTATAGACTTATTGCCATGGTCATCAAACAAAGAGTTGGTCTGACTGCTACCTGTATAACAAGCAGATCTCAACCGCATTGACGAATGGTGTAGAGAATCTGGGGCATTTATAAATCCGACAAAATCTGTACGACATGGTTCTCTCTGAACAATAATATTGTCCACACATCGTTACGACTGTTATGCTCACCTGGGTCACAAGTAGAAAGATGATCCCATACATTGAAATATTTGGTAGTCTTCTTCGACAGAAGTTTGCGTTTCAAGGAACATGTTGATCATATAATTATCCGAGCCTGTAAAGGTCTGGCAGTGATGAGGCTGATGGCTGCAGTTCACTGCGAACAGAGACTCTTATTGATGTTATTTGGCTTGACTTAGCTTGGCTCGTTCTCAATCTCCCGCTACCAAAACCTGAAAGGGCTTAAGTACCAGAATGTAGTCCAGAGGACGGAATGCGTTGTTAGTTTACAGCTTGACTGTGATATTTGCACCTTTCGGTCCAACACATCCGACTTCAGCAAGCATTTTTTGAGTACCGGGCTAGCATTCCCTCTTCGATCCCTTCTCCTTAGCCAGTCTGCTCTGTTGCAGCCTGTTAGCCAGGATCACCGCGTGGAGGCGTAGAAGGGTCTTGGCAGCTCTGGTTCGCTGGCCCTGACGCTAGCAGTCAGCTATGGGTCGCTGACCACTGCAGCTCATGCGCTGCTTCTGATGTTATTTCAGAGGCTGGTTCTTTCCATAATAGAATATGCTCTGGCAATTCTCACACTCAGCAAGATGCAGCTGGAAAGACTGGAAAAGATTCAGAATAAGGCAATGAGAATCATTATCAGTTGTACAAGAGACACGGCCATAACTGCCATGAGGTTTCTCTTGGACCTGCCAACTGTGGAGTTTAGACAGCAGATGTGTTAGGCTCGAGCTTACCTCCAAATAAGCACAAACGAAGAGCATCCATAGCATGAGGGGTTACGGAAGACAAAAGGCACAAGACATAAGGGGACAATCGTGGATGAGTCAGGCTGAGACGGTTGTGCAAATGGCGTGTGCGTTGGGAGACATAAAGCATGGTGAAGAATGGATGAAATTAGCTGAGAATTTCCTGCAGACTTTCCGTGTGATTGTCCTACTTAACAGAGCATGTGTTCAGCTGAATTCAGTTGACGTGGTTAGCGAAGGTAAACGTTTTCATCTCATAAAATTCCAAGGATAATGATGTCATTATCTACACAGATGGATCCGTGGGTTGGGAAGCGCATGGGCCGTCAAGGCTCAGAGGGGTGGGGAAACAATTAAAGAGGAGTCTGGTGACCACAAGCAGTCTGACCATGGAGTTCATGGCTGTTGCGAAAGCGATGTTCTGGCTTGAAACAATAAGTGCCACACATGTGGGCATCCTCTGTGATTCAATGAGGATGCTCAGGAAGGTGGAATCAGGTTGCAGCGCAGCGCCAGTAGTTGGAGTTGCTAGGGTGGTCAAGGTGGCAGAGAGTCACCTTCATACTCATTCCGGGTCATGCTGGTGTCAAAGGGAATGAGAGAGCTGATAGGTTGGCGAGTACAGCTATAATGGAGGGCGGGAGATCAATGGGCCGAGCCGATATCCTAAACGCCGTTAGGGAAATTGCTTGGAAGGAATATTCGGAAGTTGATCCAGAATCTGTGTCCTTGGCGTGCCTGGTTGAATTGGGTGTGGAACGAGGGGCGGCGAGGAAGGAACACCACACAGGGATAAAAAAATGTCTGGTTAGCCAGCACAGGACCGGAACAGTCAGTCATCACGTACTGGCAGACATACTGGGGATGAGATCTGAGCACGTATGGACTTGTCCCGAGTGTGATGAAGATGATCTGATGACTAACTATTGGAACAAGTGCCGCAGAGGGTGGTTAATTGATGTGCGAGTCTATCTTTATAGGCTCAATCACTAGAACAAAGTAGACCCGCAGCCTGTTAGGCGCCATCTATGCTGCTCTTAATAAATCACCTAACCATGGTCGATGTTATACCATGTCACACAGTTAGTCACCTCTTACAACATACTCTTCGTTGGGCAGTGGTGCTATTTTTGTCCTTGTCATACACAAAGACCCTGGCAGACCACTCAGAACAAAGTTGGGGGTCTTTATTGATGCGTTTCACCTGATTCTGATTACTCTTCGTTCCTCCCTCTGGTCTGTGATAGCTGATAATCCTGTATTTGGAGTCTCCAGTATGGAAATAAATAACTGATGCTCATCTTCATTGTTTCACTTTGTCTTCTCACTAGGACACAAGCAACGTGGACTTCTTCTTGGGCCTTACACCAACAGCGATTGTTGTTTATAAACACAGAACTAAAATTGCAAGTCACTTCTGGTAAGATAATATCAC
Source organism: Ariolimax columbianus (assembly GCA_036924085.1). Lineage (NCBI taxonomy): Eukaryota > Metazoa > Mollusca > Gastropoda > Stylommatophora > Arionidae > Ariolimax > Ariolimax columbianus. The sequence continues at coordinate 88,615,395 of JAVGWX010000001.1, read as the reverse complement.
AACTCAAAAAATTGTATGAAATCATCATCTATACAAAGAATTTTGATAGTTCAAAATGAAGAAATGAGAAATATGCTAAGGGAATTGAACAAGATTTGAGTTATAATATATAATAAATATATATGTACTGGCAGCAGAAGTTGAAGTGGGCAATGAAATCAGTTCAATCTCAAAATCATTAAGCCCACAAATATAATCGTCTGGTTGATCAGTCCTAAGACTGGTTGTAGGGTTGGCTGAGCATGTTTCTCCAGTTGACCCTATCCTCTGGTTGATCAGTTCTAAGACTGATTGTAAAGTTGGCTGAGCATGTTTCTCCAGTTGACCCTATCTTCTGGTTGATCAGCTCTAAGACTGGTTGTAGGGTTGGCTGAGCATGTTTCTCCAGTTGACCCTATCTTCTTGTTGATCAGCTCTAAGACTGGTTGTAGGGTTGGCTGAGCATGTTTCTCCAGTTGACCCTATCTTCTGGTTGATCAGCTCTAAGACTGGTTGTAAGGTTGTCTGAGCATGTTTCTCCATTTGACCCTATCCTCTGGTTGATTAGTTCTAAGACTGGTTGTAAGGTTGTCTGAGCATATCTCTTCATTTGACACTATCCTCTGGTTGATCAGTTCTAAGACTGGTTGTAAGGTTGTCTGAGCATATCTCTTCATTTGACACTATCCTCTGGTTGATCAGTTCTAAGACTGATTGTAATGTTGTCTGAGCATGTCTATACATTTGACCCTATCCTCTGGTCGATCAATTCTAAGACTGATTGTAAGGTTGTCTGAGCATATCTCTTCATTTGACACTATCCTCTGGTTGATCAGTTCTAAGACTGATTGTAATGTTGTCTGAGCATGTCTATACATTTGACCCTATCCTCTGGTCGATCAATTCTAAGACTGGTTGTAAGGTTGTCTGAGCATATCTCTTCATTTGACACTATCCTCTGGTTGATCAGTTCTAAGACTGGTTGTAAGGTTGTCTGAGCATATCTCTTCATTTGACACTATCCTCTGGTTGATCAGTTCTAAGACTGATTGTAATGTTGTCTGAGCATGTCTATACATTTGACCCTATCCTCTGGATCTTCTTTATGTTCAACTCGCTCTTTTCATTCTACAATAGCACCATATTTCCAATGCTTGCAAGCTTTTTTCATCCTTCTTTGCCAGAATCCATGTTTCAGCACCATGCTGTGAATTTGACTAAATATAAGTAGTGATTATTCTCATGTTCAGTCTTTTGTGTAAAATTCTAAAAACTACTTTCATTCAATTTTGCTGACCTAGATATCTCTGCAATTGTCATTTTCCTATCCTGGCCAATGATTTTCTTCACTCTTGCAGCATTTTCATCGCTGCACTGAGGGTGGTCTTCCACACTTAAACTGCATACACCAGTTTTTTACAAAAGCATACGAAGGACAGAATTCCTCAAACACTGGTTCCATCTCCCTGTGTATTTCTGTAGGTATTTTTCTCTGCAACATCAAGAATTTTATCACAGTTCTGGCCTCTGATTTCTCCATTGTTCTGATAAACCATTAGAGTAGCAGATCTGGTCAATAAGGTGTGTTGCGCATGCACCATACCGGGTAAACCCGTTGAGGAGGGAAATTCATATTTCTTAAGTCCAGTACAAACTGAACGAGCTACATATGTGCCAAATTTCAACTTTCTCCTCTTACTCCTTCATAGTCAGGGTAAAGACTTATGACAATCCCTTTGTATCTAGTCAGTGAGTATATGATTGTTTATGTTGCATATTGTCAGTGTTTATGTTGTGGACAATAGTTATGAAAGTATCTCTCTAGACAAAGAATACGTCTGGTTATGTGTGGAAGATATATAACTAGTTTTACAAACCGGCTTTGCAAGGGATTTATCTTCTGGTTCATTAATAGCATATATTATTTCAGTTTCCTTGAAATCCCTAAAAAAATAAGATTGGCAGAAAGAAAAACACTGGAACAAATAATTTGGTAGCCATCTGTTCTCTGCAGAGTACAAAACATAAATAGGCATTCGGGACAAACCCTTATTCCCTGCCGATGTGAACAGCAATTGAGGCATTCAGCGCAAGAGTGGACTAACACCAGAATGCCAGATGAGGCAGTTTCTTCTTGAGATTTCGTTACTGCCCTATCTTGCTGGCTGGAATGTGCAATGAATTGCCTATTCCTACGCCACAGTAGGCCTGACGGTCATTAACTCAGTATGCCTCAGTGAGTAGATAATAGTTGCGTTGATCTTGAAATTTAAGACAGAATGAGCTATGAAAATTTCATGTCGCTAAAGCTTTCTGTTCAAGTGTTTTTGCAAGACGGACAAAGCGATACATGTATTTTATGAATGTTAATTAACTTGGAAAGTGAACAATGCAGCAAGTTGAAAAATAGTTGCGATGACCCATAAATTAGAGATAGAATGAGCTGTGCAAATTGCACATCCCTAGAGCTCATCATTCAAGTTTTTGCAAAATGGACAAACAAATACATGAATTTTCTGTTTTATAGTTTAGATAATTATGAAAGTATTTCTCAAGGCAAATAATACTTCTGGATCAGTGTGGAATTCAATATATAATATTTTAGGAAGTATTTCTCTAGGCAAAATTTTTAAATCAATGGGGAATTATTTATGTTGAATATAAAAATCATGGTATGGAGTTTCCCTGTGCAAAGATTGCTTCTGAAAGCACTCTATTAAGAAGTGACACTTGCAACAAAATATGACAGTATTTCCTGCTATCACAGGCCAAGAATAACTAAAGCAAGCCATAAAGGCAAGGTATTTGCTATCAAGGTTAAGGATAAGAATGTGAGTACCAGCTGACTATTTTGTGTTGTGTGCATGAATTTGGTTTGAAGTGTGATGCACCAGCAAACATGTGTTAGTTTTAAATATGTGTGTGTGTGTGTGTCTCTTTATTTTGTATAAATGTTTTTGTATGTACTGTAACTGAGCCATGTATTATGCATAAATGTATTTGTGTATATCTATCGATTGTCTGATCCTGGCTTGCCTTTCAGTATCAGGTGTATAAGTGACATCTGGGCAGTGCCTTTGTGTGCGCTGCGTATAAGATGGAACTGTAAAAAAAGATCCTGTCACGCTATGGAAATATGACGTTAGGCCCATATTATTTTGTAACCAATGGCACATAGTGGATGATGTGGTCAGCATCACGCCAGCTGCCTTTACTTCCCAGATTTTCTGGTACCCAATTTCTGTGACTGGGTCGACCACAGGAAGCAGTTTGTGATGAGAAAAAAATCCTGCACCAACTGGGGATTGAACCCTAATCGCCTGACTGCGAAGCCAGTGTACTAACCACTGCGTTAATGTGGCTCACAAGGTGGAACTGGCTGTCTCGGATATTGCGTCAATCCATCTTTTTGCAGGGTCGGCCTCTAGCTCTGGTACCACTGTATTTAAGTATTAGAGCCAACTGTGGGATGCTGCTGATATCTGGCCAAACCACTGAATTTGCTGTTTTCTAATGAAGTCTAGCACTGGCTTAGAGCCCATCTGTTTCCTGATGTCATTGTTTCTAATTCTGTCCCATCTTGTCACATTTAGCATTCGCCTCAGGCATTTCATTTCTGTTGTTTCAATTTTTCTCTTACCTGTTGCTGTCTGTGTCCATGTTTGACAAGTTTGTGTGTATGAATGAACATATTTACTTATTCTAAATTTAAATATATAGGAATTTTTACTTATTCATTTGCACATATTGTATAATATATATGTTTTTGTGTAATCGTATTGATCATTTCTTGTTTAGTCTACTCTTGTCAAAACTGACCTACCATGGTTCACACATTCTTGGCCATTCACTGGTTAATGGCAACAACCGTCAGTTGTATTGTATCCTTTGTCATTATTTTTTGTGTGATTCTTCTGATGTTTTTGTTTGTTCTTTAGGCCTGATGACTGCCTTGTTGCCATAATGTAGCTTTTGTTTTGTTTCTGTTGTTTTGCTGTAACTGAGCCACGCCTATTTATGCTTTTGTCATTGTTGTGTTGGGAGATTTGCCAAAAAAGCAAAGCATGGCCTTTTTTTTCCCACTTGTCAATAGATGCATTGTAAAGGTCATTTATGTGCATAACTGTAAGTTATTTATAAATAAAATAAATATGGGAGTATACTTTTTAAAAATTATCTATAGTCATATTTTCCTTTGCTTACTAGAACGGGTGAATGTGAAATCAGACTATCACATTTCAGAATAACTGTAGTGTTACCTGAAGTAGCAGTTTTAAGATTATTAAGAACTAAATTGTTTTTGTTTGACAACAGTAGTGTAAGGTAGGTTATACTTTTTGTCTATCTCACACAGTCACAGCTAAATTTAATAATTTTATTTTTGGCATCTAATGTAATTGACGTACAAAATTTCTTTCCACTCTAATTTTCCTTTAAATAATTTATTTAATATTTTTATGGACAACATTAAAATAAAAGTTGTACACTCTGAGATTGCATCATGGGGGAATGAAGGTGCAACACAGTGAATGAGCTGACAGCAGCCAGTGCCACATAGCTGGCTATTTGCATAAGGGGTCAGCGAACCAGAGCTGACCAAGACCCTATTCCGCCTTCAAGCGGTGGCCCTAGAAGCAGACTGCAAGTTAGCTGAAGTTTGTTGCCCATCGCAAGCGATGATGGCAACATCATCAAACGTTTCTGTTTTGTCTTGATGATGTAACTTGCGCTGTATTTTAATTATAATGAGGAAGAAACAGTGCAGCTCATCAACCTCACTCTCTTCTTCTGTGTTCGTTCTCAATCTCCCACTACCAAGCCCTGCAAGTAGCAGGATGTAGTATGGAGAACGGAATGGATTATGTCGCTAATTTACAGCTTGACTGTGACATTTGCACATTTTGGTTCGACACATCCATCTTTCCCGAGCTACCTTGGAACCAGTGCAAGACTATCAGTCAAGATGACTGGAGGTAACTGTTGATGCAGGCACTGGTCTTACCTCCCTTGAGACTATGGGTCACCTGAAACTTACAGGATTCGATCGTCCACTGTTTACATTCATTGCTTCGAGAAGCGAGTGCTTTTTCACTACAGCAGTCTGGCTAAGAAGATAGGAATCCTAGTAGGAAGCAAACCCAGCACCCAAAAAAGCCAGCTGAACCAGATGTGTCTGACAGAAAGGCGCAGTTGTTGCAGCCTTACCGTAAACTACAATACGTTGTCCTTTCCAGGGCAAACACCAAAGAAGAAGATGCAGCGGTAAATAGTTGTAAACAGAATGATTACAGGTAGCCTCATGTTGCAAAACTGTTGTATGAGTAAAAAGTGTAAGCATTGTATGCCTTTACTTATAAATACCTTCATTTAACCTATAGCATGTTTTTGCAATCCATATGTGGAACATTTAAGTCCGCTTTATATCATTATCATTATTGACTCTTTCCGTCTTGTCAGACCATAGTAATTGTACTATTAGCACAAAGCCCTGGCAGAAATATAGAGACCATGTGTTGCCCATGCAGTAGTGTCTCTCTCTCTCTCTGTCTGCCTTGTTTACTCCAAGGGAAAGGGGATACCAATACATTTGGAACATGTCAAGCTGCAGAAACTGCTGGATCAGCCAAGCAATGCTCTATCTGTTCGCCTGTCAGGACTACATTCCTAGACCAGCTGCCAACCAAGGCCAAGGGCCTGGTCTGCCCTGCCACAACACTCAGCTGAGGTTGTTTCCTCGCTCTAGGATAAGGCATTGTATACTCTTTGGTGTGCTTCTTCACACATCGTCAGTTGTCTCAGGTTTGGTAGATGCTGACCAACTTTCAGAGTTATCAGAAAACAGGTTCCACAGCCACATCTGACAATACCGAACAGGATGCACCAGTATCTTATCTGCAAGGCTTCAGATGTTTTTTTCTTTCTCTCAGATGAGCTGCCTTCCTAGGCTTTTGAGCCCCATCTGACCGAAACTACTGGTTTTAAGGTGCAAGGGGGCTTGCCTTCCGCCCATTCTCCTGTTAGTCAAAACAGTTCTGCCGGGCGAAGGCCAGGAGCTGACTTTGTTTTCAGAGGCTATATGAGACGCACGCCATTGGAGCATTTAGTTCGTGTTGAGAGTTCATCCTCAACCCAAACTCAACCCCCCCCCCCCCCCCCCTCTCTCTCTCTCTCTCTCTCTCCAGTCCGCTTTATATATTGATTGTTTTATTTAATTGCATCACCCTGATTACACATTTCCAATAACTATTGATATATATTGTTAATGCTTTGCTTGCATGTTGCCACCCGCTGTCATTTAGAATGATGAACACGTCTATGCATTTGAGTTGTCCACTAAGTCTGCATGCAAGCATTTGTGGAAGTGTTCTGTTGAGCATCGCACCTTCTTCAGGTACACTTTAATATTCTCTAGACTAGTTTGAAACTAAACATAGAGCTATCACTACAGTAGGGGAGGAAGACTAACGTCTGGTTGGGGCAAAATATACTGATCAGACATGTTAAAGTCAGGCCAAACATACTGGCCAAGACATTCACCTCTGCTTTCTCGTAACCATTCCCGGAGATGGGCTGCTATCAGGGCAGCCTGGCTAACGAGGTGATGGATCAACATGATCCCTGTAGTAGTGAGCAACGCACAGATGAAACCAAGCAAAGCACAACCTGAAGGACCCCGATCCACCTTCAGCAGCATGCTCGGGATTTGATGAAAGCTAATGCAACCCGCCACTTAACGTCCTTTTCAGGGCGGACAAAAGAGTAAACCTAATCATTGGGGACACTGTAAACAGCGAAACAACATCACTAAAGTGCTTATTTCAATCGTTGAGTCCACCGGAAAGAATAAAGGTCACTTTTCTCTACAGTCACCATGCACTGTACAAGCTAGGTTTTTATTTTACCCTCGATAGAAAAAAAATGTAAGCCGTATCGACGCCACACGACAGACATCCAAACCACTTGGTGTCAGCTGCTCTTCAGATAAACCTTGCGCTGAAGATGCAGCAGTTAATAACCTGACAGCAACCAGTAACTCATAGTTGGCTGTTTGCATCTGGGTCAGTGAACGATAATTGGCCAAGACCATAATCTTGCTAAGAGAATAGGGATCAACAAGTAAGGACAAACCCAGCCCCCCCCCCCCCCCCCCCCCCAAAAAAAAATGCAGTGCTAAAACTAGATATGTTTGGCCAAAAGGTGCAGATATTACAGCCTCGCTGTAAACTACGATACAATGCCGTAATGAGAACAAGCTCCAGATAAAAATAAATAAAAATAAACCTGAAATCAGATTTTGATAAAAATTTATAAAATATTAGAAGAAAATTTAATGCAGTGACTTTCTTTCCTCTTTCTTCTTTTTTCCTGATTGGTTTCCACATCTAAGCAACTTTTCTTTTTTTGTTTTTTTAAACGTTCACCTTATTTGTCTATTCCCCAAGGCGGTGTGCGCTGCACTGCGGTTTTTATTTTGCGCCTGTCAGCCCAGCACATCCGACTTCGGCATGCATTTTATGTAATGGTCTACTATGATGGGGATCGAACCCAGCACCTTCGGGGTGTGACTTGTGTCACTTAACCACTAGCCCACGCCATCCTCCATCTAATCAACGGAAATCTTTTATTTTGTTATAAACCTTTCTCCTTTTGAGCTACAATATGCTACAAAAATATATTATAAATTATTTATAATCTTTCTTCTGTTTGATTACTGTTATCAATATAAAAATATAACACAACAGATACTACTTTTATCTATCTTCAGTCCACTTGTGTCGTTAGACGTCGACGGGAGGTGGGACTTCCTTTGTCTAATATTTTTTGGCAGACGATAATCCGTTGGTGATTTGCCAGGTCAATCCCAGTATCTGTTACCAACCATTAGGTTGATAGCTTCTGGAATATAGAATCGCTTATTTTTGGGACTGATGGTTGTGGGAGCGTAAATTAGTGCGAGGTAGACCCGCAGCCGGTCAGGTGCCATCTATCCCGCTCCGCTAACCACATAACCAAGACCTGATGTATAGCCACACAATCCCCTTTTATGTGACATATATCTGTAGGGTGAGAATCCCAAGAATAATTTTAGGGGATTTTGAACTTGAATTTTACCAGAGCAGCGGCTGTTAAGCCTGCTCTTTTCGATTTTCAACTGCCAAGGGATTTTTTCCGTGCATGCCACTGCACACAAGTGTCTGATCTCACTACTCAAAGATTATGGGCCATTTTTACCAGATGATCTAAGTGAAAAACTTTGGTCTCCTCTGTGATTTGAACTCGTGACCTCCAGCACACCAGGCGAACACCTTACCTTGAGACCACTGGATCCCCAAACAGATAATGTTTGCTTCCTTTCATTGATTGTAGTGATCGTTTATGCAAATGGGTGTATTTTTAAACACATTTTTCTATGTAAATTATGTATATACATTTTTATATCTGTGCAAATAATATGCATACATTTTTCACTGAAGGTAATTTTTTTGAATTTGTAGGTAAATTACCTTCATACTATTTCTTTAAAGGTTGTTGTTGTTTAATGCCCACAATGAGAAAGTTTACTCTTTTGTGTGCCCTGAAAAGGACGTTAAGTGGTGTGTTGTAGTAGCTTTCCTCCCATCCCAAGCATGCTGATGAAGGTGGGCTGCGGTCCTACTGTTGGTTGTGCTCTGCGTGGCGCTCACTGCTACAGGGATCACATCGATCCACATTTCGTCAGCCTGGCTGCCTTGAAAACAGCCTTTTTCCAGGGAAGGCTACATGGAAAAGAGATTGCAGTCTTGGTCAGTGTGTTGACCCTGACGTGATGTCCTCCTGGTCAGTATTTTGTGCCTGACTGGACTAGCGTCTCAGTTCCCCTTATTTGTAGGTAAATTATCTTCATACAATTTCTATGTAAGTAAATTATCTACATAAGTCTTATTTGTAGGTAAATTATCTTCTTACATGTTCTTTATAGGTAAATTATCAATATAATCTATCTATTTCAACCCAATGCTTATTTTGTTGTCAAGATGACTCTTGAGTCTAGTATGTTGTCTTCTCAGTCTGAAGGTGACGACTTCCTATTCTCTAATTAAATCATAATGGTTTTCTTCTTATTGCAACAAGGAGTATATTCAGCCCATTTTTCTCCGAAGGTTGGCTTTAATTATGGTCTTTATCTCATCGTATGTGATGCTCAGGTCTGTTTGTGTGGAAGCTCCTCTACCGTATGCTAATCTGTCTGCAGCTTTGTTGCCTTTGTAAATTAAATGAGCATCATTTCCGATTTCAGTGAAAGATCAGAAAGACTGACAGCATATGAGAGCAGGTCTCGGAACGAGCCCAGTGTACACAGGGCACCTAGTAGAAGGAAACAACGCAGAGTCAATTCTGATTCAAGACTTAACAGTATGTTCCTCAATTGTCTTCATTTCTACTTTCAAAGGTTTTATAGGTCATTAACCTTCTAATTACCAGTTTACAAAAGTACGTCTATTTCCTGTATTCGCATAATTTTTCAGTACATCATGGCCTGGCGTGGTTGTTGATTTTGAGAACCTCAAATTTATTTTAAAATTTGATTTTTATTTTTTTGTGTGTGTGTTTATTAATAAATAACTTGTTGGTGTTATTGTGTGTATGTTAGTTTCTGAGATACAAGAAGATGAAGGTGATAGTGGTGAAAAATAGTACAAACATATACTCACCAGGGCCTGAGAAACGTAATTATTGTATCCACACAAACAAACTAAATATATCTACCTTTAAAAAATCCGCTGCAGAAGCTGAACTACCCCCATTCTCAATAATGGGTGAGTCTTCAATTCCAAGCAAAACACTGAAGAAATCCTTTCCAAAATCTAAAACTAATTTGTATAATGTTCAGCCATTACTATAGTATTAACCCCATAGTTTATATACAATATAGCGACAACGCTAGAGCTGGCGGCGTTCAACACCAGTGGAACGGGACCAAGTCGTCGTAATCACACGCTGTAAGAACGGTAAAGGTTAAAAATAAAATTAATAAAAAACTTTTGCTTGCATCTTTGTATGGTTTTGTCAACAACGGTACCTATATGATAATCTGGGATCAAATGTTACTCAATTTAAATCTGTCATACCTATTAATGACACGTCCATCAAAGGTAATGCCAGAGAGGTCACACTTCACTATAGAGTTGTTTCAGGAGCACTACAACACGATGGACTTATTGTGATTGATTTGGTAGCTGGAATCCCCACACTACATTAAGATTGTCTACAAGGATAATTTGAGATTACCTGCGAGGTTAATTTGGGATAGCCTGAGAGGTTAATTTGAGATTTCCTGCAAGGTTAATTTGAGATTGCCTGCGAGGTTAATTTGAGATTGTCTGCGAGGTTAATTTGAGATTTCATGAAAGGTTAATTTGAGATTGCATGCTAGGTTAATTTGAAATTGTATGCGCAGGTAATTTGAGATTGTCTGCAAGGTCTCCTGCATGTCTCTGACCATCATCTGCCTATCTGAGTCTGTTCTGTATGTTATTAGAAAGTCTTCTGCAAATGTTAGCATTGGGGCTGTGGGTTGAATGTTGGCCACCTTTCTGTGTAGATATTGAACAGCACAGTTATGAGTAGAGAGCTTTGGGATAGTCCTGGACATAAACACATTAGTTCTGATATCCAAGACCCCAAGTTGAGTGTTCTGTCCATCAGAGCAGCTGATGTCCAGCTTATCAGCCATGGGTTGCTTGCGCACTGCTTGAATCAGCACATGGAAATCCCAAAGTTGTATTTGTTATGTACACCTTCTAGGTCGAGAGCCTCGAAGACAGTTTCTTGCCTGAACTTGATCCTAACACACACACATCTGTGTGACTACCTTGACCTTTATATCTATTTGGTCAGCTTCTTCCCAGTTAAAATCTGTCCAGTTTTTTTTTCCTAAAATATATGTGTGTGTGTGTGCACAGTTTCTGTTGTTAAGTTGTTTTCAGCCTAGTTTAGAATGTTATATTTGTATGTTTCTACAGCTGAGCAGTTGTACCAGGATCAATATGCAAATTACAGCAGGGGTGTGGTTACAATGATAGGCCAGCCAGAGCAGGCACGAGGGTAAGTAATATTTTGAGGGGGAAAAACAAAATTGGAAAAATGATACCTAGTATTTAATTATCTCTTCAAAATGTGAAAATACCACAGCTTATCTTTACATCTACGGCATACAGATATACAGATACATTAAAGTACAAACCTAGACTGAAATGAAGAGAGCTGCAGAGGATAGAGTTCAATGGAAAGACATGCTCAGACAACTTTACAATCAGTCTTAGGACTCATCAACCAGAGGATAGGGTCAAATAGAGAGACATGCACAGATTGCCCTACAACCAGTCTTAGGACTCATCAACCAGAGGATAGGGTCAAATAGAGAGACATGCACAGATTGCCCTACAACCAGTCTTAGGACTCATCAACCAGAGGATAGGGTCAAATAGAGAGACATGCACAGATTGCCCTACAACCAGTCTTAGGACTAATCAATCAGAGGATAGGGTCAAATAGAGAGACATGCACAGATTGCCCTACAACCAGTCTTAGGACTAATCAATCAGAGGATAGGGTCAAATAGAGAGACATGCACAGATTGCCCTACAACCAGTCTTAGGACTCATCAACCAGAGGATAGAGTTCAATGGAAAGACATGCTCAGACAACTTTACAACCAGTCTTAGGACTCATCAACCAAAGGATAGGGTCAAATGGAGAGACATCCTCAGACAACCATGTAGTGTAATAGGTCTAAGGTAGAGCTATCCTATTAAGAACCAAACTGTCAATATCATTTACTTACACTCATTTAGCCAGTCATATTCTAATGTCGTTATCTTATTTCTTTCTACACACCATCAACATAGAAAAACACTCAAACTTATGTGAATAACAAAAATAGATAATTAATTTTTTTTCAAGACTTGTCATTACAACATTCTCTGAACTAAAATGTAAATACATCTTCCTAACTCAAAGTTTATAGCATTTAGCTTGGTGGAACTCTGAAGGTAATAGCCCAGTTGTCTTTATTCTATACTTCTTATTATACACAAATTTCACTTAGATTAAATCTATACAAATCTTGTTCTATAATTGATTAACTAACTATCTATGTTCGTGGTAATGTGGTGGCCTTCCTTCAGTTGGTGATGAAGTTGATCTTCTGGTGGTCTCACTTTTGATCTGTGGGCTCTGGCCGACCCCTCTGACTAATTTTGTACCGCGTTTTCACACTTCTTTCCAGCACACCCAAGAGAGCATCGTGTGGAATCTACAGTTTTTGTTCTGACTTTGTGTCAGTCACTCAAAGGGAGCAGATTTCATGATCGTGTCGCTGGGGTTTGCACACCATCTCTTCCATTAGGCAATAATGCAATGCCCAGGAAACTCACAGTGGTTAACCTCCCGGCCAGCTCTGCCTAAAATCTTTCTTGCTCCTAGTTTTATTGGCCATTAAGGCGCATCCCTAAACAACATGGCCGCTGATCACGAGGTACCTCTGTCCCTACCTCGTTGCCCAGCGAGCCAGTTGAATCACTATTGTGCCTGTAACCCTTGGCAATCTGACAAGTTCCTCCCACTGAGACCTTTTCGGCTCTCCTTGAATAAGTTACTAGCCCTAACTCCTCTGGTCCTCGGGGACCTGTTACATTAGGACTGATCATCCAATTTGTTTCTATGACAAACAGAATAGAACCACTGTTTCCTTCCTTGTCTGTTGAAAGAAGTGACTAAAGAAGGTTGTGCATGGGGCTGGCTCTCTTAAAAGCTGGTTAAGATAAGCCAAGTTCAATGTTGCACCTATGCTCCATTAAATGAGGCAACAGGAAAATAATCATCATTTCACACTTATACCGTCAGTTGCCATGGAAAGATGCAATTTTCTTTTGTATGCCACATGTATGGCCATTATTACGTTCAGTCCACGATTATGTAGTGTTCCTTTAACCTAGCGACACTACATTAAAAATGGAATATTCACAAGACTTGGACGGGTTTCTTGGAAAGATAGGAAAACAAATAGTGAGGTCCTGGAATAATATCATAACAAACTATCTATTTCTACAGTAGCCCGCTTTAGTCATTATATGATTAAAACAGTGTACATTCAGAGATTTTACCACCTTTTGGTTTTCGCGACATCGGTACACAAACAAAATTGTATTTCTTTTGTGATTTTGCGATGATGGTATGGCAAAGGTTAACCAAATGAAACATAGGGATCAAGATGCTGAGCAGCGCATGAGCTGTAGTGGTCAGCGACCCATAGCTGACTGCTAGCGTCAGGGCCAGCAAACTAGAGCTGCCAAGACCCTTCTACACCTCCAAGTGGTGATCCTGGATAACAGGCTGCAGCAGGCAGACTGGCCAAGGAGAAGGGATCGAAGAGGGAATGCTAACCTGGTACTCAAAAAATGCTTTCTGAAGTCGGATGTCTTTGACCAAAAGGTGCAAATATCGCAGTCAAGCTGTAGAACTACGACACAACGCATTCCGTTCTCTGGACTACATTCTGCTACTTAAGCCCTTTCAGGGTTTGGTAGCTGGAGATTGTCAACGAGCGAAGCCAAGCCAAATGAAACAAAAAAATGCTGGTCCCGGCTTTCTGAAATGAGGTAGGCAACACTGGTGGCCCAGCACTCACATGGGAACAAAATTGGATGAATGATAATGATAACTCTCTTTATTTGTTGGTATTTTGTCTGTCAGACTATGAATGACACTAACCAATTCCTGTCTATGTGTTTTCAGCCCACGGCATAAATCATTGCCTGAGCTGCATGGCAGACAGTCACCAAGGAGTGTCAAGTCAGCACCCTGGGAGTCCAGAAATGATCAGTAAGTTTTTGAATCTTAGTGTCTTGATCCTGGATAACAGGCTGCAGCAGGGCAGACTGGCTAAGGAGAAGGGATCAAAGAGGGAATGCTAACCCGGTACTCAAAAAATGCTTGCTGAAGTCAGATGTGTTGGACCGAAAAGATGCAAATATCGCAGCCAAGCTGTAAACTACGACACAACGCATTCCGTTCTCTGGACTACATTCTGCTACTTAAGCCATTTCAGGGTTTGGTAGCGGGAGATTAAGAACGAACGAAGAAGAAGAAGAAGAATCTTAGTGTCTAATTAACATCATTTCTCCTAAGTAAGATGTTCGTCCATCACATGTGAAGAAGACCACTCTCTCTGTTCAACCATGTGAATAGTTTTTTCTCTTGCTGTGTTGGCTGAAATGGGTGATTTGGATTAAATTGAGGAAGAAACTGCGCCTTTTGCCAACCTCACTCTCTTGTCCTGAGCTACTTTTGGCCAGTGGCAAGACATTATCGAGACGATTGGAGACAGCACACAATGCAGATTTTTCTTCAGGGTTTACTCCCGAAGCCTTTCCCGTAAACATGAATCTCGCAAGGTAGTGAAGAGGGGATGACATTTCAGATTGTTTCATTGAGATTCACATTGTTTTGTGTCTTGCCTTATGGCAGATAAGCCAGACAGCTCAATCGTTTGTACTTGAGCTATCTGCGTAGGCTGCTCAGGATCAGTTGGCAGGACAAAGTGCTTAACTCTGAAATTCTTAGCAATACTAACATCTTGAGCATGTATACACTTAGATGGACCGGACATGTTCTTCACATGCCAGATAAACACATCCTCAAACAGCTGTTATACAGTGAGCTCGAAACAGGCAAAAGCTCATCAGGAGGGCAGAAGAAACACTCTTTAAAAGGGCTCTGAAATGCTTCAGCTGCTCCATATGTCACTTCCTGGGAGATGCTTGCACAAGACTGTACCATCTGGTGAGCTAGTATCACTGCAGGTGCTCATATTACAGAGCTTACAGCCACCGTATCTGCTCAAGGAAAGTGTGCTGCCTGAAAAAACAATACTCACAATGATTTCATTGCCAGCTCCCTGCATGTGTGTCCCGAATGTGGCAGGGTGTGCCGTTCCAGGATTGGTCTTTATAGCCATCAGAGAAGACATATCCCACTAATAGTCTGATCCTGTCACCATCTTCGTTTGCGATCGGCAACTTATTATTATTACTCTACTACGTAAAACGTAATTTTAAAAATTACAGATTTTGTCATAGAATTTCTGAATGAGTTCTGACTTCACCCATCAGTCACAAGATCTGACTCTATGCTTCATAAAGTCATATTCTTATTGCTCGATATGTTCATTCATAAATCCATTTTACTCTAACCAGTTATGAGGAAAGCATGACTCCACTCATTTGCAGTGCAGTTTCATAGCAATAATCATTACATTACAAGGTTTCCAGCCCCATGCACAACTCTCTTAAGCCACCTCTTATAAAATGCAAAGAAGGATCAGTATGTTCCTATTCTGTGTGCTCTGGGAATCACTCAGGTGTAAAGTCATATTAATGATGGAATAAACCCTCTCTACACATGTTACTTTCATTTTATTACTGTCATTCATTCTGCTGTTTTTTTAATTCTGTATATAATTTTGAAATTTGATAAAATAATTTTGTTTTATGACTTATTCTGCTCGTTTTTGTGGGTTTTCAATGGATTTGTAATCTGATAAATTAGTTTTTGTTTTATGCCTCATTCTGCTGTTTCTTGTGGGTTTTTTTTTTGGGGGGGGGATTTGAAATCTGGTAGAATAATTTTGTTTTATGCCTCGTCTTGCTGTTTCTTCTTTACTGTACTTAAAACTTGATAAATTAGTTTTGTTGTTTACCGCTTCCTGCAGTTTCTTAGAGCTTTTTATATGGTTTTTCTGGACTTCATCCTGTTGTTTCTTGTAGTTTTTCTGAACTTAAAATCTGATAAAGGAGATTTGTTTTGAATTTTATTCTGATATTTTGTATGCCTTGTTCATTTTCTGCTGTGCTTGTTCTCAATTTCTCACTACCAAGCCCTGAACAGGGCTTTGCAAGTAACAAGATTTAGTCTGGAGAACAGAATGCGTTGTGTCGCTAGTTTACAGCTTGACTGCGATATTTGCACCTGTTGGGACATCCGTCTTCAGCAGCTTCTTTATACTTCATATTTCATTCTGCTGTTTCTTTGATATTCTCCTCAAGAAATTGAATAAAACGCTTGTTTGCTGTTTCAGTGGACTGTATACCTCAGGTCATGATACACCAACATCAGGACGACAAACTAGCTTTGTATCTGTTGGGAGTGACAGTGAGAGTGGGATTAGTCAGAGAAAAAGGTAAATGTCATACTGTATAACATGAGATGTCACTATATAAATGGTCAGGTATGAATAATGTCATTGGCTGCCAGTTGTGTTGCATCAGGCTTAACTATTAACCTTTATGACATCACATTATTTTTCATCACATCACATTTTACTATGGTTGTTGACTTTTTTATTTTTTGCTTTATAGATATGATTGTTTTGTGTGTAGAAACATAAATTAATAAAGAATTTGTTGGTGTTTTTGTTGTATGTGTGTTAGTTTCTAAAATACAAGAAGATGAAGGTAAAAATATTGAAAAACAGCTCAAACATTTAGACTGACCTATTTCAGGGTATTGTGGGTGTCCAGTCAATTTTTGAAATTGCTACTCAGCACCGAAAGTGTTTTTTACTAGAGCAGCGGATCTGTTAGTTTCCACTACAAACGTATTTATTACATCTACATAAATAAATGAAGCAGATCTACCTCAGAAAAATCAGTTGCAACACCTTAACTTCATCACTCTCAATGGGATAGTCCTCAAAATTAGAGTGAAATAGAAAATAAATTGTTTCATAATTCACATTAAAATACAACGCGGCCATTTTCCCGGTTGACACCCGAGCACACTGAGGTTAAGTCTATTTTAAATTCAAATACCTGTATGTTCAGTCATTTCTATAACATTAAACCGAAGGTTTATACACAATAAACCAATGAATATCAGTTCTATGGCCGTACGGCGACACTGGAATCGTAAAGGTTGTGTGAGGGACTGCAGGCTAATTGAAAACCATTGAGAACTGAGAAATCACAAAAAAATGTGGTTAAGATGCAGTTTTTACATAATTCACAAACCCTAAATAAAGTAGTGTGTTCCATTCTACACATTGTTCATTCCCCAGTTGAGGAGGAAATGTTTTTTCAGACCGCAACGGTGCCCAGGTTGACCCAGCCTTAATTGGGTACCGGTTCAGTCCAGGAAGTAATAGCGACGATGGAGAGGAGATGGCTACCGCCCTCATATAGCCGAGCCTTTTAAATGTGAGATCGCAAACACCTCACACCCCTACGGCAATAATGCTATGGATTACTTTACTTTTTTTACTCTGAATTATACGTATGATTTTGTTGATTTCATCAGTTGTAGCCTGTAATTATCCATTGTCTTTATTGATTTTCTTGACTTGTAATGCCCCTTCAGATATTTTCCGAGCCGGAAAGGTTCTGATAATGAAAGTGATGCATCTGTGACACGGAGGAGAAGGTGAGCACTTGAATTTATTTACTGTGTAGAATTTTTTCTGTTTTTTCATTCTGACCTGTTATATTGTTGATCGGGATCAAGATGCTGAGCAGTGCATGAGCTGCAGTGGTCAGCGACCCATAGCTGACTGCTAGCATCAGGGCCAACGAACCAGGGCTGCCAAGACCCTTCTACACCTTCATGCGGTGATCCTGTGTAACAGGCTGCAGCAGGGCAGACTGGCTAAGGAGAAGAGATCGAAGAGTGAATGCTAACCCGGTACTAACAAAATGCTTGCTGAAGTCGGATGTGTTGGACCGAAAGGTGCAAATATCGCAGTCAATCTGTAAACTACGACACAACGCATTCCGTTCTCTGGACTACATTCTGCTACTTAAGCCCTTTCAGGGTTTGGTAGCGGGTGATTGAGAACAAACGAAGAAGAAGAAGATATTGTTGATCCATTTTGGAATTCAAGTTTGGTGTTATTTTGCGACTTAATTCTTCTTCTTTGTCTTCTGCACTTATTAAAAACCAAACCAAACAACATCTATTTCTCTCATGAAACTAATGGTTTGTCTCCAGGCTTTACTTACGACCATACAGTAAATTCATCACTTAGGTTAGAGAAGGCCATACTGTAGCTCCGCACATCTCATTCAACCAGCAGAATTGGAGTACATGTTTCACTGCGCTGTTTGTTTGTATGTCCCAAAAGTACACACTTATGTGTCAAGATTGTATTCATTAATATATATTTTATGCCTCCGTGTGGGACATGGCCTTTTCCCATCCTTGATTTTGATAGCCAAGTGCAGGATCTGATAGCCGAGATATCCTGCAGGAGGCAGGTCACATGACCAAAGATAGAGAGACAGCAACGATCCATCATAGAAACAGTACTCTCGAGATGTTTTTGTGTTGAGTGACCATCAGTGTTGGTAAACAGTGGGTTCCAAGGATGCGTCCTCTAATTGCAGATAGGGAAAACTTCAGGACTCTTTTTGTAAGGTCATCCAAGTTTTGAAGCCATACAGAAGGATTGGAATGATACAGGATTTGAAAAGACACAACATAGCTTCTAGGAATAGCCACTGCTGGAACCATGTCTTGTGGAGGGAGTTCACAGATGAGGCTGTTGTGCCTTTCCTTTGGATAATGTCAGGACAGCTATGTACCTGCTGCCCAGGTAGATGAAGTCCTTGGTAAAGTCGACACAGAGACTGTTCACAGTGATTCCTGACGCAGGTGGACCATCATCAAGGCTTTGGCCCATGAAATATGGAGCTCCAGATGTTAAGTTAATCATTCCAGGTGCTCCATGGGACTTATCAGTGTCTGGGAATTTGTTAATGGTATGAGGATGTTTTCTGCATTATCAAAATCAAGTATATCATTGATGGTGACCCCTGGATTGTGCGTTTTCATCTGGGCAAGGATCCAATCCATAGCAAAGTAGAACAGCGTTGGGGTGAGAACACATCTCTGACGGATGCCATATGAAATTTGTCAGTGAGGTCAATGCGCAAGACAATTTTTGCATTGGTTTTATTGTGTTCATGAAATGCTGCAGTGGTATACTAAACAATATTTGCAACTCCCCACAACATCAAATGACAAAACTAGACAAATGAGTTCAGATAGAAGCCTCATATTTCTTCATTGACTATGAAATGACTGCTGATTTAAATTGCTACCAGATCCTGACAGATCTAGGATTTCTTCTCTTCCTTGGTTTCTAGGCGTGAACTAGATAGTGAGAGTGGTTCAGAAGTTTCCTTCTCAAATTCTGGCCACAACAGGAAGAACCTCTTTGGTCACAGAAACCTGAAAGCCAGCGACCCACACATGTAAGTATTCAGTTATAAAGAATCGCACCACTGCCCCACAGAGAGCATGTCGTAAGAGACGACTAACTGTACGACATGGCATAACACCGGCAATGGTTAGGTGGTTTGTTGAGAGCAGCACGGACGGCACCTAACATTCTGCGGGTCTACTTTGCTCTATTGTTTGTCTATTAAGATGGACTCGCACATCAGTTAACCACCCTCCATAGTGGAGTAATAAGCTGCTCGAACCTAGCGAGCTAAACTGGAAATCCTCCTCCTGGCTACATCCAGCTCACATCAGAGATGGGACTTGCACATGGGCTTATGCCCCTGTAGAAGTACGACTTACATGCATTAAAATATCAAAACTCAGTATCCATGTATTTGTAATATCAACATTTTTTGGCCTGATCATTTCTTTGCTTCTTTGACTTGATCGTGTTGACATCAGTGTTGCAAACAAGAGGCTGTGAGTATTGTCCTACGTCTCTGAGTTGAAAAAACTGGTGAAGAGGAAAATGACATGATACTTGGGCAAGGGAGCGCTCCTTCCCTTGAATATAAAGAAGCTAAAGCAAGAGCCGAAACACTTGTTACAAGGTTTCCCTGACAACCAAAATCTCCTCAATTGCGTTACTCTGTTTTTCCTGTTACCATTTATGATAAATGGCCCAGATTGAGCCTCAGCAGAAACAAAGCAATCAGCACTTCAAAAGAGTTATACAAATAACTTTGTAAAGTTTGGAATAGAGGAGAAATACCAGCAGACTGAAAAGAATACTATGAAGATCAAGATGCTGAGCAGTGTATGAGCTGCAGCGAGCAGCGACCAATAGCTGACTGCTAGCGTTTGGCCTGTGAACCAGAGCTGTCTAGACCCTTCTTACACCAAACGGTGATCCTGGATAGCCTGCTGCAACAGAGCAGGCTGGCTAAGGAGAAGGGATCAAAGAGGGAAGATTAACTCGGTACTAAAACAATACCTGCTGCTGAAGACAGATGTGCTGGATCGCAAGATGAAAATATCGCAGTCAAGTTGTAAACTAGAGTCGCTACGCATTCCGTTCTCCTAACTACATTCTGCTACTTGCAAAGCCCTGTTCAGGAGATTGAAAATGGCCGAAGAAGAAGAAGAAGATCTGAAGAAGGGGTATCTGCAACAGTGCACAAATTATAAGTGCATAATGTTGTTATTTCTTCCTGGGAAAAAATTGAAGACGTTGGCCTTGGCTGCTGGAGGCCATAGGTTCAAATCACGTTAAAGACCGGGATTTGTTCACGTGGAATTTCTGGTATTTCTCATGATCTCTGCGTAGTAGAGCTTGGACGCCTGTGTGCAGTGTCGGGCACGTTAAAAATCCCTCGGCGGTTGGAGATAGAAAAAAGTAGGCTTAATGCCGCTGCTCTGACAAAATTCAAAATTATGTTAAAAATATACCCAATTTATTACGGGATCCTTGCTGGTGCTATGGAGTTCGTAAATTGTGCTGAGATTCTCAAAAAAATGTGGAGAAGAACAGAGCACTTTTTGGTTAAACCATGTGCAATGACGTTGATTCTTCGACTAAACTAAACTATAAATTAAACTAATGATGGAGAGCTTTTGGAGTCCTTTGAGATAAAAACTAGAGTGAGACAGGGCTGTCTTTTATCACTATTTCTCTACTTGCTGACTATTGACTGAATTATGAAGAACACAACTTCTACATACGAAAATGGAATTCAATGGCTTTTGACGAAAAGACTTGACCACCTTGCTGATGACTTAGCTCGTCTGTCTCACAATCACAACCAAATGCAAAATAAAATCAATAAACTTACTAAATGGTTGCTGAAATTAGGTCTGAGGGTACAAGAAAAAAACAGAAACAGAAAACAGAAAAAACACAAGATTATGGTAATTAAAACACCTAATGACAATCAGATCGTACTGGGAGACACGATACTACAAGATGTAGATTCATTAAGATATCTTGGTAGTAATGTAGACAAAGTCAACGTCACTGAAAGAGATATAAAATTAAATATGCAAAAGACCAGAGGGGCTTTTATTGCTTAAAGAAATTTGTGAAAATCGACAGAAATGAAGTCTGCCACAAAAATACAGATTTTCAACTGTGTTGACAAGTCCGTTCTATAATATGGCTGCTCTGTGATGCGAGCAACAAAGAAAAGTACAATTAAAAAGGTCAAAGCTTTCATCAATGGAGGCTTGAGCTCAATTGAGGGAATGAAATGGTCACTAATATAGAACTGTGGGAAAGAACCGGACAGATGCCAATGGGACGTAAAAAGAAGGCATTGGCGATGGGCAGGATACACATTACGGAATCCAGCTGGAAGTATTACAAGTCAGTCACTGCTTTGGAATTCTCAGAGCAAGAGCGTTAGGGGTAAACCTAAAACCTCAAGGAGAAGGAAAGTCCAGACAAACATAAAAATGCGGGGGATCTGGACATGATTATGCATGGCAGGAAGACTTGTTGAGTATTTGGTGATGACATATGCTTTGGGGGAGTTTTGATTGATTGGTTGATTAATTTGAAGATCAGATACTGTTTGATCAGCCATCGAAAGCAACTTTCTACATTCTATTGATATTGTTACTTTCAGAGCACACAGTTACCGTGACAAGGGAAACAGTTCTCATGGGTGAGTGTTGGTCATTTATGTATACTCAGTATATATGAAGATAAGTAATAAGTAAAAATATGAAGATAACTTTACAGAATGTCACTTCTTACAGCTGCCACCTCTTTGGCTGTTATATGTTTCTTGGCAAGTGTGCAGTATGGTAGGTTGCCATTACTTTCCGTTCGTGGAGGAGCAATCGCCAGAGAAAGAAAACCCAGTGTCTGCCAAACTGGACCAGGTGGGAAGAATCATTGTCTTCCTTTCGCCTTTATCACTTTACGGTGCATAGGCCATTGGCCAACCCTCTCTTCCTGTAATATTTTCTCCAGTTCTTCTCAGCTTCATCCCATGTTTCTTGTATTGACCTCTTCCCCATATGTTCTTTGGCCTCCCTTTGCTTCTTGTTCCCTGGTGGTTCCATGATAGAGATTACCTGCCAATATTGACTTGGGACTTTCACAGTCTTTGGTCTATCCAACCTTTCTGAAATTGTCTGTTCCACGTGTCTTTGTCATGTTCATCCCCGCAAGCTTTCATTTGTAACCTTGTCGAACCACAGCAGACCACAAATCTTTTTCTGGGATTTGTTAATAGAAACTTGCAATATTAAATTTGGTCATTCACGATTTGGACTGACCTCCTAAAATTGTTTATTTAAACTGCGATTACGACATTTTTCCCAACGTAGAAGCCCTGAGGGGAGGGGGAAGGGGGGGATGTTATTATAATAAGTTCTGCTTTTATGATTAGGATTTAATTTCACCTAAATAGAAAAAGATAGACTTTATTAGATTGTCCTTGGTGAATGATGCAGTAATCTATGCAGGCAAGACAAAACATAGATGGGCAGATTACATGTTGCAATGAAACGATAGTTGATGAAGAATGGCGACAGCCATACCCCCAAGGTTATTGAGAGACCACGGGGAAGACCTCCAATGCGTTGATCAGACTCCCTTGCTGCACACAACAACATACAAGACACTTTTGGAGGAGGGCTTACCATGTACTGTTCTTCTGTGGTCCAAGACAGGGTCTGCTGGAGATGAAGTTGGGACCCGCATCTACGATCAGGTTTTGGGTCCCAAGAGAAAAGTATGCTATCCTGCTCTCCATAACTGTAATTATGAGGACATGATATGTGCATAGTTCAAATGCTTGTGAACTGCGAACAGCAAAAAAAAAAAGGTGAGAAAATGAAGGCTTTTATCACATCTCACAGCACAACTCTAATCTTATCGCCATCTTAGCTTGCGATAGACAACTATTATTATTAGGTAGAGTGCATTATTGATTTAACCTTGCCTGTCACAACAACAACAATATAACCAGACATGCACTGGGTTGAAACACACAGTGAAATAGAAGAGTGTGATAGTCAGAAAACATCTGTTGAAGAATAGAGGAAGACGTCGAGAATTCATGGCCTCATGCGCTTAAGATTCAAGGGAAGAGAGAGAAGAGACATACTCAGACAAACGTACAACTAGTCTCCGGACTGATCAACCAGATGATGATGATGGGCTAAATCAAAGAAGATATCTCAAATTAAGATTGCAATACATGAGCTGCAACGATCAGTGACCCACAGCTGACTGCTAGCATCAGGGCCAACGAACCAGAGGTGCCAAAACCCTTCTACACCTTAATGCGGTGATCCTAAATAACAGGCTGCAACAGAGCAGACTGGCTAAGGAGATGAGATCAAAGAGGGAAGGCTAACTTGGTACCCAAAAATGCCTGGTGAAGTTGGATGTGTCGTACCGAAAGGTGTGAATATTGTAGTCAAACTGTAAACTACGACACAACGCATTCCGTTTTCCAAACTACATCCTGCTACTTGCAAAGCCCTTTTCACATCTTGGTAGTTGGAGTTTGAAAATGAATGACGAAGAAGAAAAATAAGATGAAATTATGATTCATTTGTGTATGACTGTTACAGCTCTATATTTCCAATGGAAAAAAGGGGGAAAAGGTTAAGTGATGTGAAGTGTTTGATCCTTGTTGGAATTTATTCTGTGATGTTTATTACAGTTCCATCCCATCCATACACTCTGCACCTGCTGGAGAGGTTAGACAGAGGAGACGAAGAAGGTGAGAAATGTTAAAAAGAGGATGAATAATTTCATTATTACAGCTGAATTATTATTTTTTGTTTTTGTCATTTACCTTATTTCTCTAATCTCCAAGGCGGTGTGCGTTGCACTGTGGTTTTTATTTTGCGCCTGTTGGCCCAGTGCATCCAACTTCAGCATGCATTTTATGTAAGGACCTGCTTCCGTCTGCATTTTCTAAGGGTTTGCTTCCACGGTGTAACGGCCGGTGCTGTGTTGAGGATCGAACCCAGCCCCTTCTGGTTGTGAGCCGAGTCACTTAACCACCAGCTAATCTGTTCCCTGGATTAAAGAGCAGAATGTTTTCTGTCATTTCCTTGTGTTATTTGGGGCCTGAAAAGGGAGCAGAAAGAAGTAAGACTGTTACTTGCCAGGCATGTCATAAGAGATGGCTTCCCCATCCTAGAGTGTTTAATTAGCGTAATGGTAGTGCAAGGGAAATAAGGAAACGATTGTCCATAGTGGTGCAGAAACTAAATAGTATGCAAAATGTATGATACATGCTGAATAGGCTTCTGTTAAGAAGGACTGGAGTCTTTGTTGTATGACCTTGGTCGTTCTCCATGTCTTCACTCCATACAGCAGCACTGACTTGACACTGGTGTTGAGTATTCTAACTTTGGTGTGCTTCTTGATTTCTCTGGATCTCCATATATTATTTATGTCATATGTCGGGAATGCCCCTCTTGTCTTTCGAATTCTGACCCTTAAATCTGCATCTGAACCTCCTGATTTGTCTATTGTGCTGCCCAAATACGTAAAGGTATCCACTTCTTCCAATGGCTCCCTCCAACATGATTGGTTCTTTATTGATAGTGTTAAATTTAAGGGGCTTGGTTTTCTTCATGTTGATATTCAGTCTCTATTTTATTCGATTGTTCTTTCACCCCATGATGTTTCTCTTGCATTTGGCTATAACTGTGTGACAAAAGTACTAAATCATCTGCACAGTCCAAGTCCTCCAATTCTGACAATAGTATCCATTGAATACCAGTTCTTTTTCCCGCGATTGATGTCTTAATTATCCAATCAAGAGCAGACATAGGAAGGATGAGAGCAAGACCCTGAAAACTCTCAGTCATTGATTCTTCATGTACCACTCTACTAACTATATCTTCATACATATTCTCAATGAGGTTTACTATTAGAGTAGTTTACTTCCTTTGAACTGGTGCTTTGACAATGTATTACTGAGTTTTCATTATTGCTTTCTGGTACCTATATCAGTATATAGACTAGCCCAGCCATTTGAAGATCTGTTTCCTGACCAACGGGGTAACAGTTTAAAACCTGTGTATTGCATAGGTTTTTTTTCTATCTGGGATGAAATAAAAACCTATCCTGCACACTGCATGTTGATTACAGAGACAAGCAGCCTCCATTCCTTAGCCTTATATACCCCCTTCACTGACAGATCTCAGCAATGAAAATAAACACCTAAACATTAAAATGTTCGGGGAGGAAGACTAACATCCGGTCAGGCAAAATATACTGATCAGACATGTTAGTCAGGGTCAGGGAAAACATACTGTCCAAGACCCTCACCTCGGCTTCCTAGGAGCCCTCCCTGGAAACAGGCTGTTTCCATAGCAGCCTGGCTAATGGGGTGAGTGATTGACGTGATCCCTCTAGTAGTGAGGGACACGCAGATGAAGCCAAGCATAGCACAACCGCTTGGAGGACCCCGGTCCACCTTCATCAGCATGCTCAGGATGTGAGGAAAGCTACTGCATCCCGCCACTTAACGTCCTTTTCAGAGTAACCTACAACAACATTAAAATGTTCACTAAAAGACTTGATCAACAGTATATTTGTGCCAGCTCTATGTTATAAGCGCCAAATGTAGACATTGACAATGGCCCAAAAGAGAAAGATTACGACGTGTGGAATGAGATGCTTGAGAAAAACATCAGTGTTACTAGGACAGACTGAATAAGAAATGATGACAAACGAAAAAATGTAGAAATAAGTCAATGCACCGAACACGTGGATAGAGAGAAACAAAAAAAGTGGTTTGGTCTCCTAATGTGAAGCAAACATTCAGGCAACCCCTGAACCCTTAGAACGCCAGAAAAATACTGAACTTAATGATTTAAGAGCAGTACTCTGTCAACTATGCCAGCAGTCCGCACCAAAAAGAGTAGTGGTACAGTGGGTTCCATCCCACTGTAACATCCAAGGCAACGAGGAGGCAGACAGACTGGCAAAAGAAGGTGCAAGACTACCACAACCAGATTCTAGTGTGACATACGAAGAGTCCAAAAGGTTTATTAGGGCCAGATACATGGCCAAATGGGAAACAAAACATACTGGCTACACAAAAAATGATGCCTACTACCAGTTGAACAGAAGAGAGCAGGTCATGGTCTTCAGACTCCGCACAGGCCACAACAGACTGAGGTACCATCTATTCAATAAACTGAAGTTAGGTGGCACTGACGAATGCACCTGTGGTACAGGGAAAATGACCGCTGAACATCTGCTGCAAAATTGCCTGACATACGAGGACCAGAGAAAGCACATGTGGCCATCACCAGGGGCAACACTAGACAAGCTCTATGGCAGTGTCGACAGCCTCAGGATGACAGCTGCTTTCTTCGAACAAATTCTTGTTGACATCTGACAGCGTACAAAGAAGAAGAAGAAGAACGCTTAGAACATAAAAGCGATCAGGTTTCTGCAACTGTGGAAGATTGAGAAAGAATCAGGTGGATAGGAAATGTGAGGGATATTCTAAACTGAGATTGGTGTCCACAACTACAGCGTCAACCCTGACCCTTGACAGATATCTGCGGCTCACTATGGTATCTCACGGCACACTTGGATAGAGAGAGAGAGATGCCTAAATGGGGATCCTGTGGTATATTCTTGGGAAGGAGAGAATGTTGTCATTGCATGTTGCAAAAGGTAATTAAGGCAGGACTGTTATTGACTGTAAGAGACCATACATGCTTTGGAGCAGGCTACCTGCAAGGGGTGTCTACTACAGTAAAATACCATGTGATCCTCATTAGCCATAAGTAAGGACTGATGGTAAGGATGCAATGTATACTTTTAAAATATTGTTCTAATGTCAATGCAATTTCTCATTATACAGGAGAAGCAAGTCACCAGGAAACTCCAAGCAGCCTCCTGAAGAACTTAAACAACACATTGAGTAAGTCTAAGAAATGTCTGCATTGTTGGTTTGTTGTTTAATATCCAAGCAACTTTCTGAAGAAGTTAATCCATTCAGTGTGTCTGAGAAATGTCTACAATATTGGTTTATTGTTTAATATCAACAAACATGCAACAAAGATGACTCCGTAACTGGCTGAATTTTTGTTTGTTTATACTTGATGATTGACAGTTAGAGTACTTGTCTTTTAAAACAAGAGGACTTGATTCACTTCTCGGTTCTTCTAACACTACAGTCTACCCAGCTATAAATGAGCACCATACTTAGAGTAAGGGAAGGAAGAGAAATAATGCAGGGAACTGTTTATTCTCCACCACATAAAAACTGAGATCATATATAATGATGCCTCTAACATGCAATCCTTCCCCTAAGACAGTATGAATTATGGAATGTAGCCCATCAAATTAAGTCTCATAATCCTGAGGTACATAGCGGAAAACAACCCAAGCATGGACTGGACCCATGCATACACCGACGGCTCTGTAACAAACACAACACAGAATGGAGGGGCTGGGGTATTCCTGAGCCTAACAAATGGTAGAAAAATAACACTGTCAGTGGCAACTAGAAAATACTCAAGCAATTTCAGAGCGGAGGCAGAGGCACTGAAGGCTGCAGTAAAAGCAATGCTGACAGGCAAAAGCAATGACAGCCAGATAGTCCTGTTTACAGATTCCCTGGCCGTAGTTACAGCACTAAAAAGCCAGAAAAATAATGAACTTAATGATTTAAGAGCAGTACTCTGTCAACTATGCCAGCAGTACGCACCAAATAGAGTAGTGGTACAGTGTGTTCCATCCCACTGTAACATCCAAGGCAACGAGGAGGCAGACAGACTGGCAAAAGAAGGCGCAAGACTACCACAACCAAATTCTAGTGTGACCTACGAAGAGTCCAAAAGGTTTATTACTGCCAGATACATGGCCAAATGAGAAACAGAACATACTGGCTACACACAAAAATGATGTCTATTACCAGTTGAAGAGAAGAGAGCAAGTCGTGGTCTTCAGACTCCGCACAGGCCACAACAGACGGAGGTACCACCTATTCAATAAACTGAAGATAGGTGGCAGTGACGAATGCACCTGTGGTACAGGGAAAATGACCGCTGAACATCTGCTGCAAAATTGCCCGACATACGAGGACCAGAGAAAGCACATGTGGCCATCACCAGGGGCAACACTAGACAAGCTCTATGGCAGTGTCGACAACCTCAAAATGACAGCTGCTTTCTTCGAACAAATACAAGTTGACGTCTGACAGCGTACGAAGAAGAAGAATAAGAAATTAAGTCTCTAACCCTATGGTAGTATGAGATATGGAGCGTACCCATCAAATGAAGTCTCTACCATGCCATCCTTTTCCTATGGTAGTATGAGATATGGAGCGTACCCATCAAATGAAGTTTCTGACATGCCATCCTTCTCCTATGGTAGTATGAGATATGGAGCGTACCCATCAAATGAAGTTTCTGACATGCAATCCTTTCCCTATGGTAGTATGAGATATGGAGCGTACCCATCAAATGACGTTTCTGACATGCCATCCTTCCCCAATGACAGTATGTGATATGGAGCGTACCCATCAAAGGAATTCTCTAACATGCCATCCTTCCCCTATGACAGTATCAGATAATGAGTGTAGCCCATCAAATGAAGTCATCCTTTACAGCTGACTCTGCTTAAAGACAACCTTGTTTGTATACCATTTTCAGATTTGATCTCGTGGATACAGAAGGCATGACAGACGATCAGTTGAGGGATATCCAGTACACCAAAGTAGAGTAAGTAGTTGCTTGTGATGCCTTTATTCATGCCCCATACTGTTTTGTGTAGATAATGTAGCATGGGGGGTCTCCTTTTTTTTCTTGTACAGTAAATAAGTTGTTTCTTAATTTTCTTGTGTGCCGCCAATGAGTTGTTTCTTACTTTTCTTGTACAGTCAGTGAGTTGTTTCTTACTTTTCTTGTGTGCCGCCAATGAGTTATTTCTTACTTTTCTTGTGTGCCGCCAATGAGTTGTTTCTTACTTTTCTTGTACAGTCAGTGAGTTGTTTCTTACTTTTCTTGTGTGCCGCCAATGAGTTATTTCTTACTTTTCTTGTGTGCCGCCAATGAGTTGTTTCTTACTTTTCTTGTACAGTCAGTGAGTTGTTTCTTACTTTTCTTGTGTGCAGTCAATGAGTTATTTCTTACTTTTCTTGTGTGCCGCCAATGAGTTGTTTCTTACTTTTCTTGTACAGTCAGTGAGTTGTTTCTTACTTTTCTTGTGTGCCGCCAATGAGTTATTTCTTACTTTTCTTGTGTGCCGCCAATGAGTTGTTTCTTACTTTTCTTGTACAGTCAGTGAGTTGTTTCTTACTTTTCTTGTACAGTCAATGAGTTGTTTCTTACTTTTCTTGTGTGCCGCCAATGAGTTGTTTCTTACTTTTCTTGTACAGTCAATGAATTGTTTCTTAATTTTCTTGTGTGCCGCCAATGAGTTGTTTCTTACTTTTCTTGTGTGCCGCCAATGAGTTGTTTCTTACTTTTCTTGTACAGTCAGTGAGTTGTTTCTTACTTTTCTTGTGTGCAGTCAATGAGTTGTTTCTTACTTTTCTTGTACAGTCAGTGAGTTATTTCTTACTTTTCTTGTGTGCCGCCAATGAGTTGTTTTTTACTTTTCTTGTACAGTCAGTGAGTTGTTTCTTACTTTTCTTGTGTGCAGTCAATGAGTTGTTTCTTACTTTTCTTGTACAGTCAGTGAGTTATTTCTTACTTTTCTTGTGTGCCGCCAATGAGTTGTTTTTTACTTTTCTTGTACAGTCAGTGAGTTGTTTCTTACTTTTCTTGTGTGCAGTCAATGAGTTGTTTCTTACTTTTCTTGTACAGTCAGTGAGTTATTTCTTACTTTTCTTGTGTGCCGCCAATGAGTTGTTTTTTACTTTTCTTGTGTGCAGCCAATGAGTTTTTCTTACTTTTCTTGTGTGCCACCAATGAGTTTTTCTTACTTTTTTTGTGTGCTGCCAATGAAATTTTCTTACTTTTCTTGTGTGCTGCCAATGAGTTGTTTCTTACTTTTCTTGTGTGCCACCAATGAGTTTTTCTTACTTTTTGTGTGCAGTCAATGAGTTGTTTCTTACTTGTCTTGTGCAGTCAATGAGTTGTTTCTTACTTTTCATGTGTGCAGCTGTGCAGTTTGCCCTTGCCGTTATTCTAACTCAGAACATTCTCACACTCATCCACATCATTCATGACCATACTCAGTAAATGACATATCACACAGCAGGTGGCATATTTATTACATAATACGCATATCATAAAAATGAGTAGTGGAATTACAAACACAATACAAATCATCTTTACTAAATATTCTATTATTATATATATGTTAATATACATATTACTAAAAGCGGGAAGTTAAAGCATTAGCTCTTGATGGAATTCCCAACTAGCTAAAACCCAGTTCTATTGCCTTTCAATTACATCACACACACCTCGCCTTAACTGGTGTCCTCAACACACCTTATCAAATACTCTTCCTCACTCAAATCCTCTCAGGCGGGCGATCTCGACATAACTCGTTCACAATGTGTCCTTGCTTACAAACACACGTTCAGATTATCTATTAATGCAAAACTCACACACCTATTTGAGCGATCCTGTTCTGTCACTAAACATTCGTCTAACAGTCTATCAATCGCTCCTCTACCTAAGTCGGTGAGTTAAACATACTATCTACTTTCAGTCTCTCTCTCTCGCTCTCATCTCTCTATCCAGCCTCCTCTCTATCCAGCCTCCTGAGCTAAACTTTCTCTCGAGTTATATACACTCAAACAAAGTCCGAGCTCGACCAATGGATTTCAGGGAATGACTATATTCAGTCTTATTGGAACGAAACACTTTGCATACCTGTCACTAATTCTCTAGCAGCAAGTCTCGCTGCCATTCCGTCTGTCAATCAATTTCCCCCTACCAAAATCGGAAGGCCACTGGTCAGTTTCTACCTGTCCACATTCCTTACCCCAACTCTGTTTTAACATGTTCAGGTATCAGAAACCACCTCACCCCTGTCCTAAACTCCCCTTGCTTCGGCGGGAACTGTTACACAGCCAATGAATTGTTTCGTACTTTTCTTGTGCAGTCAATGAATTGTTTCTTACTTTTCTTGTGTGCAGCCAATGAATTGTTTCGTACTTTTCTTGTGCAGCCAATGAATTGTTTCTTACTTTTCTTGTGTGCAGCCAATGAATTGTTTCTTACTTTTCTTGTGTGCAGCCAATGAATTGTTTCTTACTTTTCTTGTGTGCAGCCAATGAATTGTTTCTTACTTTTCTTGTGCAGCCAATGAATTGTTTCGTACTTTTCTTGTGCAGCCAATGAATTGTTTCTTACTTTTCTTGTGCAGCCAATGAATTGTTTCTTACTTTTCTTGTGCAGTCAATGAGTTGTTTCTTACTTTTCTTGTGCAGTCAATGAGTTTTTCTTACTTTTCTTGTGCAGTCAATGAGTTTTTTTTACTTTTCTTGTGCAGTCAATGAGTTTTTCTTACTTTTCTTGTGCAGTCAATGAATTGTTTCTTACTTTTCTTGTACAGTCAATGAATTGTTTCTTACTTTTCTTGTACAGTCAGTGAGTTGTTTCATACTTTTCTTGTGTGCCACCAATGAGTTTTTCTCACTTTTCTTGTACAGTCAATGAGTTGTTTCTTACTTTTTTTGTACAGTCAGTGAGTTGTTTCTTACTTCTCTTGTGCAGTCAATTAATTGTTTCTTACTTTTCTTGTGCAGTCAATGAATTGTTTCTTACTTTTCTTGTGCAGTCAATGAATTGTTTCTTACTTTTCTTGTGCAGTCAATGAATTGTTTCTTACTTTTCTTGTGCAGTTAGTGACTTGTTTCTTACTTTTCTTGTGCAGTCAGTGAGTTGTGTATTACTTTTCTTGTGCAGTCAATTAATTGTTTCGTACTTTTCTTGTGCAGTCAGTGAGTTGTTTCTTACTTTTCTTGTGTGCAGCCAATGAATTGTTTCTTACTTTTCTTGTGTGCAGCCAATGAATTGTTTCTTACTTTTCTTGTGCAGCCAATGAGTTGTTTCTTACTTTTCTTGTGCAGCCAATGAATTGTTTCTTACTTTTCTAGTGCAGCCAATGAATTGTTTCTTACTTTTCTTGTGCAGCCAATGAATTGTTTCTTACTTTTCTTGTGTGCAGCCAATGAATTGTTTCTTACTTTTCTTGTGCAGCCAATGAATTGTTTCTTACTTTTCTTGTGCAGCCAATGAATTGTTTCTTACTTTTCTTGTGCAGTCAATGAATTGTTTCTTACTTTTCTTGTGCAGCCAATGAATTGTTTCTTACTTTTCTTGTGTGCAGCCAATGAATTGTTTCTTACTTTTCTTGTGCAGCCAATGAATTGTTTCTTACTTTTCTTGTGCAGTCAATGAGTTGCTTTTTGCTCATCTTCAAGGCCCAGAATTGATAATTAGTATATATAATATATAATACATCACATCGGGGACGGCGTGGGCTAGTGGTTAAGTGGCATGGCTCACAATCCGAAGGTGCTGGGTTCGATCCCCATCACAGCACCGACTGTTACCCCAGGAAAGCAAACCCTTAGAAAATGCAGAAGGAAGCAGACCCTTACATAAAATGCAAACTGAAGTCGGATGCACTGGGCTGACAGGCGCCAATAGAAAAAACCACAGTGCAATGCACACCGCGAGGAGAATAGAGAATTAAGTAGAACACAAAAAAACAAAACAAATAAAAACATCACATAGCAATCAAGGATGCGGCGCCTCTTTGTGTACCAGAATACTCCACAAAATGCCACAATTGAGATATTCCTGATGCTAAACAACATATGGAGATAGAAAGAAATCAAGATTCACACCAATGCTAGAATATTCAACGCCAGTGCCAAGTTGGTGCTGCTGTAGGGAGCAGAGGCTTGGAGATCGACCAAGGCTACACAACAGAGACTCCAGTCCTTTGTTAACAGATGCCTGTGAAGGATAATGGGCATAAAGTGACAGGGTGAGGAATGAAAACCAATGGGAAAAAAAGCCAACATCTACTGGAACGACAAATTAAACGAAGAAAACGGGCTGGATTTGCCCAGGAATTTTGTTGTTACTTCATGTTTGGTTTTCTCCAAATATTGTTTTTTTTACTTCAGGTTGAAATTTGTCAATAAATTGTTTGGTTTTCATCTAGGATCAACATTATTTTTTCTTGTTAGCTTTTCCTGTAGATCTTTTATTCTGTCTTTTATTTTGAAATTTTTTTACAGAACTTAAAATCCAACTCACTAATTACTTAACATTCAGGATCCCTCATAAACAATATTTGTGTTTATATGTATACACAGAACAAAACCATAAATGCTCACCAAAGTTTACAATGTATGTATTTATCCACAGAACAAAAGCAAATCTATTCAGGATCAAATACTCACCCAAATTTAGACATAAAATCTGGGCATCACGAAGAAAAAGCTTTGGGTAAGTTTTTTATGTTGTGAGAGAAGACACAGGGAACACAAACTTAGAAAGTCAAACAAACTACTTGTCCCTTTTCCACTTCAGCTGGAGGGCCATGACTACAGTTGGCCTGCTTTAGGGAAGCCTGCACCAAAGCACTTTGTTTCCTTTCGCAGCGGTGGCTTCTATAGTAATTTGTTTTATATGATGAGGTCACTACCCGCACACACACACACACATTTATATTGATTGTGTTGAGGTGGTTATTGCATTGGTTGAGTAGTCCTTCCTGAAACCTACCTGCTCTCGTGGTTGGTTCTTGTCTAGTTGTCTTTCGAATCTGCAGGTAATGACTTTTGTGAACAGTTTTTATATATATCAATCAATCAGTAAGTCAATCAATCAAAAACATGGGCACTCCTTGTGGAGCATAGGCCTTCAATAAATACCAGCCAAGTCTTCCTGTCAAGCAATTTGAGTCAGCTCTGTCCATGTCCTGCCTGCTGCCCTGATATTGGCATCCAATTCCTTCCTTCATGAGTCTCGGTCGTTCACTATTCCTCCTGCCCTATGTACTCCAGAACAGATACTGTCTTGTAATATTGTAGTACTGGTTTCCGTAATGTGTTGCTTATCCAGCACCACCTCTGTTTGTCATGCTTGACTGGTATCTGTCCCGATCTTTCCAACAGTTCCACATTTAGGATTTTATCGTACCATTTCCACCCTTGTATTCTGTGCACACAACTGCTTATGTAAGTCTGTACCTTTTTTTTTATAAGTGTATTTTTCTTCATTATTCATAGAATGGACTTTATGTTAAAGTTGAAGATTTTTAATATGGTGGTAGTTTTAATTTTTTTAAATTTCCATAACTTCCCTAATCCAATGAAAGCTCTTCTCATCTTCTGTATTCTTAACTTGAGATCATTTTCTGTACCTCCTAATATGTCATTGCCAACAGAATCGAATTTACAATACCACGTTGAGGCAGATAGTGGGGACAGACTCACTTAGTGTCTACATTGACACCCCCAAAAAACTGGTGAGGATTTGATGAGGATGCATTATGACCACTCTGCAACAAGAGCATATCATATGCAAGTCTCCAATCCACGTACAAGAGGCTGACCTCGACGTAGGTGGATCAAGGGTATCTGACACACTCAAAAAGTCCACCTAACGACTGCACAAGCCTCTCACCTGGAGATAACAAAAAATCTATGCATCTCTATGACACTGCATGGCAAGGACAAAAGAAGAAGAAGAAGAAGATGATCTTTTGTTAGAAACTATAGGTTAGAATGCATGTCAATGATGATCTCTTGTTAGAAACTATAGATTAGAACACATGTCAATGATGATCTCTTGTTAGAAACTACGTTGTGTGTCAGTGATGTTCATTATGAAATGTTTGACAGAAGCACTGTATCAGCTCCAAAAGAAAGAGATGGCACAAATCTTTCCAGACAAGACAGCTACAGCTCCGATCCTTTTCAAGGATATTCACGGTGGGTGTCAGTGTTTCAGACTTAATTGAGTGTTGAATGTTTGAGACATAATTGAGTGATGGGTGTTTGAGGAATAATTGAGTGATGGGTGTTTGAGATGTAATGGAGTGATGGGTGTTTGAGATGTAATGGAGTGATGGGTGTTTGAGGAATAATTGAGTGATGGGTGTTTGAGATGTAATGGAGTGATGGGTGTTTGAGGAATAATGGAGTGTTGGGTGTTTGAGATGTAATGGAGTGATGGGTGTTTGAGATGTAATGGAGTGATGGGTGTCTGAGATGTAATGGAGTGATGGGTGTTTGAGATGTAATGGAGTGATGGGTGTTTGAGGAATAATGGAGTGTTGGGTGTTTGAGATGTAATGGAGTGATGGGTGTTTGAGATGTAATGGAGTGATGGGTGTCTGAGATGTAATGGAGTGATGGGTGTTTGAGGCATAATTGTTCAACTTGTTCCTGTATCTACCCCTCCTTGTGTCGAGCTATTTGAACATGAGCTATAAATAATGAATATGCATAACAAGAATATCACTGGAGTGTGTTTTCAATCAATCCTCAAAACCTTTTTAGCTGTCTTTGGCCTTCAACAATTACATATCAAGTCATCAAATGTTAATCATATCTTTATCTTTTTATGCTCAACCCTCCTTAGTCACCACTTATGACATGTCAGGCAGGTTGAAGTGTTACTATTCTTTTCTCTCCAGTAATACTCAAGCGAGTGTTTTAGACATAGAATGTTAAAATATCCAAATAGCCTTATTCAATCTGAGAGAATCTTATATAGGCACTGAATTTGGGACTTTTAGATACTTGCCCAGTGTTTGCTCCCTAACCTATCAAAATAATACATTTCTGAGTATCAAAGATGTTAGAAATTTATGTGTTCTATATTAAAGATTATGAATGTTAAAGCTGTTTTGTAGGACTTTGAAACATGACATGTAACTCTGCTTATTGCAGACTGACCGTAGCCACACTACATTAAAAATTGATACAAATTTCCTCTGGAGCTGCATTATCTCTCAGCACGTCATATTTTACTATAGTTGTTGACTTTGAGAGCCTGTAACCTTTTTATTTGTTGGTCTATAGATCTGATTTGTGTGTGTGTAGAGACATGAATTAATAAAGAACTTGTAGGTATTATTGTTTTTGTTGTGTCTGTGTGTTAGTTTCTGAGATACAAGAAGATGAAGATGACAATGTTGAAAAACAGAATATAAATATAAAGGAGAGCATTTGAGAACATGAGAACTAATAAAATGCAAGAAAGAATGGACGTTGTGTTGAAACATGACTGCTGCTCATACCAGTCATCATGATGCTAAATGATGATTGGATGTTATCTTGTTTCCTGTGATAAATTTTAATCAACTTGTGTAATTTTGAATATTATAATTTATCTTCTAGAGCCAGCAGCCAAGCTGGTGGACTCAAAGGGGGACAACTCATTGATAAAAAAGATGGTCAACATCATCAGCAAGAACTTATGTCCACTGACACTCTCATTGAGCAGAAGAAAGGCCACAGTTCCGTCTCATCCAGGACTTACCAGAACCAAGATTACATGAGCAGTAAGGAAACTCCCTATGACAGGAGAAGAGTGAGAAACGATAGAACGGGCCACACACTCTCAGACCACGAACAAAGCTCAATAAATGGACGTCCAAATAGATATAAACAAAACAGACTGAGTTACAATGAGCACACCAGAGCAACTACTTCTGAGCAAGTTCAAGAAAGTCCACGTGAAGGTATTTACAGGCAAAACCAACAAGAGTTTAACAGTAACAGTCATGAGCTTGGCAGAAGGAAGCATAATGATGAACAACAGACAAACTTATACTCAGATCCAGATAGATATGAAGCCGGATTTGATGGTTACAGCAATTCTTCTACTAAACAGAACTCTCATAGCACAATATACAGTTACGGCTTAAGTGGAGGTACTGTGCCGAGATCATCAGGGCAGTCGAGCACTGCCTATCATTCCTCTGGACCACAAGGCTCATATATGCAAACACTTCCACCTAGATTCAACGAGACATCAGTTACTGGTCCACAAAAAGGATCTTCTACTCCACCTAGATATAATGATACATCGGCTGTTGGCCCACAGAGAGGAACCTCTACACCACATAGATTTAGTGAAACATCAGCTGTCGGCTCACAGAGAGGACATTCTAACTCGCCTAGATATAGTGACACATCAGCTGTCGGCTCACAGAGAGGACCTTCTAATTCCCCCAGATATAGTGAAACATCAGTTGCAGGCCCACAAAGAGGACATTCAAACTCGCCCAGGTATGGTGAAGCATCGGTTGCAGGCCCACACCGGGTCACTTCTACCCCACCAGTATATAATGATATATCAACTGTGGACTCGCAAAGGGGAGCCACCATGCCATCAAGATATAATGACACAGCTGTTCTGAGTCAACAGAGAGGAAACTTTACACCACCCAGAGCCACTACCAGGTATGTATTTTTAGAATAATCATCACCAGTCCTTTCTTCACTCCACTCTTCTTCTTAGCTTAACACTTAGTAGACGCAGCCAAAAACCACAAGTTTACACGCCCATTTTTCAACAAAAATGTTGACACCTGACAGCTGTGACAAAATTATTCATATATCTGCTATCTTTTATTGTGTGATCATGTTTTATATATCAAAATGTTCAGGATTGATTTGCTCTTTTTAGAAACAGTGCAATGAGATGTCTGTACAGTGAAGTGGCATGCAAAAAATTATGTAATGAGTAAACAAAAATAAAAACAATAAATAATTTAGAAAACAATTGTCACTTACCATTTCATTCAAATGAATCCTTCACAATGTTGACACACAAAAATTCTTTTCTTTTCATAATATATCCATATTTACACAATATTGGGAAGTTTCATCACTCTTGGATTAGAAATAACATTATTATGACCATTGAGCAGTGTTTGGTAAATTGAAAAATAAAATGGAACAAATTCTAAGAAAAAAATATATCTATGTACAGCTGATTTTAATTGACATTTACTATAAATGATGCTGTTCAAAACAGTGATTTGGTTGAAGAAATGGCTAGTCTGGGCATCCTTGACAAAAAAATTATGTCCTAACTCTCAGATTTGGAGTACTGCAAACAATACATTGACGACACAGTGTAGTAGACTTTTTTATAATGTGTCTTTTTCCACTGTGTCTGTTTGCATGGCTGCTGATGTAAGGTTCCACCTGCATGCTAGGCGTCTCTGTAGCTGCGAAAAGGCGAAGCTCAGCAACTAATTGCCTTTTAAATTCTAGATAGGGGTGCTTTTTTGTGTTTGCAGACCTGGTCAGGGCATGCAAAATAAATTAATTCAGCTGAGCTACTTCAAAAATCCAAAAGAAAATTTTCTTCCACCATTTCTTTGTTCTTCTAGTAAAGGTACCATATGTTGCGACACACTGATCAACCTTATCACACCCATTCATGCGGTAGTTGTAGTCATCAATCATGGATGGTTTAATGGTTTATCCTTCACTACACCAGAACGACTTGTTAAACGTTTGGTGGTCACCGAGGCTTCACTAGAGACAAGCAAGCATGGTTTTTTAGCCTTCTTGTCTCTGAACATCACGCAGAGGAATGTTCTTTCTATATGGAGAAACCATTTCATTTGTAAAAAGGATAATTTTGTTGTCTTGAAAGCTTGTGGAAAATCTCTGCGGTTTATGTTGACTGTACCAATGTAGTAATGGCCATTACTGGTAAAGTACTGCAGCAGCGGATACCTGGTGTAGTAACGATCAACATAAATGTGATGGCCTTTCCCACAAGGTTCTAAAAGCTTGTCAAATACTTTGATGGCTTATTGACTGCTTGGATCTAGATCTGGATTGTCAGATGTATTGCTACCAAAATATATCAATATGTTGACAACATAAGCAGTGCTGCTGTCGCAGGTTTTGATGTGGTATTTTTTTGGCTTTGATGCATTGAACATCTTATGGGCCCACCTTCCCTTCCATCCAATGACCATTTCATCCACAGATAGTTCCTTGAATGGGTAATAGGATTTTTGAAATTGAAGTAGCAAGCTCTGCACAAATGGCTCAATTTTGGCTTTGCCCTGCGAATCAGTATCGCTCACATGAAACATTGTATGGTACAAAGCTTTGAACCTTTCTCTTGTGAATACCGTCCTGAACCAAGGTGTTTCTATAGTCTCCTCATGTACCCAGTAGTCACTAATTTTATTCTTCTATAAATAGCCGATATAAATAATAACAGCAAAGAATTTATTTAGCTCAGGCACAGTCACTGGTAAACATGATTGAAAAACTGACTGTACTGCAGTTGTTTCATTCATTGCCAGGCACCGTTGGATCGCAAATCATTTATTGACCTGACAAGGTCTTCCATAATGGCATCAGTAAATAAAGCTTTAAAGCAAAATAAGGGTGATGCATTCTCTGGAATAATGTCAGGATTGACACCAGGGATTCTTGGCTGAGGTGGAATAAACCGAAAGGTATTGTCTGTGCTGCCCTTAAATACCTCCCTCCATTGCCCCTCATCACTAACCTGAGCGTCTGCCCTAGTAGTTGCCATTGGAACAGTAAACACTGTAGATGGATCTTCTGTACTGCTGGTACTAGTACTAGGCCTAGGACCAGGATTCCTATCAAGTACAGATCTCGACCTTGCTCCTCGTCCTCTCTTAGGCATAGGACCTTTACCCTTTCCTCTACTATGGATGAGAGACTCCTCCTCTTGCTCACTCGACCTATCCCTGGTGGCACTGTACAATGATGTATTTCTAACATCCCCTTCTTCTTCTGAATGAGAACTTTCACTGTCAGTAGTCATGTCATCTGTATCTTCTTCAGCCCAGATTTGAATCATCTTAGTGGCCTGAACAGCAGAAAATTGTGCCCCACGAGAATTGGTAGGGGAAGCAATTTCTTCAAATGAAAAAAAAGTTGAAAAAAAATTGCTACTTTTGTTAGATTATTGAACAAAATGTGCCAAATTACTTCTCAATCGCTTACCAGACCACGTCATGATTTAGAAAAAAGGACAGGAAGAGGAAATGACGTTGCAGAAGTTTAATGTTGAATAGGAAATACAAATATTTAAAACTTGGCGTTGGTACATTTCGAGCTTCTTCTTCTTCTTCTTCTTCTTCGTATGCTGTCAGACGTCAACTTGAATTTGTTCGAAGAAAGCAGCTGTCATCCTGAGGCTGTTGACACTGCCATAGAGCTTGTCTAGTGTTGGCACTGGTGATGGCCACATGTGCTTTCTCTGATCCTCATATGTCGGGCAATTTTGCAGCAGATGTTCAGCGGTCATTTTCCCTGTACCATAGGTGCATTTGTCAGTGCCACCTATCTTCATTTTATTGAATAGATGGTACCTCAGCTGTTGTGGCCTGTGCGGAGTCTGAAGACCACGGCCTGCTCTCTTCTGTTCAACTGGTAATAGGCATCATTTTTTGTGTAGCCAGTATGTTCTGTTTCCCATTTGGCCATGTATCTGGCCCTAATAAACCTTTTGGACTCTTCGTAGGTCACACTAGAATCTGGTTGTGGTAGTCTTGCACCTTCTTTTGCCAGTCTGTCTGCCTTGTCGTTGCCTTGGATGTTACAGTGGGATGGAACCCACTGTACCACTACTCTTTTTGGTGCGTACTGCTGGCATAGTTGACAGAGTACTGCTCTTAAATCATTAAGTTCATTATTTTGTTGGCTTTTTAGTGATGTAACTACGGTCAGGGCATCTGTAAACAGGACTATCTGGTTTTCATTGCTTTCGCCTGTCAGCATTGCTTTTACTGCAGCCTTCAGTTCCTCTGCCTCCGCTCTGAAATTGCTTGAGAATTTTTCAGATGCCACTGACAGTGTTATTTTTCTACCATTTGTTAGGCTCAGGAATACCCCAGCCCCTCCATTCTGTGTTGTGTTTGTAACAGAACCGTCGGTGTATGCATGGGTCCAGTCCATGCTTGGGTAGTTTTCCGCTATGTACCTCAGGGTTATGTCTCTTCTTTCTTTTTCGGTCTGGCTGTTCTTGTTTCTAATACCTGGTGTATTTTCTACCACCTCCGGAATGATATGCTGCGTACATCTGGGTTTGCGTACAGTAGGGATGGGCTTTTGTGTTGTTATGGTATTCATAGGGTCTTCGCTCATCTTTGCTTTGGCTATTTCTGCAAAGTTTCTCCGCTTTAGTTTACCATTTCCAAATCTATTTAGTCTCTGATGCATTGGATGGTCTGTCAGTCTTCTGAGTTTCTCTGCTTGCTGCTGGGCTCTGCAGTCTCTTCTGTCGGACATGGATTGCAGATTTGTAATCTTTTCAAGTTCTACAATTGGCGTTGACTTCATGCCTCCTGTTATAACTCTCATGGCTTGGTTTTGAAGTTTGCTAATTTTATCAAAGTTCGCCTTTGCTGCTGTTGCCCATGCCGCAATGCCATACTCGAGAACTGGTCTCACTCTTCCAGTGTACAGTTTCTTGAGTATTCTTTCGTCTGCTCCCCAGCTTGTGCCAGCAAGTTTCCTCATGATTGCCATTCTTTGTCTTGCTCTCATTCGGTTTCTCTCGATCTGACTTTTCCATGTCATGCACCGATCAAATGTGACTCCCAAGAAGTTTGGGTTGTCGTTTGGCTGCAGATATTTGCCGTTAAGACTTATTTTGGTGTTCTGTGGTTTATTTGAAAGCGAGAATATTGTACATGTTGTTTTTTCTTCATTTATTTTGACCAGCCATGATTTCGCCCACTCCTCCAACGATGTTAGGGCCTGCTGCATCCGATTGTTTGCTATGGTCAGATTTTTTTCAGAGGTCCACATATCGCCAGATCGTCTGCAAACATGGAGCTGTGGACTCTTCTTGGTATATTCTCTAGTACATTTTGAGCGACAACGCCCATTTTATGGAAACAAAAATATCACTGACGCACTTTCCGATAAGAATTTGTTATGAATATTTCCTTCTGAATTAGAACTGTCCATGCTTAATAATTCTTCATCTACATGTCTGTCTATTTCAAGTCATGATTGAATTATCCGTGAGACATGCACTGCAGAAAATCGTGTCCCACTAGAATTGGAAGGGATGACGCCATTTCTTCAAGTCAAAAAAAGTTGAAAAAATTGATTTGTTTACATTTTTGTTTTTAAATTGAGTAGTACAAAATTGATGTAAATGATATCTCACACTCTAGAAATGGAATCTGAAATGGCATTGTAGTGGGTTTATATTAGTTGGATTTGGATTAAACCCATATTAAATACATTTAATACGTTGCAAAGAGTGCCAGCCACTTCAAATGGCGGATTGTGAAAACATGACTGTACAATCGCCAGTTAAACTGGCGGAGAGATTTTTAAGGGTTAACTTAACTTAACGTTAAGTTAACTTAACATATTTATACTGGCTTAGAAGCCCCAGCAGAGTCTGTGTACAACCAGTTTCATTTACATTTCCTTGCTCTAAAAGCTATGCGTATCCAATCTATTCTTAAATACATTAATTGTCCTTGCCTCCACCACTTCCAATGGCAATGCATTTACAAGCATTCACCACTCTCTGACTAAAAA
Source organism: Ariolimax columbianus (assembly GCA_036924085.1). Taxonomy (NCBI): domain Eukaryota; kingdom Metazoa; phylum Mollusca; class Gastropoda; order Stylommatophora; family Arionidae; genus Ariolimax; species Ariolimax columbianus. The sequence goes on along the minus strand of JAVGWX010000001.1, from coordinate 88,572,658 downwards.
AAATATTTCCTAAAATCTAATCTGGACTTTTCTTTAGTTAAAAAAAACTTGGTATAGTCTAATTTATCCTTTTCCTTGATCATCTTATAAAGCTGTATTAAGTCACCTTGAATTCTTCTCATTTCTAGACACTGTAGGCCAGTTTTTTCTGAGTCTTTCCTCATAACTAATTCTGGAATCCCACTATCAGCTTTGTCGCTCTTTTTTGTATCCTTTCCAGCATGTTTATATCTCCTCTACGGTAAGGACTGCACACCTGTACACAGTACTGCAAACTAGGTCTAACTAATGATTTATACAGTTTGACTATCACTTCCTTGCTTTTATGTTTGATATTTATTTTTTATCACATCTAACATTGCATTTGCCTTTTTCACTGCTACCTGGACTGCTCACTCACTTTACCTATAACCTGTAGGTCCATTTCCTTTTCTATCATTATAATATTATTCTCGCCCATTCTGTAATTATGTTCCAAATTGGATCTACCCATACGGATGGCTACATTTATCTATGTTAAACTCCATCTTCTTGGAAATGTGTTTTATTCTATTATTATTTTTATTTCTAGAGCTTTCTTTCTTCTGCCTTTCCCTTGAAAAGATGTTTTTTGATGTGTCAGTTTTGAATTTGTTGTCAATGTTTTCGTAACCACCTAAGTTTTTATAGTTTAGGGTGATCGTCCATAACCTAACCTATTGTGCTCTAGGGGAGTAGTCTGTGTTTAGTCTATTCCCTCCCCCATGTTAGAAATAAAGAGACCTATGGGAAATGAGTTAACAACAGCCACTGGAGCACCAAATTAAGCAAATGAAATGGGGCTGGATAGAACAAACGCTATGGAAGGACACGGTCCAACACAGCCAGACAGGCTCTGACATGGAATCCTCAGAAGAAGAGAAAGAGAGGTAGACCCAAAAATGTGCGTAGAAGAGAATGTGCGAAGTAACTAAGATTAAATGATTATACCTGGAGAGAGGCAGTAAGAGGAGTCAGGAACGTGTATGCTGGCGGGAGCTTGTCAATGGCCTAAGCACAGAGAGAAGAGACAGGCTTTGATTGGATTGATAGAGAACATTAAAGAAAAGGAAATCTCCCGGAAAAGACGGGATAACAAACGAAATGCTGATGGGGCTGGGCCAAACAGCGAAGAGGAAACTGCTATTGGTCCTGAACCAAAGCTGGAAAAGGGGAATTGTATCCCAGGCATGGAAAGACGCAATACTGGTACCAGTACCAAAAACAGGAAAGGACAAAACAGATCCAAATGGATACAGGCCCATCAGCCTACTGAGCTGTGTCGGCAAGCTGATGGAACGTATGATAAACACCAGACTGATGTGGCATCTGGAAGAAAAACGAATACTAATTCCACAGCAAGCCGGCTTTAGACAGCACAGATCCACTGAGGACCAGGTCATCCTCATAGCCCAGGAGATAGAAGATGCCTACCAGGCACAGTAGCTGTTTGGGTGGATCTGGAAAAGGCATTTGACAAAGTCTGGAAAGACGGACTTAGAGTCAAGCTAAGAAGAAGTGATGTTTGTGGGAAAATGTACAAGTGGATCAACCACTACCTCAAACAAAGAACGGCCAGAGTCCAAGTACAAGGGCAGATGAGCAAAAAGGTGACACTCGAGCAGGGAGTACCCCAAGGGGGAGTACTGTCACCCACACTCTTCCTGGTATATATAAACGATATAACAGAGAATATACCAAGAAGAGTCCATAGCTCAATGTTTGCAGACGATCTGGCTATGTGGACCTCTGAAAAGAATCTCACCATAGCAAGAAATCGGATGCAGACGGCTCTAACATCGCTGGAAGAGTGGGCGAACTCATGGCTGGTTAAAATAAACGAGGAGAAAACCACATGCACAATATTCTCGCTTTCATTAAAACCCCAAAATACCAAATTAAGTCTAAATGGCAAATTTCTGCAGCCAAACGACAACCCAACCTATCTGGGAGTCACATTTGATCGGCGCATGACATGGAAAAGTCAGATTGAGAGAAACCGAATGAGAGCCAGAGAAAGAATGGCAATCATGAGGAAACTTGCTGGCACAAGCTGGGGAGCAGACGAAGGCATACTAAAGAAACTGTACACTGGAAGAGTGAGACCAGTTCTCGAGTATGGCATTGCGGCATGGACAACAGCAGCAAAGGCGAACTTCGATAAAGTAAGCAAACTTCAAAACCAAGCCATGAGAATTATAACAGGAGGCATGAAGTCAACGCCAATTGTAGAACTTGAAAAGTTTACAAAACTGCAATCCATGACCGATAGAAGAGACTGCAGAGCCCAGCTGCAGTCAGAGAAACTCCGAAGACTGACAGACCATCCAATGCACCAGAGACTAAACAATTTGGGAAATGGGAAACTAAAGCGGAGAAACTTTGCAGAAATAGCCAAAGCAAAGATGCACGAAGATCCCATAAACGCACTAACAACACCAAAACCCATCACTACTGTACGAAAACCTACCTGGAGGCAGGATATATTTCCAGAGGTGGTAGAAAATATACCAGGTATTGCAAACAAAAACTGCCAGACTGAAAAAGAAAGGAGAGATACTACCCTAAGCCTCATATCGAAAAGCTACCCAAGCATGGACTGGACCCATGCATACACCGACGGTTCTGTAACAAACACTACACAGAACGGAGGGGCAGGAGCATTCTTGAACCTACCAAATGGAAAACAAATAACACTGTCATTCGCTACTGGTAAGTACACAAGCAATTTCAGAGCGGAGGCAGAGGCACTGAGGGCGGCAGTGGAAGAGACACAGTGAAAATGAAAGCCATATAGTCCTGCTTACAGATGCTCTCTCCGTAGTCACAGCGCTAAAAAGCCAGAAAAACACTGAGCTTAATGACTTAAGAGCAGCACTCTGCAAACTGTGCCAGCAGTCCGCACCAAAAAGGGTAGTGGTACAGTGGGTCCCATCACACTGCAACATCCAAGGCAACAAGGAGGCAGACAGACTGGCAAAAGAAGGTGCAAGACTACCACAAATAGATACTAGTATGACGTACGAAGAGTCAAAACGGCTTATCAAAGCCAGATACATGACCAAATGGGAAACCGAACATACTGGTTACACCAAAAACGATGCCTATTACCAGTTGAACCGAAGAGAGCAGGTCGTTGTCTTCAGACTTCGCATTGGCCACAATAGACTGAGGTACCACCTATTCAACAAATTGAAGATAGGTGGTACCGACGAATGCCCGTGCGGTACTGGTAAAATGACCGCTGAACATCTGCTGCAGAACTGCCCGACATACGAGAATCAGAGAGAGCAGATGTGGCCATCACCAGTGGAACTGCAAGACAAGCTCTATGGCAGTGGCGACAGCCTCAGGATGACCACCGCTTTTTTCGAAAAAATAATGGTTACTGTCTGACTGCATATGAAGAAGAAGAAGAAGAAGAAGAAGATTGGATTGATAGATTTGATCGTAGTTTACAGCAAGGTTGCAACATCTGCGACTTTCGATCTGATGCATTCTGTCTTCGCACAGCATTTATTGGACAGTCTTCCCTCTTTAATCCCTATTCTCTCATCTAAGTCACTATGGGTGCAGTCTGTTTCCATGGCCACCACTTGGAGGCGGAATAGGGTCTTAGTCAGCTCTTATTCACTGGCAAAAGAAAAGGACCATTATACCTTACTATTTAACATCTATTTAATCCATCTATCTCTGTTCTTTGCATGCCAGATATGGCGCATATGTCAGAAACACATGATCTCCAGTTGGAATGGTGTGACACCACTGTTTTTAGGTTGTGTATGTTGATGAGGTCCATAGTTGACGTTATTTGGATGATTGTTCTTCTGAGTGTTTCCTTGGGTCTCCCTCTTTTCCGAACGCCTCTTGGTGTCCATTTGAGTGCTTGCAATGGAAGATGGTTGTTGTTCCTTCTAAGAACATGTCCAATGTATGTCCATCTTTTTTTCCTGATGATAGCTGACACGTATAGTTGGTTTGTGTCTGATGTTAACGAGTCATTAGTTATGAACCGGTCCCATTCAATAATTTTCTTAGATATTTTTTTCCAAAGAGATTTTGTTTGTTTTCCAGCTCTTTTGTTGTTTTCCAACTTTTACATCCATATGTTCGGATTGATATTACGATGTAATACGTAACTAAAATAGGACCATTATACTCTAACTATGTAAAGTGTTGTTGTTTTGTTTGCGAATGCCCACAATGAGTAGGTTACTCTTTTTGTGCACCCTGAAAAGTGGTGTGTTGCAGTAGCTTTTCTCACATCCCGAGCATGCTGATGAAGGTGGACTGGGGTCCTCCAGGTGGTTGTTCTATGCTTGGCTTCATCTGCACGTCACTCACTACTACGGGATCATGTCAATCCCTCACCTCGCTAGCCAGGCTGCCATGAAAACAACTTATTTTCAGGGAGGGCTACTAGGAAGCCACAGTGAAGGTTTTGGTCAGCATGTTTTGCCTGACCCTGACTAACATGTCTGATCAGTATATTTTGCCTGATCAGACATTAGTCTTCCTCCCCATGTAAAGTGTAATATGTATCTAAATTAGGACGATTATACCCTTGGCGTGCCAAGAAGCTTGACCACTTTCATCTGGGCTGCCTAAGAAAACTGCTGAATATAAAATGGCAAGTTAGGATCTCAGATGTAGAAGTTTTTTCATGGGGTGCCATGACAAGCACATAATTATGAGGTTCTAGAGCCGTCCCCCTATTTGCACTCTGCTGGTCAGTCGGGGTCCAGTAGTGGTCCAACACCCAACTTTGTGTCTCTGTGAAAATCGCAGCTTAGATGGACTGGCCATGTTGTCCATATGGCAGATAAGCGACTTCAAAAGAAAATATCCTATCTCACATATGGCAGATAAGCGACTTCGAAAGAAAATATCCTATCTCAAGCTTGAGTCAGGCAGGCTAGCACACGGTGGCCAAATAAAACATTACAAAGACACTCTGAAAGCCTCACTGAAGAACTGTGATATTGACCCTGATAATTGGGAGATCATTGCTGCTGATCGCTCTGCCTGGCGAAGTAAAAAATCTTCTGGCATAGCACATTTGAGGCAGACAAGAATTATGGAAGTTGCACGGAGACGAGCGACACGAAAGGCAAGAGAAGAGTTACCTGCTTCTGACGGCCAGACAATGTTTCTCTGTCCTCAGTGTGACAAACACTTTCGGGCTTTGATTAGTTTGATCAGTCATCTATGAAACCACTCCAGGATTGACATATGACAATGGGGTCCTCTTCAGAAAATTATGGACAAAAAACAATGTAAGATGTAATATGTAACCATGGGATCAAAATGCAGAGCAGCGCATGAGCTGCAGTGGTCATCGCCAGCGAACTAGAGCTGCCAAGACCCTTCTACACCTCCACGCGGTGATCCTGGATAACAGGCTGCAGCAGGGCAGACTGGCTAAGGAGAAGGGATCGAAGAGGGAATGCTAACCCAGTACTAAAAAAATGCTTGCTGAAGTCGGATGTGTTGGACCGAAAGGTGCAAATATCGCAGTCAAGCTGTAAACTACGACACAACGCATTCCGTTCTCTGGACTACATTCTGCTACTTAAGCCCTTTCAGGGTTTGGTAGTGAGAGATTGAGAATGAACAAAGCCAAGCCAAGCCACATGTAACTAAAATATGACCATTATACCCTAGATATGTAAGGTGAAATATGTATCTAAATTAGGACCATTATAACCTAGCTATGTAAGGTGTAATATTTAATTAACATTGGCCCATTATGACCTATGTAATGTAATGAGGACCATTATGCCCTAACTATGTAAGGTGTAATAGGCAACTTAGGATGGTTGTGGATGGTGCTGGCAACGTCATCATGTAAAACAATGTATTACAGATTGTGCTGCAGGTTTCGTGCAAAGAGAAAAACTATAGTTGTTGTCCTATGCTCCTATTGGAGTGAGAAAGAAAAGGGGATTCAGAGTACAAGTTACCAAGACAGAACAAACAACTGCCCAGTTTTTTCCCTTTAACGTCTAATATTCCATTTTCTAGGACAAACTTTGATCAACGGCCAACCTCTGTCAGATCAGGTACACATAATTATGAGGATCTAGAGCCGCCCCCCTATTTGCACTCTGCTGGTCAATCGGGGTCCAGTAGTGGTCCGGCACCCAACTTTGTATCTTCTCAGCAGACCAAAGTCAGATACACTAACAGCTCATATCATCCTCAGGTATGTAAATGTTGTCTGGCCTCTGTGTGTTGGAGGGTGAGTAGGGAGAGCATAACTTTGTGTCTTGTGTGGATATGATTGTATTGTGGTTGAAAGGTGAAGCCAAATATAAATGGTATTTTGACCCCTTGAAAATTATTTCTTTTTCATTACAAAAGAAAGTCCCGGTTTGCCTTGAACGTCCCTAGTATTATTATTATTTGATTGGTAGAAGATTGGATGATATTAAAGTCTGCTACGATGTATTGTGACTTGGTTTCTCCTTGCTAGGGATTTTGATGCTTCTGGTTTTCAATATTCTGTATTATTCAATATTCTTGTGTTAACCACAACTATTAAAATCAAAAGACCTTTTTTGATCATTTTAACAGTTTGGTGACAGGCAACAAAGTCAGGCCCCCTACAACATCAGCGGCCATCCACCAGGGAGCATAGAGAGGTCTGCCTGTGGCAGTGGCATAAACAGCAACATCACTCACGAATCACCTAGACAGGCGGCATATTCACGACCTCAGCAACCTAATAAATTTAGATCCGACTTAGTCACACAACTGTGACATCTTCTCAAGCTGAGAAATGTTGTTTTTACTCTATTGACATGTTGTATACAAAACAGTTGTGTGAGTTTTGGACTTGACATTTTATTTTATTTCTTCCAAGTGGTGTATACAACAAGTCCATTGTGTGAGTTTGGGACCTATTAATTTATATTTCCTCCAAGTGTTGTATACAAGTCCATTGTGTGAATTTAAGAGTGTTGAATGCAGCCCTATTGTATGAGTTTATGAGTGTTGAATGCAGGCCCATTGTGTGAGTTTAATAGTCTTGTATACAAGCCCATTATGTGAGTTTTGAACCTGACATTTTATATTATTTCCTCCAAGTGTTGTATACAAGTCCATTTTGTGTGCTTAATACTGTTATTTACAAGTCCATTTTCTGAGTTTGGTATCTGAAATTTTATATTCTTTTCTTCAAATGATGTATAAAAGCCTATTGTTGTGAGTTTTGGACCTAACATTTTATATTATTTCTTCAAAATCTTTTATGTGAGCTTAAGACTGTTGTATACAAGTCTATAGTTTGAGTTTCCCCAAAGTGTTGTATACAAGTCCATTGAGTGAGTTTCAGAGTGTTGTGTGCAAGTCCATTGTGAGGTTATTCTTTTCAAGTGTTGTATATGTGTCCATTGTGTGAGTTTGGCACCTAGCATATTCTATTTCTTACAAGTGTTGCACAAAAGTTCATTGTGTGGGTCCTTAGACTCAAGTGTTGTATACATATCTATTGTGTAATTTTAAGTCATGAAATATTATAATGGTTCCTTTAAGTGTGCAAATTTAAGAGGGTTGAGTGTTGTATACATATCTACTGTGTGAGTTTGAGATCTAACATTTTCTATTTCCTTTAAGTGTTGTATACAATTCCATTCTGTGAGTTTAAAACATATTCTGCTGTTTCCTTCAAGTGTTGTATACATGTTCACTGTGTGCATCAAATTGCCTGAAGATTGACTAACTATCGTTTTCAGTATTGCTTGGAACTTTATTACTTGGATCCAAGAGTCTAAGAAATTCATAGATAACTCTCGGAGTGTTGTATATTTATATTTATTATGTGAGCTCAAAATGTTTTGAAGTACTGTACATTCATAATGGACTCTCTTTACTTGATTGTGTGTTAAATAATATGTTGATAATCATTGTCCTGCTATTGGATTAAGAGCTGAGAAGTAGGGTCTGCAACTAAGAGTTTCACATCTAGACTGCAGACCTTCATAAACGTGTCCAAAGTGAAAGTTAAGCTTTGCTAAATAATATAGTTATTGATCCAAGGCAACGAGGAGGCAGACAGACTGGCAAAAGAAGGTGCGAGACTACCACAAACAGATACTAATATGACGTACGAAGAGTCAAAACGGCTTATCAAAGCCAGGTACATGACCAAATGGGAAACCGAACATACTGGTTACACCAAAAACGATGCCTATTACCAGTTGAACTGAAGAGAGCTGGTCGTTGTCTTCAGACTTCGCACTGGCCACAATAGACTGAGGTACCACCTATTCAACAAATTGAAGATAGGAGGTACCGACGAATGCCCGTGCTGTACTGGCAAAATGACCGCTGAACATCTGCTGCAGAACTGCCCGACATACGAGGATCAGAGAGAGCAGATGTGGCCATCACCAGTGGAACTGCAAGACAAGCTCTATGGCAGTGGCGACAGCCTCAGGATGACCGCCGCTTTTTTCGAAAAAATAATGGTTACTGTCTGACTGCGTACGCAGAAGAAGAAGAAGATATAGTTATTGCAGTGGCTGTCAGACAGTGAATGATGATTGCAGAAGAAGGAGAAGGAGGAAGAAGAAAGAGTAAGGAGAAGAAAGAAGAAGGCAGTGAATGATGGAGGAAACGAAATGACCATATGGCATAATTTGTAAAATGTTTTTGAAATTCTTAAAATATAGTGTGAAGCTTACTGCAACCCAATACTATCATAACTTATATAACCATTTTGTATGTAGAAGACTCTCCAACTCATGATGTTTGCAGATCCTACCATTCACATGGACTAAAAGTCTACAAATTGTGAAGTGACCATCTGGGTTTGAAAGAATTCTCTAGAAACAATATATCCCACAAATATAATTCAGGAAAAATGAGAGAGAGTACCATAAAATCTCATGTATAATTCACTCTTGTGTATAATATGCATGCTTGATTTGACCCAAAATTTTCTGGTAAAATGAAATTTTGTGTATAATACACACCGTGATTTTGCATTCTTTTTCTAATAAAACGTCGTTACCATTGCCATCATATTTAGTTTATTTGAAATAAGACAATTGAAGCATTTTTGTTTTGGAAGAATTATAATCTTATTTAATTCCTTCCGAGCAGCAAGTAAACGCTCTACGACATCTGAGAGAGTAGGTTAATGCATGTAGCCACCAGCAGTTTATGTGTGAATGCTTAACAATGCATTCCATATATGACGATCTTTCACTTTTCGGAAATTGTACTACATTTGGTGGAATCTTTTCTCTTAAAAATGACGAAAGGTGTAAATTTTCCCCCATCTGCAGTACACGCTAACATAACAGTGAAGTGAGACTTCCCGTGACCAATTGTACGTACGGTTACAGTTTTTATGCCTCTCGTGTCTACAGTCCTTCGTAGAGCATACCGGAAGTCAGATGCGTTTGATCAGCGTCACCAATTTGTGCAACATCAAAGATACCTGTATGTTCGTTAATGGAAAAATGTTGACCTGCTGCCCGATTACCGTTAGATTCTGCATATTTTACCACGAAGAGCTATTCTGCTGCAGTATAACATTGTCTCAAATTCAATAATAAAATGACAAATTTCACAACCAAGCTTAATATCAAAGTTGAGTGAAGACCAACAATGTGTGTGATACATAAGAAAACACATGGCACATTCAATTTCACGCCATTTTCACTGTCAGATTGTGACAAACTTTTCAATGTAGGTGACTTTCGATATCTAAATTAGGTTACTTCATATATTGAAAATTACGTATACTTTGGTACTCTTACGTAACAATCAACCCAGTTTTAATGCGAAAAATGAGTAAAAATTGTGCGAATTATACATGAGATTCTACAGGAACCTGTTTTATTCAGTAAATGGGAGAATAGATAGTCTTATAACAGACACTGCTCTCAGGGATGAAGTATTAGTGACTTCATTGTATGGAGACACATCTTTTTTCATATCGAAAGAATAAGATAAAAGAATGGTCTCATTTGTAATTAAACGTTCATTTCTTCTGACTTAAGAAATTTGTCCATGTCAATATACAAGTTGTATAGTTTGATGTTGCATTTTATACTGAAAAAGATATCCCAGATATTTATTTTGGTTACCTTTCACATATTTGACTCTGAAGTTAGTTTAAAAGCCATGTTTAGCATGTTTGCCTCTTGAGCCAACTTACCCTGATTGCACAATGACTTATATAATTGTGATACTTAAAGTGCCTTCTTTACGTTTGTATTTTAATAAGATAAGTTGCATGTGTTATGTTATTACTTACTTACTTATTTATTTACTTACTTTCTTATTTATTTATTTACTTACTTACTTATTTATTTACTTACCTACTTTCTGTGTCTGGCAACCTCATGTAGTTTTCACCTAAAAACCAGCCACCGTCAGGGCACTTTTATTTACCCTGGACACTGGGACATACAATCAGGCGCCCTGGGTCCTGGATGACCCTCACACTCGCAGCACTCATCGTGTGCACATCCCCACCCTACCAGGTCAGTCCCACATCCGTACACACCTGTCTTCAATCCGCTCAGAGATCCTCACGCAGCACATGGCAAATTATGTTCTGGTGCAAGTTCTTCTCCAATTCTCATCTGACCTCCTCGGCACCACCCCTTTATGCGGTACCTCTCGAGGCCCTGTCAAGGGCTGCACAGCCTGCAGAAAATCCCTTCTCAACCCCAATCACACTCCCTCTGGTGCATGTCCAAAAAGAGGACATCTCCGAATCTAGGACTGCCCCTGTCCTTGAACCCTGAAACATGACATGCCTTCTAACATTCGGAGATGTGACACCAGCAACTGCGCAGACCCTCTCCACCAGCGTCAGTCCAAGACATCCCACCACAACTTGGCACGTCTCACCCACTGCCACATCGACCTGCTTCGCATATGTAGACGCACCTCACACCAGCGCCACACACTCTGCCGTTGAGATACACAGCGCAAGAGTCAACATGCGGAGCACCGCTGGAGACACTCCCCATGCAGCACTTGTCAACCACACTGCCTCCTACACTGTCATTTATACTTAGCTTGTGATTATGTTGGAAAAGGCTGGTATTCAATTCCATAAATTTGATGGTGTATTCAGAACATACATATGAATAGTAATGTAAATTTGACTGGGCAGATAGATGGGATGATAAAATCAAAGAACTTCCATGATGCCTTTTTATGCCATCCTCTGCTGGGCAATATCAACTCCAATTTCTTTTATGCCTTTCTTGCACTTCCTATTCCTGTCTAGTTTTCACCTCTCTTACTATCTTACGGTTAGGGAAGGAAAAGGCAGCGAGGAAGGGAATTGGCCAACCCCACCTCACAAAGCTGAGGCTTAGTATACTGAAGTCTCTAACACTTCATTCCTGACCACTGTCAAGTCTGCTGAAAGACTTCCTTTACTTTTACATTACTATCTATCTACTTACTATCCACATCATCTATCTGGTTCAGTCAGGAGTATAGGGCTGCTTGCAGTCAATGCTTGCCACCATTTCCACATTTTAGGCCATCTTTTTGAACTCCACTTATGAAACTACAGCTGTCCTGGCCTCCCCTACTCTTCCACCATTCTTCACCAGATGTTCTTTGGCCTCCCCACTTATCTTATCCCCTTTGGGCTCCATTTCAGCACACATCTGGTTATGTTGTTAGGTTTATGTTCAGAGTCATTCTTCACCAGATGTTCTTTGACCTACCCACTCTTCTCATCTCGTATGCTTCAAATCAGTGTATATCTGGTTATGTCACTAGGTATATGTTAAGAGTATAAGTAAATACAGTTATGAGGAACGACTCAGAAAAGCCGGCCTACAGTGTCTCGAAGAGAGAAGAATTCGTGGTGACTTAATACAGGTTTATAAGATGATCAGAGGAATCGATAAATTAGACTATAACAAGTTTTTTAAAATACAGCCACCTACAATAACACGAGGGCATAGCTACAAGCTGACTAAAGAGAGGTCCAGGTTAGATATTAGGAAATATTTTTTTAGTCAGAGAGTGGTATCTGCTTGGAATGCATTGCCAGGGGAGGTAGTGGAGGCAGGGACAGTTAATGCATTTAAGAATAAACTGGATGCCCATAGCTTTTAGAGCAAGGTGATGTAAATGTAACTGGTTGTATACAGACTCTGCAGGGTCTTCTAAACCAGTATAAAGATGTTAATGTTAAGTTAAGTTAAGATTTGAAATTTCAGCTTGGGTCCAATACAAGAAATGCCTACAAAACAGAGGGATGATATGAAATCATTGATCAGCAAAATACCTCTTTATGCTATCCTCTGCTGAAAAATATTGCTCCTGTTCATGTCATACCATGCTTGCCCTGTGTCCACTTCTCAGCTATTCTGCTATGGAGTAAGTTACTGAAAGCTACTATCTGTCGTTGTTTTTTTATTTTTGCGTTGTCTTATTTTTCTATTCCCTAATGCGATGTGCGTTGCACTATGTTTTTATTTTGCCAGTACATCCGACTTCACCATGCATTTTATGTAAGGGTCTGCTTCCTCTTGCATTTTTTAAGGGTTTGCTTCACGGGAGTAACTGTGATGGGAATCTAGATAGCTCTAGATAAAAGAAATTGTCAGGAAAGACAAACCCTTCTAATATTTTAAGAAGTCCATTCATTATCTGCCATCTTTGATGAGTTCTAAAAATACCTTTTCTTCAATAACTTCATAAAACATCTGTTCTTCAATTCTTCAAATTTTTTTTTCACTCGGCTGTTGTTTTTTCTAATGTGTACATTTCTTACAATCTGCTATTTCTCTCAGTCTGTTGTCACTTTTACAAATGCATGGCTATTTATTTCACTCTTCTACTTTTTCAGTTGCCAAGTTGTTTGGGAGATTCAACAATATTATGTGACAAGCAGCAATAGCTTGCAACAAAAGGCATCACTTGTAAATAAAAACTATTTTTGATTCAACATAATATGTCACAAGGAGATGAAATTAAAATATTTCTTTTGTTTATTTATTTTGTAAAAACGTACTTAATGACTTGTTCCTATAACCATTTGATTGTTGTGTGGGAATTTATTTATTTGTGTTATTTAAGGAATGTATATATTGAAGAGTAGCAAAGATGGCGCCATAACTGGTTGCGGGACTACATTGCTCTTCTGTTTTAGTTCATTATAGATGTAGCCAGACCATGATTTTGCCGGGAATTCACACTAGTCGACTACTTACGCTTGTGTTCATGGAAACGTGTTGTTGTTTTCCATTTGGACTGGTTAATTCGCTCGTTTTGTGTGTTTTTTTTCGACCGATTATCCTGGAATGGACATCGGCTATATGAATAGCACTTCGCTTAAACATATGTCATATTTCACGGTCCAGTTCACACGGCTGAACTTCATGAGATTGGCGCCCTCCTCCCTAGCTGAAGACAGTGTTAGCTTGTTGTATGACATTTAGACACAACTATAATGAACTGCCACCTGAAGAGAGATGGATTCCATCAGGTGTGTAGCGGCCCAAGACACACCGTTGTTGTATGGCTGGAGCTGTTACTACAAAATGCAATAACGGTGCCTCAACTATCTTCTAGGTTTATGGGACTGATGATGAGGATATAATATATTAAAAAGAATGGTATGTTCTTTTTTTTAATGAAATGCTTCATGTGTATGCATAAAGAGAATGATATCAGGGGTTTAAATAGATCTGATTAAATGAAAATGTCTATTTTATATCTATTTTAAACAACACAGCCAAAACCATATTGCCTGATTTAAATTTATTTATCTACATTTTACAGTGAAGGAAATTGCTCTACATACATTCACTGCATTGTCTTGAAAGCTGCATCACCATGTGTTATTTGTATTATATTTAACATTTCCATGTGAAATTGAGTTTTCTCTGCAGCTGTTTTTCTTAATTGACATTTTATGTTATCACTGTTCCTGGCCATCTTGTCATGTCATCTCAAATCTTCTTGTTTTCTGTTGTTTACTTTATTGTCTCATGGTCAACAGATCTTTCCATCCTGCATTCTTATAATGTTGCCAATGAGACAAAAGCAGTGCAAAATGGAAAAAAGACCACTCTGACCACATAGAAAATGATGCCTACAACAAACTCTCCAGGCGAGACCAGGAGATCATTCTCTGGCTACGCACAGGACACAACAGACTGAGATGTCATCTGTACAACTACAAACCTTTATGCATGTGGCACAACCCCCATAACAACAGAACACATTTTGCAGTCCTTCCCATCGTGTACCAATAAAAGAAGTAGCTTTTGGCAACAGCCAGTGTCCTTCTATGAGAAGCTGTACGGACGTGCACAGAGCCTCAAGCTGCCTTCTTTAGAGTCATTAAAGTCGAGGTCTGAAGACAAACGAGGTAGAAGAAGATAATGTTGCCAATTATTTATTTTTATAGGTTTTTTATAGCAGAATTAATATGTACTTATTGTTTGCCGTAAATTCATTTTCTTATTTAGTTTGTTAACTGTTTATGAAATGGCGAGCAATGTCCTCAGAAACCATATTTATCTTGCTACTATTACCCATTTTCTGTGCAGTGTAATAATGACATATAGCATGTATATCTTGGTTCTCTCTTGTTGATTGTGTTATTTGATTGTTGTTTTCCTGTGAATTCTCCAATATTGTTATGTTAAGCAGATCAGACATCATTGCTCTGTTGGCAGACTCTGGGTGCTTTTTTCAGAAGAAGGTCGCTGGGTGTGGGTACTGACATCTGGTGCAGCTCACTGGTGCCTATTCTACTTTTTTGCTCTATCTACATTTGATTCCAAATTCTCAAACTGATTCATTGTTTGGAGTCTGATCACAAGCCTGTTATTCATTAATTTTGCAGTCCTTCAATGATTTTGCTGGCCCTCGTTGATTTTGTGGTCCATCATTGATTTTTCTGGCCCTCATTGATTTTGTGGTAGATCATTGATTTTGCTTGTCCTCATTGATTTTGTGGTTTGTCATTGATTTTGCTATTCTTCATTGATTTTGTGATCCATCATTGATTTTGCTATCCCTCATTTATTTTGCTGGCTCTCATTGATATCTAATGCCCCCAATATGGCTGCTTTCAAAGTCAGCATATCAGCTCTTTCATTGTCATGGCCAGGAAGGTTTGATATCAATCTTGTTAAGTTATTCTGCAGCTGGTTTAAATCAAAGCAAAGCTCACATGATCATTGTATTATTTCATCAGAATTCCATTTTTTTTTTCATTGTTGGTGATGTTTTCTTTTGAATTTTTAATAATGGTTGTGGAAAATTGGACAAATGTTATGATGGATGAATTTCTAGTTTCAAAGAATGACAGAAACGTGCATTTGCATAATTTGCCAAATCAAAACTGTTTAGCGGGGAAAACTCATACAAAAGGGTGTAAATGCCCATACAAAATGGTGTAAATGCCCATACAAAATGTTGTAAATGCCCATACAAAATGGTGTAAATGCCCATACAAAAGGGTGTAAATGCCCATACAAAATGGTGTAAATGTCCATACAAAATGGTGTAAATGTCCATACAAAAGGGTGTAAATGCCCATACAAAATGGTGTAAAGGCTCATACATTGAAGAAAATGCTAAAATAACATACTAATTGAGGACCAGCAGTATATGTTTGTATCTGTGACTATGGTCAGTAATATGAAAGCAGGGGACAAAAGGCATCCTTGTTAATATCTGCCTTATGCTGTTGAATATATGACTTAACTTAATGTCTTTATACTGGTTTAGAAAACTCTACAGAGTCTGTATACAACCAGTTTCACTTATATTACCTTGCTCTAAAAGCTATGCGCATCCAATTTATTCTTAAATGCATTAATTGTCCCTGCCTCCATTACCTCCTGTGGCAATGCATTCCGAGCATTCACCACTCTCTTACTAAAAAAAATATTTCCTAATATCTAATCTAGACCTCTCTTTAGTTAATTTGTAGCTATGCCCTCTTGTTATTGTGGGTGGTTGTATTTAAAAAACAACTTGTTATAGTCTAATTTATCCGTTCCTTTGATCATCTTATAAACCTGTATTAAGTCACCTCGATTTCTTCTGTTTTCTAAACACTGTAGCTCACATCTACCATCCTCTATCATGTCTTCAAATATTTGTATGTCAAGTTGGTTGATTATTATCCAGAGGCCGGTTGTCTCCAGCCCTTTGGCCCAATGCCATATAGTGGTATCTGCAAGTGTTTGGGATCTGTTATTTAGTTCCGCACAGAGTTCTTCTTCTTCTTCTTCTGCGTACGCAGTCAGACAGTAACCATAATTTTTTCGAAAAAAGCGGCGGTCATCCTGAGGCTCTCGCCACCGCCATAGAGCTTGTCTTGCAGTTCCACTGGTAATGGCCACATCTGCTCTCTCTGATCCTCGTATGTCGGGCAGTTCTGCAGCAGATGTTCAGCGGTCATTTTACCTGTACCGCACGGGCATTCGTCGGTACACCCTATCTTCAATTTGTTGAATAGGTGGTACCTCAGTCTGTTGTGGCCGGTGCGAAGTCTGAAGACAACGACCTGCTCTCTTCGGTTCAACTGGTAATAGGCATCGTTTTTGGTGTAACCAGTATGTTCGGTTTCCCATTTGGTCATGTATCTGGCTTTGATAAGCCGTTTTGACTCTTCGTACGTCATACTGGTATCTGTTTGTGGTAGTCTTGCACCTTCTTTTGCCAGTCTGTCTGCCTCCTCGTTGCCTTGGATGTTGCAGTGTGACGGAACCCACTGTACCACTACCCTTTTTGGTGCGGACTGCTGGCACAGTTTGCAGAGTGCTGCTCTTAAGTCAGTGTTTTTCTGGCTTTTTAGCGCTGTGACTACGGCGAGAGCATCTGTCAGCAGGACTATAGGGCTCTCATTTTCACTGTGTGTCACCATTTCTTCCACTGCCGCCCTCAGTGCCTCTGCCTCCGCTCTGAAATTGCTTGTGTACTTACCAGTAGCGAATGACAGTGTTATTTTTCTGCCATTTGGTAGGTTCAGGAATGCTCCTGCCCCTCCGTTCTGTGTTGTATTTGTTACAGAACCGTCGGTGTATACATGGGTCCAGTCCATGCTTGGGTAGTTTTTCGTTATGAAGCTTAGGGTAGTATCTCTCCTTTCTTTTTCAGTCTGGCAGTTTTTGTTTGCAATACCTGGTATATTTTCTACCACCTCTGGAAATATATCCTGCCTCCAGGTAGGTTTTCGTACAGTAGTGATGGGTTTTGGTATTGTTAGTGCGTTTATGGGATCTTCGTGCATCTTTGCTTTGGCTATTTCTGCAAAGTTTCTCCGCTTTAGTTTCCCATTTCCCAAATTGTTTAGTCTCTGGTGCATTGGATGGTCGGTCAGTCTTCGGAGTTTCTCTGACTGCAGCTGGGCTCTGCAGTCTCTTCTATCGGTCATGGATTGCAGTTTTGTAATCTTTTCAAGTTCTACAATTTACGTTGACTTCATGCCACCTGTTATAATTCTCATGGCTTGATTTTGAAGTTTGTTAACTTTATCGAAGTTCGCCTTCGCTGCTGTTGTCCATGCTGCAATGCCATACTCGAGAACTGGTCTCACTCTTCCAGTGTACAGTTTCTTTAGTATGCCTTCGTCTGCTCCCCAGCTTGTGCCAGCAAGTTTCCTCATGATTGCCATTCTTTCTCTGGCTTTCATTCGGTTTCTCTCAATCTGACTTTTCCATGTCATGCGCCGATCTAATGTGACTCCCAGATAGGTTGGGTTGTCGTTTGGCTGCAGGATTTTGCCATTTAGACTTAATTTGGTACTTTGGGGTTTTAATGAAAGCGAGAATATTGTGCATGTGGTTTTCTCCTCGTTTATTTTGACCAGCCATGAGTTCGCCCACTCTTCCAGCGATGTTAGGGCCATCTGCATCCGATTTCTTGCTATGGTGAGATTCTTTTCAGAGGTCCACATAGCCAGATCGTCTGCAAACATTGAGCTATGGACTCTTCTTGGTATATTCTCTGTAATATCGTTTATATATACCAGGAAGAGTGTGGGTGACAATACTCCCCCTTGGGGTACTCCCTGCTCGAGTGTCACCTTTTTGCTCATCTGCCCTTGTACTTGGACTCTGGCCGTTCTTTGTTTGAGGTAGTGGTTGATCCACTTGTACATCTTCCCACAGACATCACTTCTTCTTAGCTTGACTCTAAGTCCATCTTTCCAGACTTTGTCAAATGCCTTTTCCAGATCCACCCAAACAGCTACTGTGTGTTTCTGTGCCTGGTAGGCATCTTCTATCTCCTGGGCTATGAGGATGACCTGGTCCTCAGTGGATCTGTGCTGTCTAAAGCCGGCTTGCTGTGGAATTAGTATTCGTTTTTCTTCCAGATGCCACATCAGTCTGGTGTTTATCATCCGTTCCATCAGCTTGCCGACACAGCTCAGTAGGCTTATGGGCCTGTATCCATTTGGATCTGTTTTGTCCTTTCCTGTTTTTGGTACTGGTACCAGTATTGCATCTTTCCATGCCTGTGGTACAATTCCCCTTTTCCAGCTTTGGTTCAGGACCGATAGCAGTTTCTTCTTCGCTGTTTGGCCCAGCCCCATCAGCATTTCGTTTGTTATCCCGTCTTTTCCGGGAGATTTCCTTTTCTTTAGTTCCCCTTTTCCATTTCGCGCATTGTTAGTTTGGCCATCATGTGCTCTTCAGGAGCCGTATTCATATTTTCGTGTCCCTTTAGCTCTTCGCTAATGTCTGTATGCTTATCTGCAGGGACCTCGATGTGGTTTGCTCTGGAATAGTGATCGACAACGCACAGAGTTCAAATGTGTGATTCCTGGATGTTTGAATGGACTTTTCTCTTGTCAATTGATCTCTATCTTTTACTTGTTTTCTTTCTTTACACTTGTTTCAGACTTAATCAGAACTAGATTGTGTTCAAAGCAGTGGTGTAACTGCAGTGTGAGAGTTCCATCAATCAATCAGGTCCTCAACAAATACTCGCTAAGTCTTCCTATCATGAGTTATCTGAGCTAATTCTGTCCACATCTTGCCTGCTGCCTTGACATTTGCATCCAACTCCCTATTCCATGAGTGTCTCGGTTTTCCTCTATTTCTTTTGTGCTGTGGATTCAAGAACAGAGTTTATCTGGTGGTAATGTTATCAACTGGTTTCCGTAATGCATGGCCTATCCATCGCCATCGCTTCCTCCATATTTCAAGCTCCACTGGTATTAGTCCCATTTTTTCCTATCAGCTCCATGATGGTGATCTTGTCGTACCATTTCCAGCATTGTATTCTATGCAGGCAACCATTTATGGAAATCTTTACCTTTTTCGTAAGTACCTGTGTCGTCCAATATGCAATATGTCCAATAGAGCAAATTTTTCATTTCTTCTTTGTTCATTCTCATTCTCCCACTGCCAAGCCCTGAAAGGGCTTAAGTAGCAGAATGTAGTCCAGAGAATGGAATGCGTTATATCTTAGTTTACAGCTTGGCTACGATATTTGCACCTTTCAGTCCAACACATCCAACTTCAGCAAGCATTTTTTGAGTACCGTTTTAGCATTCCCTCTTCGATCCCTTCTCCTTAGCCAGTCTGCCCTGCTGCAGCCTGTTATCCAGGATCACCGGGTGGAGATGTAGAAGGGTCTTGGCAGCTATGGTTCGCTGGCCCTGACACTAGCAGTCAGCTATGGGGCGCTGACCACTGCAGCTCATGCGCTGCTCAGCATCTTGATCCCGTATTTTTCATTTGAGTTATAGATTTTTATTTTGGTAGTGATTTTCTTTTGACTTCCACAAGATGCCCTTGGGCAAAAATAAATGGAATTCTCGTTACACAATAGACTCAATTTTCAGCAATGCTTAACACATGAATAAAGAAAATTTAAAGTATTTATATATAACAGTTGTAACCCTCTCTGACCTCTGCATTATAAGACCCATCAATGCTGGGTGGCTAATTTAGGTACTTTGCCCACCCAGGGGATAATTACACCTCTGGTTTTTAGTTTGGAAACAAGGTGAAATAGTAAACAGAAAAGCAACACAGATCACAAAGACAATTATTTTTCAATGCTCTAAAAACATAAATACAGAAACCATTATGTATAATGTCAAAAATAAACTACATTATGATAGGTTTGGCCCACATACAACCAGTGGAAGTGAAATACCAAAACTTAGATATGCCGATGGAGATCAAGATGATGAGCTGCGACTCAAAGTTGACTGCTAGCGTCAGGCCAGTGAACCAGAGCTGCCAAGACCCTTCTACACTTCCATGCAGTGATCCTGGATAACAGGCTGCAACAGAGCAGACTGGCTAAGGAGAAGGTATTGAAAAGGGGGAGGCTAACCCGGTACCCAAAAATGCTTGATGAAGTCGCATGTGCCGGACCAGAAGGTGTAAATATGACAGTCACGCTGTATTTGCTGCTTGCAAAGCCCTTTTCAGGGCTTGGTAGCAGGATTTTGAAAATGAACGAAGAAGAAAAAGAAGATATGCTGATAACATTATCCTCAAGGAGCACTGAGGTACTAGCACACATGATCTGTCTGTTAAAATGAAGCAGAGAAGATCAAAATCGCAACTTGAACATCAATAAAACCAAGATAGCGACCACGTTGGAATATCTTGACATCATAATAAGCAACAATGGAGACTGCTAAAAATAAACCAGAAGAAGAATGTCCCGGCTGCGTAGAGACTTAATAAAATGAGGAACAAATAGCAGAACACTAACAAATAAACAGACATAAAAATCCTGAGCACATTCATCTTTCCTGTAGCACAGATATGAAACAAGGACAAACACTAAGGAAAGACAATTGAATCCTTTGAGCTAAAATGATATAGTCCTGAGAATTTCATTAATAGCAGAAAAAGAAACATATAAATGTCCTAAACGAGCTAAATATAGAAAAAATTTGGCTCGTATACAACATTATGTCTCATCATCATCATGTAACATGTCCTTTATAGAATGTCGCTCCCATCTCTGTCTGAAAGCTGAAAGTCTTTCCCTTGCCAAAACTCCAGCCTCCGCCACAGTCACACCCAGGCATTCCTTGATATCTTGGTGCCATCATCTTCTTGGTCTACCCGTGTCTCGCACCGTTACCTTCCATCACTGTTCGCTCAACACCGTTGCGTTCTTGATGTGACCAAAGTATTAAAATTTTCTGGCCAAAATGGAATTGATAAACTCTTGCCGAATATCTATATTTGTCTTTTTCTCCATTCAGGGTATTCTGAGGATCTTTCTGTAACATTTTGATTAGAAGGATTTGATTCTTTATCTATAAAATTTTGGTAATCACCCATGATTCGTAGCCATATGCTGCCACAAGAAAAAACACAGGCTCTCAAGACTTTCACTTTTGTCACTTTGTTGGTGCTGTGCCATAATTTTGTCAGGCTGTTCGGCCTCTGCATAGCCATAGCCTGATTTCTTTCGAGCAGTCGCCATTTTTGTCAATTCTGGATCCCAGATATAAAAAATGCGTGACCTGATCTATTTTCTCACCACCCACTGTAAATTTATGTTTACATTATGTCTAAGAAACTAAAATACTTTGGCAACAGAATATGCCACAAGGTATGCAAACAAGGGTACTAGAGGGCAGACTCAGATCAAATAGAAGATGATGAATATAAGACATCTTGGATGTGCAGCAGATGATAAGAGAGGCTGGCAAAAGTTCAAGAGTTTTACAAGATGAGTGTTATGAGAGCAATGATCTGCAAAGGACATGCTACGCGACAATGACTCTCAAAACATATACATTTTAGAATACTGGTATTCAAATAGGCACTTGAATGTCTATTGCCAGGTAGCCGAAGACTATCAGCTATCTTAAGTACGTATTTTAAACTTCCTGCAGCTTACTAGGCCTTAGGAAAGTTACAAATAATTTGGGTAGATTTTTAACCGGAATATTTTGAATATTGTCCGGGAAGCGGCCATTTAGCTTACTCTTTTCGATCTCTAACTGCCAATGAATTTTTATTGTGATTGACGCTGAACATGGGAGTCCGATCTCACTACCCAGAGATCAAGGGAATTTTTATCAGAAGATCCACGTGAACAAATATCCCGGCCTTCACCGTGATTCGAACCCATGAACTCTGGCACCCGAGGCGGACACCTTACCTCGAGACCACTGAGCCTCTCATCATGTAGCATGTCCTTTGTAGAACATCGCTCCCTTCACAGTCTGTCTGAAAGAAACTCGTTGCCTTGCCAAAACACCAGCCTCCGCCACTGTCATACTCAGGCATTCCTCGATATCTTGGTGCCATCGTCTTCTTGGTCTACCCCTTCCTCTTTTGCCTGGCACCATACCTTCCGTCACCATTCTCTCAAGACCGTTGTGTCTCTTGATGTGACCAAAGTACTTGCATTTTCTAGCCAAAATGGAATTGATAAACCAGTTCTCCTCTATGCTCAACTCTTGCCGAATGTCTACATTTGTACTTTTCTCTGTCAAGGGTATTCTGAGGATCTTTCTGTAACATTTTGACTCAAGGATTCGATTCTTTGTCTAGAAGTTTTGGTAATCGTCCATGCTTCACAGCCATAAGCTGCCACAGGAAAAACACAGGCTCTAAAGACTTTTACTTTTATCGTTTTGTTGGTGCACTGCCATAATTTCTTCAGGCTGTTCAGTCTCTGCATTGCCATAGCTAGTCTTCTTCTGATTTCTTTCTAGCAGTTGTCATTTTTGTCAATTCTGGAGCCCAGATATTCAAAATGTGTGACCTGATCTATTTCCTCACCACCCACTGTAAATTTATGTTGACATTGTGTTTTGTCGGTGGTCATTAACTTTGTTTTGTTTATGTTTATGAACAGATTTTGATCGTTACTATGTCCATTAACGGCTGAAAGTAGCTGCTCTAGCCCTTCTGCACTTCATGATAGAATCACTGTGTCATCTGCGTATCGTAACTCTGGAATCTCGTACCCCCAATCGTAAATGGGTTGAAACTTTCAATGTTCTCATCTTCTCAAACATTTCTCATTATACATTCCGCATATATGTTGTACAGATAAGGTGAGAAGATACATCCCTGTCGGACTCCTTTTTGTACTGCAAACCAATCTGATGTTTGCCCAGATACTCGGACAGCGGCTTGTTGATCTTGGTATAATGTTTCAATGAGATGGACTATATGCAAAGGAAACCCCATTTCCTTCATGATTCTCCACAGATTTTGAAGTTTTACTATGTCGAAGGCCTTAGTGTAATCAATGAAACATGTGTACAGGTCTACATTAAACTCTCTACATTTTTCATAGATATTCCTTAAATTGAATATGTGGTCCCGGGTCCCTCTGATTTCTTCCATGCTTCTGGCCACTCTGGGCTGTTCCATATCTGTTTGCACAGCTTGTGATAGACTCGAGCACATGCCTCCCCTCCTGCTTGTATTAGCTCTGCTGGGATATCATCGCATCCTGGGGACTTTCCCTTTTTCAGGCTTTTAATTGCAGAGCATACTTCTTCCAATGTTGGTTCAGGTTCTTTCTCATCCTTTGGTAGGATTGTAACTGAGCGCTTTGTGCTATCTCCATACATGGTTCTGCAGTACTCTCTCCATCTGTTCTGTATGTCTTTGGTTTCTGTTAATGTGTTATCCTCTCTGTCATCGATGACATGTGGAACCAGAGAGAATTCCCTTGTCAATGTTCTTATTGCTTTAAATGCATCTCTTTCTCTGCCTTGTTGTTGTAGGTTTTCTATATCCTTATACGTTTCTATGTATCTTCTTTTATCTTTTCTTATTTCTCTTCTAACATTTCTTGCGCAGTTTTTATATGCTGTGTTGGTCCCCTTACTTCCCATTTGTTTTAATTGTTGCCTTTCTGCAATGAGTTTCTGTGTTTCATCTGTTTAATAGCTCTGTGTCTTGTGCAATATCTTTGGAATCATTTCTTTTGCTGTCGAGATCAAAATGTCCCTTGCGTACGATGTCAACTCCTCAGATGTCATCTCTTCCTGTACAGCAAGTAATGCCTCAAATTTGTTTTCTACTTTGATGTTGTATTCAGTAGGTATTGCTGATACATCAAAGCGTATTGGCTGGCAACCTTTGTTGATCCTACGTATTCTTGTTTGGAAAACTGCAAACAGTAATTCATGGTCCGTATCGCAGTCTGCTTCTGGCAGGGTTTTTGTCGCCAGCACATTTGATCTCCATCTTTGTTGCACTAGGATGTAATCTATTTGGTTTCTGCTGTTGCCATCACATGAGGTCCATGTGTATAGTCTACGTGGATGTTGTTTGAAGAAGGTGTTGGCAATGGATAGGTTGTTTTCCGTGCAAAATTCAACCAGTTTTTCTCCTCGCTCATTTCTGTGTCCCAAACCAAAAGGTCCTCGAACAATTCTCTCCTCTTCGGCTCTTTCCTCTCCGACTTTTGCATCGAAATTGCCAATGATGACCAAGATGTCTCTTTTTTCAACTTTTTCCATCTCTTCTTGCAAGGTGTTATAGAAATCATCAATTTCACAATCGTCTGCTGCTGATGTTGGTGCATACACTTGAATTATTGTTAAATTTCTAGTCTTTTTCTTTAGTCTGATTACAATTATTAGGTCGTTGACTGGATTGTAACCGAGTAGTGAAGGTGCTGTCTTCTTTGACAGAATAAAGCCGACCCCGCTTTTTCTACCCTTGTCCGTCCCAGAGTATATAAATGTTTCTCCTGAGGAGCTGGTACAGTGCCCTTGACCGGCCCATCTATGCTCAGAGACTCCAAGAATCTCTATCTTGGTTCTCTTCATTTCTCTTCCAATCGTGAACAACTTGCCCTGACATTCCAGGTGCCTATTGTTAGTTTTGTTTTTAGTCCAATTTCAGAGTTGTCCACTGTAATGCAGTCAGACTTTAGGCCGTCATCTCTATTACTTGTACTGACTCTGAAATCGGCCTATTCCCCAGTTGATGTTGATGATCTGCCTGGCCTGAGGGCCTCACCATCAGATCTTTGAGTTTCGTTTCTCTCGACTGTCATAAGTTTCTTGGCATTTTACATCCAGTAGTTTGCCATTGCTTTCTGGACGTTGTTCTGGACGTTGTTCTGGCCGCTTACCAACTATGGTCTCTGGTGCGCCCTTAGCCCGATACCAGGCATTTCCAGCTCCCACTTTCAGAGTCATTGTCGCACAGGTCGATCTTCTGCCTCATCCACCAGCAGCTGTGTGTACTTGTCAGGGGTGGACTCCCCTTCTTGTCATTGTCACCGTGAGGTACTATCTCTTACACACTTCTGCCCTAGCCCCCTACTAATAAAAATTGATAGTTAAATAGTGAGCACTGCAGAACCTGTGCAGTTACGGATATCATTGAGGTGTTGTCGGAAACACTCACGCAGTTTCATACCAGTCTCCCCATCCATACATCTATAGGCATCTCAGTCTTTGCAGACCATGCACATGGCACTCTGTGAGAAGCCTCTCAAGGTGCAAGCCTGGGCACTGAATATGGAGACCCTCGGCTGCCAAAACTGCAGGATCCCCCTCTTGGCCTCGCTGCGGTAATCTAAAGGAATGCAAAGCATGACAATTTGACATCAGCTCAGCTGCAGGAGCTGCCGGAATGAGTTCGCAATTTTGAAACCATCCACCCTAGGTGCTACCACTCAAAATTTTCTGTCTGGGTTTACTCCCGTAGCCCTACCCTCTCCCGAGGTTTCCACAAAGCAGTGGAGTCGTTGCCCGCAGATGCTAGTTACTTGAGACATCTGATGATACTCTCATCGTCCCAAGACTAGCCAGCACTCTCTTGGATGTGGGTTTAAAATCAGTTTTGTGGTTTGTTTGTTTTTTTTGTTTTTTTTATTTGTGCTTTCGCCTTATTTATATATTCCCCAAGACGGTGTGCGTTGCACTGTGGTTTTGATTTTGCGCCTGTCGGCCCAGTGCATCCGACTTCAGCATGCATTTTATGCAAGGGTCTGCTTCCTCCTGCATTTTCTAAGGGTAACGGCCGGTGCTGTGATCGGGATTGAACCCAGCACCTTCGGATTGTGAGCCGTGTCACTTAACCACTAGCCCACGCCGTCCCCCATTTTGTGGATTTAAAATCAGAGTTCCTCCTCTCCTATACGAACTGCCTGAACAGGCTAACGAACTTCATCTACCCGGGCTTAGAGTCAGAGTTTACCTTCTCTTAGATTGGCTGCCAACCAAGGCTAATGAGCCCAATCTGCCCGCCCATTTATACCGCCGGGTACTCGGTCGCACCCCACAGCAGTCTCATTGCACACTGGCGGCAGATAATAGAATTACATGTGAATTCCTTTTTGATGAAGAACTCTGCTTTGGGAAAGGTAATGGAGCGAGAGAGAGTGACATGAGGGCAGGTAATACGGCCACATATATTTTTGCATGGCCTGGTGCCTGGAAGTCTATGAGGGCTGGTGTGTAGGCGACTACTGACCAGCAAGTCCCTCAGGTATCTGTCCCATTTGTAGGCGACAAGGGGAGGATTGGGAAAAACTTTACGAGTGGCAGGATCAGAGTGAAGAATAGGGAGTTGGCGGAATAAGATATCAGGGACAGAGGCGCAATCAGGGTGTGATTAGTGAAAACAAGTTTCACACGGTTAGAGGGAGGGCAGTGAGTGGGAGTGAGGGAGTCGTGACGGGAGATATAGAGAACCCGCTAGAGGGCGGAGGAGAGAGTGGTCTCAGGGTAGAGTTGCTAGTAGAAGATGTCAAGCATCTCGTGTGCCTTGAGAAGGAAGTCGTCGTCATTCGGACAGAGGCGGAGGAGAAAGGAAGCAAATCGCGGCAATATTGAGGATGGGAGGAAGCGTAGAGGAGGTAGTTGTGGACGTCACTGGGTGATGAAGGATGCACCACACCATGAAAGGCATGAGCTTGGGCATTCTGTTATTCAAACGCTGTAAACAATTAAAAAACCCTGGCCCAGCTTCCTCATCTGTGCACTAAAGGGCAACCAATTTACAAGTACACATGGGTGGCAGAGGGAGCGGTGCAGCTGGACAGAAGTAGTAAAACCAACGACCCTGCTGAAGCCTGGCCCGTTGATCGCAATAGAGATGGCCAATGCCAACCCCAGAACCAACAGTCCAGACCCCTCCAGCACGACGCGATGTGGCAACTTTGGGGAACATGAACATTCCAATCGTCCGCTGGCCACTTTGTGACAAAAATACATGACTGGAATGAGAACCTGGTGGTCTACAGACTCTGCAGAGGCTTCTAAACCAGTATAAAGATGCTGAGTTATATACTTTTCTTTGCAATTCCTTTTATCAGATGCTCACTGTATACAGGCTGGGACTGAGTCACTCACTCATCATGTCCATGGACAGTTGATGGAGGGGGGCTTTGTCACTTAAGCAGACTACCTACCTATCTACATAGCTACATGGTCCAAGTTATGTTAATACTTTATTTCTCTTTTTTCTTAGAACTCAATTTTGTTGTTGTTGACCTTCAAGTGAATCATCTGATCGCACTTGTTATCGCCTTCTGTACACTTACCAGCATGCAACAGGCAGATTAGTTAAAGTGCTTACCTCTCACTGTAAAACTGACCAAGTACCTGGCCTATCCTAGTTATGTCATGAACCAGTTTTCTCCGCTATAAATGCGTATCTGACTGTGCTAGATAAGGCCAGGCAACCAAGGAAACTAGCTATTCATTTCACTATCAATACTTGAGACCCTGTACAATTAAGGAAGTGTCACAATCTAAATTTCACCCATGTGTGGTATATTAGGAATATGATGTTAGTCCCACATTTATCTAGAGGTGATGTGGTCAATTTCAAACAAAGATGCCTTAACTTTCCTAGATTATTCTGGTACTCAATTTTTTAGGCTGGGTGGACCCCAGAACCGTTTTCTATTGGGAAAAACTCCCATCAATTTGGTACCGAACCACAATTGCTTTAATATTTTATTTCAAGTGTCATAGCAGTCTTCAAACACAGGTATTGTTATATTGTATGTTGCTACCATTCTCTACAAAGACTTCTTTGTAAACATTGTTAGCTTTTATGTATGATGTTAACTTTTTTTCCCTCAAAGATGACACCATCGTTACGAATTCTTTGTTGGAAATTTATTTTTAGAATGTCAACGATTTGTGCGCTTTGTCAACACTTTCTATACAATGTTATTTTTATACTCGTACACCATCTTTTTTCATTATGTTAATGTTTTCTTTCTGCATAGTGTTAATTGTTTCTGTACAATGTTAACTCTCTTTCTGTACAATGTTAACCCTTTCTGTGCAGGCTTAACTCTTTATGTGTAATGTTCAAATTTTATGTACAATATAAATATTTAAAAACAAAAAACCTTTTCATTAAATTATAAACTTTTACTGTAGCTGTTGTACACGGATAACTCTTTCTACCAAATGTTATTGCACTATGTCCTACGATCACTGCATATGTTTAATGTTAACTTATTTTATGTAATATCAATGCCTCTTTCTGTATACAATGTTATCTCCTGGTATAATTACAGTATTAACTCTGACATGTTGCCGTAGTACTTATGCCTTCCCATGAAATATTCTACCATCTCTCTCCCTCTCCTTTTTTAAATTGTTGATTATTCAACATTAGCTCAAAACTTGATCCAGCTAGACAGAACAAATTCAGTAACATGATAGGAAACAGACCTACACATCACCTGGGACTGTTAATGGAAAAGCTGAGAAATTGTATCACTATTTCAAAAATATAAAATGCAACAAATGCAGTGGATTAGTGATGACACGATAAATCATCTGGCAATAAGGTGACCATTCAAAGGCAGTGGCCTGCTCAATAAGATGCACTATACTAGCCAAGGAAACAAAGAGTAATCCAGCATGGAAACAAAGTGCAAGTAATCCAGCAAGGAAGCAAAGATTAATTCAAATCCAGGAAACAAAGAGTAAGTAATCCAGTAAGAAAACAAAGTAATCCAGCAAAGAGTAATTAATCCACAATGGAAACAAAGAGTAATCCAGCAAGCAAACAAAGAGTAAGTAATTCAGCAAGGAACCTAAGAGTAATTCAGCAAGGAAACAGAGTAATCCAGCAAGGAAACAGAGTAATCCAGCAAGGAAACAAAGAGTAATCCAGCAAGGAAACAAAGAGTAATCCAGCAAGGAAACAAATAGTAATCCAGCAAGGAAACAAATAGTAATCCAGCAAGGAAACAAAGAGTAATCCAGCAAGGAAACAAATAGTAATCCAGCAAGGAAACAAAGAGTATTCCAGCAAGGAAACAAAGAGTAATCCAGCAAGGAAACAAATAGTAATCCAGCAAGGAAACAAAGAGTAATCCAGAAAGGAAACAAATAGTAATCCAGCAAGGAAACAAAGAGTAATCCAGCAAGGAAACAAATAGTAATCCAGCAAGGAAACAAAGAGTAATCCAGCAAGGAAACAAATAGTAATCCAGCAAGGAAACAAGGAGTAATCCAGCACGGATGCAAATGGTCACTTCATCTGACAAAAGTATCTATCACTTCATCCCAGAAAGCAGTTTCTTTACTAATCTTATATAAAACACACAAAATTGCTTCTTTTCCTTACTACATCTTAATAGTCTGCATTGAAGATTTATTCCTCTACTTTCTATATCCTATATTGACTATCTGTGTGGCGTGTGTTTTTTATCTGAGTTATTCATTAACAAACATTTTTAACTTTCTAATTTTAAATTTGGTTTTGTGCGCATATTTTGTATTTGACTTTGGCTTCAAAAGAGGTCCCCAATTTGGGAAAGGTTAGGAACCAGTGTTCTATTTTGACAAACTAGTTGACCAGGTCACACATCTATTTAACATTTTTGTTCCATATTTATTTCTGAGAACTATGGTTGTAAGGAACATGTGGCAAAGCTGTAAGGGTTACTAGTTTGTTAGTCTCTTGACAAGGTTGAAACCCGACACGGCCTCAAGGTATTTATATTGAAAGTAAAATACAACTTAGATTACACTGCAGCTATCAGGGTAAACAGCCTTGATTCCTCGGTGATATACATTCTCCAGCAGACCCTAGAAATGAGGAATACTGAATAATGATATTATGTGTACATGTGTATGTATAGTAGTGACAGATCCCTTTGCGGATCCTGGAGTCTCTTTTCTTCAAGCTTCAGGGAAAGTATGAGACCCCCACAACTGTATTATGCCTATAATAAAAATAGTGACTATTGAGGGTTGTGCATGGGGTTAGTCACCCCATCCTGCAAAACAAAGTGTCACAAAAACCATCCAAAGGGAATATGTGGAAACCCCGAGGCAACAAGTTGTAAACAAAGAATGTTTGTTCATGACAACGATCACAAGACCAGTATTTATATGCACTCGGATAACATATATAATGAGCAACAGAAAAGAAAGTGAAGTAATGGACAGCCCAGAATATGAAAACCAGACCTACAAGTGATAGAAGCGAATTACCATAAAAGAGAGATGAGTTTAGGTACTAGACCAGTGAGACACCCCAAAAAAAGTGTCACAATTGGTGATGGTGTTGTTTTGAAAGCCTATAATGAGTAGGCTTGCTCTTTTGTGCGCTCTGAAAAGGACGTTAAGTGGCGGGTTGCAGTAGCTTTCCTCACATCCCAAGTGTGCTGATGAAGGTGGATCGGGGTCCTCCAGGCAATTGTGCTATGCTTGGCTTCATCTGCGTGTTGCTCATTCTTAGTTCTTAGTCGACCTGTACTTCTACAGGGGCAGATGCTCCTGTGCAGGTCTCAGCTCTGGTATGAGCTGAATGTAGCCGGGAGAAGGGTTTCCAGCATAGCAGGCTAGGCTCGAGCAACTTAATACTCTGCTGCGTTGAAACAAGCACTTACAGAGGGTGGTTAACCGATATGCGAGTCAATCTTAATAGACTCAAACACTATAGCAAAGTTGACCCGCAGCCTGTTGGGCACCATCTATGTTGTCCTGAACAAACCACTCAGCCATGGCCAGTGTTACGCCATGTCACACAGTTAGTCGGCTCTTAGACATGCTCTCTATGAGGCAGTTGTGCTATTCTTGTCCTTGTCACACACAAAGACACTGTCAGACCACTCGGGATTCCTTCTGTAAAGGGTTGTGTTGCTCATTATTACAGGGATAATGTCGATCCCTCAAAACGTTTGCCAGGCTGCCATGAAAACAGCCTGTTTCCAGAGAGAGCTACGAAAAAGCCGAGATGAGGGTCTTGGCCAGTATAATTTGTCTGACCCTGACTAACAATGTCTGATAAGTATGTTGTGAACCAAGTCCTCAATCCCTAGAACACGCACTTCCCGATAATATACTGACAAAATGTATTCCATCAGTAAACAATGTACTCCCTGTGTGAACAATGTATTCCATTTGTTAGCAATGTAGTTCTATTAAGAACAATGTATTCACTTTATAAATCATGTATTACCTCTGTGAAGTATGTAATCCCTCAATGAAAGATGTATTCCCCTAAAAGTAATCAGTTTGTACAAGTCCTATGAAGAAGCTATGCAGGTCTAATGATCATGGCCAGATTTACCATGTACCACCATATGCCAGAATATCTTTTATTCTTGTTTTTGATTAAATTTATATAATATTAATATTTTTGTCTGTGGACAAGCTTCTCTTGGGCTTGTGGTTTTCTACATTATTATTCTGTCTTTTAATTGTTTGAAAAATAGTAGAAAATAAAAAGCTGAAGTATGTAAGGGAGAGAAAGAGTGAAAAATAGATGAAAAAAAGATAGATAATAAATAGATGAGAAAGACAATGTATATATGACAGATACTATTATCTCCATAAGTGATACTATTGCGCCAGGTGGTACGGTTATGTGGAAATATCTCCCAGCAGGCGACATCAATATTGAAGCATTTCAGATGAATTTTCAAGGAGTTTTTGTAGCGTTTCTTCTGTCACTATGGGGAGCGTCTGCCTGCCTGCTTTGAGATCACCATAACAGCTGCTTGTGAATGCCCTTATCTGACATGCAAACATGTCTAGTTCACCTTAGCTGAGTTATTTTCAGAAGTGTATGGATGCTCAACATGTTAGTTTTGCCAAGAATCTCAGAGTTATGCACTTTGTAAGAGAGTATAGCCATCACGGAGACTCAGCGAAAGCCAGGCTGCCCTCAAAACTTTTTTTTCTTTCTCTCTTTCCTTCTCTCTCTCTCCTCCCCTATTTTCCTTTTCAAATTAGCACGCACGACATTTCCACAGCCTTGTACGTGTGCCTTGAATGTAGCAGGGTATGCCGTTCCAGGATTGGTCTTTACAGCCACAGGAGAACACATTTTGCAGCAATAGTAGGATGCTGTCGCCATCTTTGCTTGCGATGGGCAACTATAATTATTATTATAAGACAGATACAATTATATAAGATTAGACCTGACTGGATAAGATAATATTGGATTGGGTTGGATTGGAAAAGATATAAGATTAGATTACATTAGATTAGATTGGATTAGATTAAGATTACATTATATTAAGATCTAGATTTGATTAGATTAGATTACGATTTAGATTAGATTAAATTAAGATTTACATTACATTATATTAAGATTTAGATTTAGATTATATTAGATTAAGATTTACATAACATTATATTAAGATTTAGATTAGATTAGATTAGATTAAGACTTAGATTAGATTAGATTAAGATTTAGATTACATTATATTAAGATTTAGATTAAGATTATATTAGATTAAGATTTAGATTACATTATATTAAGATTTTGATTTAGATTATATTAGATTAAGATTTAGATTACATTATATTAAGATTTAGATTTAAATTTAGATTAAGATTTAAATTACATTATATTAAGATTTAAATTACATTATATTAAGATTTAGATTACATTATATTAAGATTTAGATTATATTAGATTAAGATTTAGATTACATTATATTAAGATTTAGATTTAAATTTAGATTAAGATTTAAATTACATTATATTAAGATTTAGATTATATTAGATTAAGATTTAGATTACATTATATTAAGATTTAAATTTAGATTAGATACATTCCTGTTATAGTGAACATCATACAGATAAAGGCACGCATAGCACAACCGCCTGGAGGACTGAGGTCCACCTTCATCAGCACTCTTGAAATATGAAAGGTACTACAACCAGCCACATAACGTCCATTTTTGGGTGCATGAAAGAGTAAAGTTACTCATTGTGGGAATTTAACAACAATAATAACATTAGATGAAATTAGGAAATGAGATGAGAAAAATGAAGGTAGATGAGAAGATAAAATAGGTAATATAGATATGATTGATAGATGGATGGATGATGGATGGATGGGTGGGTGGATGGATGGATGGATGGGTGGGTGGATGGATGGGTGAGTGGATGGATGGGTGCGTGAGTGGGTGGGTGAGGGATGGGTGGGTGAGTGGATTGATGGATGGGTGAGTGGATGGATGGGTGAGGGATGGGTGGGTGGGTGAGTAGATGGATGGATGGGTGAGTGGATGGATGGGTGAGTGGATGGATGGGTGCGTGAGTGGGTGGGTGAGGGATGGGTGGGTGAGTGGGTGGGTGGGTAAGTGGATGGATGGATGGGTGAGGGATGGGTGGGTGAGTGGATGGATGGGTGAGTGGATGGATGGGTGAGTGGATGGATGGGTGAGTGAGTGGGTGGGTGAGGGATAGGTGGGTGAGTGGGTGGGTGGGGGAGTGGGTGGATGGATGGGTGCATGAGTGGGTGGGTGAGTAGATGGATGGGTGGGTGAGGGATGGGTGGGGGAGTGAGTGGATGGATTGATGGGTGGGTGAGGGATGGATGGGTGCGTGAGTGGATGGATGGATGAGTGCGTGAGTGGGTGGGTGAGTGGATGGATTGATGGGTGGGTGAGGGATGGATGGGTGCGTGAGTGGGTGGGTGAGTGGATGGATGCGTGAGTGGGTGGGTGAGTGGATGGATTGATGGGTGGGTGAGGGATGGATGGGTGCGTGAGTGGGTGGGTGAGTGGATGGATGGACTGACTGATCTTGGAGATATGAAGGGACCTGATAATTTGTCTACTCATCTTGGAGATATGAGGGGACCTAATCATTGTGTGTCTACTCATCTTGGAGACATGAGGGGACATAATCATTGCATGTCTTCCCATTTTGGACGACATGAGGGAATCTAATCATTGTGTGTCTAATATTGGAGACATTAGGGGACCTAATAATTGTCTATCTACTCATCTTGGATACATGACCTATTCATTGTGTGTCTACCCATTTTGGAGACATGAAGGGACCTAATCATTGTGTGTCTATTCATCTTGAAGACACGAGGGGACCTAATCATTGTGTGTCTGCTTATCTTGGAGGCACGAAGGGACCTAATCATTGTATGTCTACTCATCTTGGAGACATGATGGGACCTAATCATTGTGTGTCTACTCATCTTGGAGACATGAGGGGACCTAATAATTGTGTGTCTACTCATCTTGGAGACATGAGGGGACCTAATCATTGTGTGTCTGCTTATCTTGGAGGCACGAAGGGACCTAATCATTGTATTTCTACTCATCTTGGAGACATGAGGAGACCTAATAATTGTGTGTCAACTCATCTTGGAGACATGAGGGGACATATTCATTGCCTATCTTCCCATCAGTGGCGTAATAAAATGAGGCGGTCACAGTTGCCAGTCAGGATAGGTTGTGTGGTGTATTTTACCATGATACTTCTAATCTGATAGTCCCAGTTGACCCAGGTAGAATTAGTACCTGACATACAATTAGAAAGTAGAATGCAACAAGGAATGTCATTAGTCAAGTGAACTCACAAAAAGCTGAGATATCATAAAACTAACATGAATGCATGGAATGCATTGCCACAGAAAGTAGTGTAGGCAGAGATAATTAATGCATTTAAGAATAGATTGAATGCTAATAGCTTTAGAGGAAGAAAATGTAAATGAAGCCGGTTGTATACAGACTTTGCAGAGTCTTCTAAACGAGTATAAAGATGTTAAGTTAAGTTAAGTCAACACTTCTTCCCAGATAGCAGTGTCTATTGAACGACAGACCTTTTCCCTTAACCCATACTGTAGTGCTCTGCTTATTCAAATAGATAGGGATAGAGCTTGATTTTAAAGTGGAATTCAGTTATTGTATAAGCTTTTCTTTAACTTGACATACCCTGATCATTGTCAGTGACTGTTGTCTGTTTGCATGGACTTCTATTTCTCCTATTTTATAAAACTTCCCCATAACCTAGAGAGGTGAAATATTATACACATCATCTACTAGCAAAACATTTTGACGAATCCTCGAATGACCTACCAAAAACAAATTTGCTACCACAAGCCGCTGTGAATGGCTTATAGATTTACCCGTTACGGCTTTGTCAGAGCCAAGTATGGCGGTATAGTTAGAAACGAATCTAAAAAAAGACTAATCATGTCAAAATACTAACTTAATTTGTGAAATTCAACAGGAAATGACTTCTCCAAATCAAAACGTTATTGCACGTGTTGATATTGTTGTCAATAGAAACATATTTTTAATTTAAAATGTTTCGAAGATGTATAAAATTGTTTACAATGGCAACCAGCGAACGATTCACAAACAGCACTCACATATCTAGCCAAACTGATGAACAAGCAAGGAAATTGTTTCAGAAGATGTCTGATAGATTTAGTGGCATCGAAGATAGCGTGGACAGTGATTTTAATGATTTTGATAACGATAACAGCAATGGTAGTAGTAATGACCACAGTGATTATAGTGAGGATGAACAGACAGCAAATCTTGGCCCTTTAAAGCGCCATAAAGTTACCAAGGGGGACTCAGTGGTGCACCCTGAAAAGGGCGTTAAGTTGCAGGTTGCAGTAGCTTTCCTCACATCCAGAGCATGCTGATGAAGATAAACCGGGGTCTTCCAGGCGGTTCTGCTATGTTTGGCTTCATGTGCGTGGCATTCACCACTACGGAGATCACGTCGACCTCTCACCTCGTTAGCCGGCTGCCATGAAAACAGCCCATTTTCAGGGTGCGCTACTAGGAAGCCGAGGTGAGGGTCTTGATCAGTATGTTTTGTCTGACCCTGACTAACATGTCTGATCAGGATATTTTGCCTGACCCTGACTAACATGTCTGATCAGGATATTTTGCCTGACCCTGACTAACATGTCTGATCAGGATATTTTGTCTGATTAGACGTTAGTCTCCCTCCCCTCATTCTATCTTTAAAATAAATCTGTTGAAAATTGAGAAAACTACAGCTGAAATGATAGACTCGCTTCTAGACGCAAAATGTAAATATAAATTAGTGTAATCTGACCACAGAGTGTTTTATGTGTTTTCCGAGATAACATTTGCTGACCTCCTTCGGTGAGGTGAGGTGAGGTGTTGGCCAGAATAGCACAGATAATAGCAGCGCTTGCACGGATTAACAAAATCTGGCAAGATAAACGGTTAGTACTATGCATGAAAATCAGATTAATGCGTACACTAGTCTTGTCAATATTCCTCTATTCTTGTGAGACATGGACAGTTACAGCTGACCTTCAACGAAGGATACATGCCTTGGAGATGAGATGTTTCCGAAGACTTTTAAACGTCACGTACAAAGATCGAGTTACAAATGAGGAAATACGAGATAGAATTACTACAGCAATAGGGCCTTTTGAAGACCGTTTGGCAACTGTCAAAAAGAAGGAAATTCGCTTGGTACGGTCACATATCGAGATCAAATAGTCTTGCAAATACAATCCTCCACGGAAAGGTGCAAGGCAGACGATGAAGAGACCGTCCCAAAAAAGAAATGAGAGAACAACATAAAAGAATGGATCAATCTTCGACCAGAAGAGTCACAGGCAGCGGCATCTGACAGAGAAGGGTGGCGTGGCGTTGTCAGGATGTCTTTATGTGTGCCCCAACGACCTCATCGGTTACGGGATGACGTGACCTGACCTGATAATCTTTTAAACCAGTATAAAGACGTTAAGATTAGAAACCTCTGCATAAACTGACGCTGGAAGGCACACGCAGGACAAAAAGCGGAAAGATCTACCCTTTTTGCAATAATCACAACTAGTTAGCCGTACAGAACATCTGCTGGTCATTTTTCAGTTTTTATCGTCTCACTTTCTACCAGGTTGCAACCCAGTGTCGCGGTATGTATTTGTCTTTTATCGTCTCACTTTCTACCAGGTTGCAACCCAGTGTCGCGGTATGTATTTGTCTTTCGCCTCTCTCGTGGCCTGAGTCCAACATTTCTCCATTTTACGGCAGGTCTCGTTTACGCCGTCTATCCATCTTTTCCTCGGCCTTCCTCTTGTCCTTCTTCCTGATGTGTATAGATAAATGTACAGTCATTCACATGTTTAGATCCAATATGGAACATAATTACAGAATGGGCGAGAACAATATTAGAATGATACATAAGGAAAGGGACCTAGGGGTTATAATAGAGCACATAGGAAAAATGAATGAGCAAGTCCAGGTAGCAGTGAATAAGGCAAATGCAATGTTAGGTAAGATAAAAAGAAATATTAAACATAGGAGTAAGGAGGTGATTGTCAAACTGTATAAAGCATTAGTTAGATCTAGATTGGAGTACTGTGTACATGTGTGCAGTCTTTATTGTACAGGAGATATAAACATTCTGGAAAGGATACAAAGAAGAGCGACAAAACTAATAATGGGATTCCAGAATTACAGTTCTGAGGAAAGACTAAGAAAAACCTGTCTGCAGTGTCTTATAAATGGGAAGAATTCGAGGTGACTTAATAAATGTTTATAAGATAATCAGAGAGAAGGTTTTAAATTAGACTATAACAAGTTTTTTTTCTTCAAATACAGTCACCCACAAGAACAAGAGGGCACAGCTACAAGTTGACTAAAGAGAGACCCAGATTAGATATTTTGATCCTTCATCACTGACAATCGACCAAAGATATTCAAAACGGTCAACCACTTCGAGTTCCTGACCGTTAGCTTGTATCCTGCTGTTGAAGCCCTTGGCGTTGTTGGTCATTAATTTTGTCTTTCCAGCATTTATCTCCATACCATAGTCAAGAGCTGTTTCATCGAGTCTTCTGACCCATTCCTGGAGTTCTGCTTCTGAACCCGCCAATCCGTCGATATCATCTGCAAAATGAAGGTTGGTAATCGTTCGGCCCCCTATCTTGACAGTACCAACGTGACCTCCAAGTGCCTCACTCATAATTCCCTCAAGGAATATATTGAAAAGAGTTGGAGAGAGTGTACACCCCTGTCTCACACCAACTGATGTGCGAAACGAGTCCCATCGCCTACCATTCACAAGAACTACCCTGGACGCCTTGTCATACATGTGTTCAATGACCTTTATAATATTTATGTTGATTGTATACATCCTCATGGTAGCCCATAGCGCTTTATGCCATACCCTATCAAACGCGTTCTTAAAATCAACAAATACATGATACAGTGTTTGCTGCTGTTCTGTATATTTCTCACTTAGCAGCCTTAAATTAAATATCTGTGCTTCTTCCCTGTCTGAACCCTGCTTGTTCCTCGGCAATGATGTTCTCTGCTTGGGGTTTCAATCGGTCGAGGATTAATCTAAGCATGACCTTACTAGGGTGGCTGATGAGGCTTATTGTTCTGTAATTTTGGCACAGCTTTAGGTTTCCAGACTTATGTAACGGTAGAACCATTGATTTCGTCCATAAAGTCCGGCCAGTTTCCTGTCGCCCATATTTTGTTGCAGATGTATGTCAGGCCTTCCACCACTACCTCTCCCCCTGCCTGTAAGAGCTCTGCTGGTATATTGTCCACGTCGGCCGCCTTCCCTCTTCTCAATGTCTTTACCGCTGCAGTTACTTCTTCCTTCGTTATCAGTTGGTTATCGTCTATAGTTGTTGATGTTGGAGGGATTGTTTTCTCAGGTTCGATTCGTCCTTCATAGTTATATAGCTCGGAACAGTACTCTGTCCATCTTGCCAGTACATCATTTTCTTCAATAAGGCACTTGCCGCTTTTATTCTGGATCATAAAGTTCCTGCCTTGTCTTCATGTTACCAGTTCTTTGACAACCTTGTGTGCTCCTTTAGCGTCATTTCTGTTTAGCATCTCGTCGATGTTTGTACATTGCTCACATATCCACGCTTCTTTCGTCTCTCTCATCTTTTGTTTTATCGTTTTCTTGACCTCTATATATCTGCCGACCTCATCCTGTGGGTCATTGTGGTTTTTCAGTGACCTTCTTTTATCACAAAGGTCTAGAATTTCTTTGGTCACCCATGGCTTCTTTTTTGTTTGGTGGCATCCCAGACAATCTCTTATAGACTCAAACACTAGAGCTAAGTAGAACCGCAGCCAGTTTAACGAAATCTAAAGTAGCTCTTAACAAGCCACATGGGGAAAGGTACAAATACCTTGGGTAGTTTTTAATTAGAATTTTGTCCGGGCAGTGGCCGTTAAGCCTGCTCTTTTTGATTTAAGTGGTCTTCATCACTTGTGATGGACAAAAACTATCATTTCTGCTGCCCATCTTCTGTATGGGCGGTCCTTGGCTCCGTATCCATTGTATCTGTACAGCATTGCTATCTAAGTGATACTTTAGTCCGTCTTTTAATTCATGAACAAGGTCCGAAGCAAAACTAAACTGCATGAGCAAATTATTTTTCGCATGCAGCCTTAGAATATCCATGACGCTAAAACATTAATATTATTTAGTCCATAGATGTTAAGACATTTGCACATCGGTGAATTCTTTTGAGCATTTAGGACGATTGCAAATAAATGGCATTACATTTAAGATTTTACAATACGCAGCTTAATTTCTTGTCACATTTTGTTCATAGGTGTATCTCCTCGATGTCTTGATAGATCAATTGATTGTTTGTGTTGCCCTTTATGTGCAATAGTAAAAACAGCAACAGTTAGTACATCCCTTCGGTCACCCTTAGACGCCCAAGGTTGTATCAGCTGTGCAGTTAATTTTATGTTGTGTAACGAACGCATTTGAATTTTGAAATGTATTTGTTGCCATTGTATGCACAACTAATTGTTTTGATAAACATAGGCTAATTCATCAAAGTCTGCTAATCAGTATGTCTACAAAAGAAGACATTAATCATCCGAATCTGTCGATTCAAAGAGATTGATAATTGTTATTGGCTTGACAAATTGAAATCCATCTCGTTTCCATCACTGTACTTTTTCCCGGAGCACATGTTCAACACACTTCTTCCAGAACTGAATGTCTATTTTTAAAAGGTACTCACGTGTCAGCACTTCAACACCACACAGTTTAAATGTTCTGTTCTGTTCGGCAATGTGTCCTTTGACTTTAGCCCGCACAAGCTCTGTAGGGTTTAGATGTGCACGATATGCAGGTAGTCGTAGAGAAGTGTGACCGTACTCTTCAATGATTTTGTCAATATGATACACATCTGTCTTATTTGTCTTCCTCACAAGTTGCAGCAACCCTGGCTTCAAATACATGTTTTCGAAATTCACTTTCTTCTTATCTAGCCATGTCCTAATTTCAGCTTTTATATTTGATACAGTT
Source organism: Ariolimax columbianus (assembly GCA_036924085.1). NCBI lineage: Eukaryota > Metazoa > Mollusca > Gastropoda > Stylommatophora > Arionidae > Ariolimax > Ariolimax columbianus. The sequence goes on along the minus strand of JAVGWX010000001.1, from coordinate 88,532,175 downwards.
GGTACTTTGTCTTCCTCCAATACTGCATGTTGATTATCCATTTCTTGGCATGGAGGTTTATCCAAAATTTGGAAGTTCATTCGTTATCGAATGCCTGACAATTTATCCATTCATTTCAGTGTGGTAGTCTCTACCGTCATTACTTTCTGTTTGAAAAATACGCTAAGCGTCATGGACAATACCGTTTTCACTGCTTCCGGCATACGTTAGTATAATGCGTTGCCCTTTGCTGCTTGGAATTTATCTTTTCTGTTCACCGTCAACTGAATGTCATTCTTTACCAAAGGTGTGGTGAGCATTGACCCAGGATTCATCCAAGTATACAATATCTTAGCCTTACCTACGCCGTTCATGTATCTGTCTCAGGTATTTTCTTCGGCACCAATCAAATGGGGCTTTTCACATATAATATTCTTGTCGCCTGAATTTTTCATGAATGTAAAGGCGGCGGCTCTTACAATTTTTCAAATAGTACTTTTGGAAACTTCAAAATTGCAGTCGGATTGCAATGTTATTTGTAGTTTCAGCAGAGGAACAGGTTGATTTGTCGTCAACAGTTTCAACATCTCCCGTTCTATGACGTCACTGTCGGAATCGTCAAATGTTCTTTTTCTACTTTGCTTTATGTGACTGCACTGAGTCCTGTCCAATCCAACGGTTAAAGGGTGATCTATCCTGACCAATGGTCAATTGCGTGTGTTGCTCTGGGGCATGAATATAGCAATATAAATGACCCATCTTAGATTCCCTGCGTGACACACAATGAAAATGAAAGCCATATAGTCCTGCTTACAGATGCTCTCGCCGTAGTCACAGCGCTAAAAAGCCAGAAAAACACTGAGCTTAATGACTTAAGAGCAGCACTCTGCAAACTGTGCCAGCAGTCCGCACCAAAAAGGGTAGTGGTACAGTGGGTCCCATCACACTGCAACATCCAAGGCAACGAGGAGGCAGACAGACTGGCAAAAGAAGGTGCAAGACTACCACAAACAGATACCAGTATGACGTACGAAGAGTCAAAACGGCTTATCAAAGCCAGATACATGACCAAATGGGAAACCGAACATTCTGGTTACACCAAAAACGATGCCTATTACCAGTTGAACCGAAGAGAGCAGGTCGTTGTCTTCAGACTTCGCACTGGCCACAATAGACTGAGGTACCACCTATTCAACAAACTGAAGATAGGTGGTACCGACGAATGCCCGTGCGGTACTGGTAAAATGACCGCTGAACATCTGCTGCAGAACTGCCCGACATACGAGGATCAGAGAGAGCAGATGTGGCCATCACCAGTGGAACTGCAAGACAAGCTCTATGGCAGTGGCGACAGCCTCAGGATGACCGCCGCTTTTTTCGAAAAAATAATGGTTACTGTCTGACTGCGTACGAAGAAGAAGAAGAAGATTCCCTGCGGAAAAACTTTTATAGCAAAATGGTAACCTTATTCATTGTTATAAATGTCCACTTCAAACTTTTAAAAAATCAACTATATGTCACAATAACGACCCTACAAACTATGGTATCGGGATACACCTATAAGTGAGCGACAGTTTCGCATGAATGACCTTTGTTATTTTCCGCATTCGACAGAATGTCTATTTGCGGCATGGGATAATCAGGAATTTGTTTTTAATTCAATGTATTTGAATGTCAAAACATTTCTTTTTAAAACAGCACGACTGATTACGGTATACATGTTAAAATTATGTCCAATTCAGTGAGGCTGTTTTTAATATAGCCTAATGAATAAATTTTTCAAAATACGTCTAATATCTTAGAGAGAAAAAAAATATTTACTTAACGTCATGGATATTCTAAGGTTGCACGCGAAAAATCATTTGGATCTGACATGCAGTTTAGAAAATTGCTTCGCACCTTGTTTATGAATTAAAAGACGGACTATATCTGGTGTTTGTCGTGTCAAGTGGCCGAACCATTTGGTTTGATGAATCTTGTTGAAGTCTAGCACTGTCTCCTATAATATCTTCGTTGATGATTCTATCGATTCTTCTTGAAGTCTAGCACTGTCTCCTATAATATCTACGTTGATGATTCTATCGATTCTTGTTACTCAAAATATTCTTTGTTGGCATTTTATTTCTGTTTTGTTACGATTATTTTTTTAATTGTAATTGTTTATTAATGTCCAATTCTGGCACTGATATCACAATGTGGGTAGGAATATCGTGTTGTATAATACCCCTTTTTGTATCCATTGTCAGAAAAATAACACTGTCATTCGCTACTGGTAAGTACACGAGCAATTTCAGAGCAGAGGCAGAGGCACTGAGGGCGGCAGTGGAAGAAATGGTAACACACAGTGAAAATGAGAGCCATATAGTCCTGCTGACAGATGCTCTCGAAGTAGTCACAGCGCTAAAAAGCCAGAAAAACACTGAGCTTAATGACTTAAGAGCAGCACTCTGCAAACTGTGCCAACAGTCCGCACCAAAAAGGGTAGTGGTACAGTGGGTTCCGTCACACTGCAACATCCAAGGCAACGAGGAGGCAGACAGACTGGCAAAAGAAGGTGCAAGGCTACCACAAATAGATACCAGTATGACGTACGAAGAGTCAAAACGGCTTATCAAAGCCAGGTACATGTCCAAATGGGAAACCGAACATACTGGTTACACCAAAAACGATGCCTATTACCAGTTGAACCGAAGAGAGCAGGACGTTGTCTTCAGACTTCGCACTGGCCACAACAGACTGAGGTACCACCTCTTCAACAAATTGAAGATAGGGTGTACCGACGAATGCCCGTGCGGTACTGGTAAAATGACCACTGAACATCTGCTGCAGAACTGCCCGACATACGAGGATCAGAGAGAGCAGATGTGGCCATTGCCAGTGGAACTGCAAGACAAGCTCTATGGTAGTGGCGAGAGTCTCAGGATGACCGCCGCTTTTTTCGAGAAAATAATGGTTACTGTCTGACTGTGTACGCAGAAGAAGAAGAAGAAGAAGTATCCATTGTCACACACATGCTTGCATAGTAATATCGGGGAGATTTGTCCAATGATTTGTCTTGCTTTATTACATCTGTTTTGGATTTCAGAGTTGCCTTTTCCGTTTGCTGAGATTATTTTTCCTACGTGTGTGAAATTTGTTTACCTATTTTACTTGTTGGTTTTGTATGAATATTGTTGTATCTATTTCTCTTGTTGTAATTGTCATAATTTGAGGCTGTCTCTCCGTTTGATGTTCACACTGTAATTCGTACATACCTCATTTAGCTTGTTTAAATGTTCCTGTAGTTTGTTTTTCTGAGTTTCCTATTAGTGCATGATCGTCTGCAAAGAGTTCATTTAAGTGTTCACCGAGGTTGTTTCCTTTACTAATGTTAGCTTTTGTTACATATTGCGTCTATACACGAGGGGCGTTAAAATCAAACCGGAATTTTTTGTTCTAGTTCTACCTGAATGGTAGTGTGCTGGAACTACTATCATTAGTTAAGGGCACATGCTTCTTATTACTGCTAGGTGGTCTACTTGCCATGAGCCAGTCACGTGATAGATAAATAAAAATGGCGGACAACACTGTTAGTGGTTGCATAGAACAGCGTGTTGTGATGAAGTTTCTTTTGAAAGAAGGCGTGAAACCTGCAGAAATTTACAAAAGACAGCAATCAAATTAAGCGATGAGATACTAATAATAATAATAAGAGTAAGACATTATAAAGGTGTAAACGTTTTAGGGAAAATTGTACATCTGTGAGTGATGATCCCGGCGGTGTTGGCCCTCGACCTCATACGGCTCACCGCACTATGTGCCATCTGCAGAAACTCGGCTGGGAGGTATTGCCACATTCACCTTACAGCCCAGACCTCGCTCTAAGCAATGTCCACCTGTATGGACGCCTAAAGGAATTCCTGGGAGGTCATCATTTCAGCACTGATGACGAAGTGCAACAGGCTGTCCTGGATTGGCTGACAAATCTTTCAACGCTGAAGCTTTTCAAGCATTACTTAAATGCTGGGAAACGTGCATAGGCGTTCAGTTCAGTTAAGTTCATCCCGTAACCTATCCTATAGTTGGGGCACATTTGAAGACACTCCCACAATACCACGCCATCTCTCTCTGTCCGCCAGTCGTGCCTCACTGATACGAAGGTTTGACCACTCAGTGATGTTGTCTGCCCATCTCTTCCTTGGACGTCCCCGCCCTATCTTTCATGGTATGGAACCATGCAGTACGGATTTTGTAATTCCGCTAGACCTCGTGACTTGCTCATACCAAGGCACACTTCGCCTTTTGATAGGCGTGAACAGATCATCAAAAGGCCCAATTGCGTTTTCCACTCTTTGTAGTATTTCTACGTTCGTGACACGATCCTTATATGTAACATTTAATAGTCTTCTAAAGCACCTCATTTCCATTGCATGTATTCTACACTGGATATCCGCAGTAATGGTCCAAGTCTCACAGGCATACACAAATATTGAGAGCACCGGTGAGCGCATTAGTCTAACTTTTATGCTGAGGGCGAGCCACTTATCCTGCCTTATGGGGTTCAAACGCATAAGCGCCGCTGTTGTATGTGCTATTCTGGCAATTATCTAAATCTGGGAGCTCTCGTCACTGATCAGTGATCCCAGACACTTGAACCGGTGTACAACTTCGATTTCCTGACCATTTGCTATTACTACAAATGTTTATTACCCATCAGCTTTGTTTTCTCTGCATTTATTTCCATGCCATACGACTACTCTAATGCAGAGGTTAAGTAGATAAAAGAAGCAGCGAGCCACATAATCTGGAAAGATATTATCGGAGGAACAGATGTTGAACAAGATTGGGAGAGTTTTAAAACAGTTCTATAAAAGCTAAAAGAGGAATGTGTTCCATGTAGGGAGGTACACCCCAAGCGTAAAATGTGGATAACTAGATTTGTAGTTAAATCTAGAAGAGCTCAAAATATAGCATGGGAAATATATATACAGGCAGGTAAATCAAAAGAAACATATTTAACATATTTGGACAAGCAGAACATAGTCCAGAAAGTGAATAAAACAGAAAAAATATACTTCGAAAAAAAAGCTTGCTCAGAGGATCAAGACTGATGGTAAAAGCTTCTTTTCTTATGTTAGAAATAAACAAAGAACGAAAGACAAAGTAGGCCCTCTCATAGACAGTACAGACAAAATAATAAGTGAGAATAGGGAGGCAGCTAATCTACCCAATCAATACTTTTGGCGCATTTTACACAAAAGAGGACTGCTCCAAGATCCCAGAGCCTATAGCTATTTTTCAAAGAGACATGGATACAGTTGGATTACGATCAATCTGTATTACAGAGGAAATGGTTTAAAAAAATTGGAGGAGTTGAAAGTGGATAAATGTCCAGGTCAAGATGGTATTCATCCAAAATTGCTGTTGAAAATAGAGACCAACTAGCAAAAACGTTGGCTATGTTATGTTCTCAATCACTTACAAAAGGGATTGTTCCACGGGATTGGAAAGATGTAGGAGTGATCCCCTTCTACAAAAAGAGCAAAAAATCAGATCCAGCAAATTATGGACCGGTGAGTGTGACGAGCATAGTCTGTAAATTGTTAGAGACAATAATCAAAGAAAACATTGTAATGCATTTAGACAAGTATAATCTAATCAAAAATAGTCAGCATGGGTTTACTAGAGAGAGATCGTGCTTAACACATCTATTACTAAAATTATAGATAAAGGGGAGCCAGTGGATGCTATTTATCTAGATTTTGCAAAGGCTTTTGATAGAGTACCTCATCGAAAGTTAAAATCACATGGAATAGGTGGGGAAGTTGCCAAATGGATTGAAAATTGGTTAACGGGAAGAAGGCAGAGGGGGAGCATAAATTAAGAGTACTCTGAGTGGTGTGAAGTAAAAAGTGGAGTGCCACAGGCTCGGTTTTGGGACCAGTTTTGTTCTTGATATATAAATGATTTGGACATTGATATGGGATCATGATTGCAAAATTTGCTGATGACACAAAACTATGCAGTAGTGTCTCATCTAAAGCGGAAATGGATATATTGAGGCGGGATTTATATACATTTAAGAAGGGTTTGTAAGCTGGCAAATGGAGTTTAATATAGATACATGTACAGTCATCCACATGGGTGGATCCAATATGGAACATAATTACAGAATTGGCGAGAACAATATTAGAAAGATATAAAAGGAAATTAGCTGTCCGCACTGCGTTCGAGCATTAGTTTGGCAACAAAGCAACAGCTGATAAACAATATATTTAACCCGATTCTGAGCTACCAGTGCCAAACATGCCTCTGTCAAGGCGCGCGAGAGCAGAATTCGAACTTATTAAATTAAGTGTTTGAGGAAAGTCATCGGTGTTACCAGAAGAGACAGTATACGACGGAACGACGACATTCGAAGTATGGTCGCCACTACGTCTTGTGTCGAATACATTTCCAGGAAGATAATAAGTTGGTTTGGTCATCTCATAAGAATCCACCCTCATCAACTTCCATTGATGGCTTGCAATGCTTGTAGATCTGGCTACAGGGCAAGAGGACGGCTGCGAGGTTGGTGGATAGATGACAGAGTGATTGTACAGCGACAAGGGCTCACATTGACCGACGCAACGCACTTGGCGCAGGATGGACGACTTAAGCTCTCCACGACGCTTAAAGGCACAATTGGAAAGAAAACTAACTAACTAGAAAAGGAAATGATCTAGTAGCTATAATAGATCATACAGGTAAGGTGAGTGAGCAAGTCCACGTAGCCATGAAAAAGGCACATGCAATATTAGCTATAATTAAAAGAAATATTAAACATATGAGCAAGGAAGTGATAGTCAAACTGTATAAGGCATTAGTTAGACCTAGATTGAAGTACTGTGTAAAGGCGTGGAGTCCTTTTCATAGAGGGGATATAAACATGCTGGAAGGAATACAAATAGAGCGGCAAAACTGATAGTGGGATTTCAGAATTACAGTTATGAGGAAAGACTCAGATAAAACCGGCCTACGGTGTCTAGAAAAGAGAAGAATTCAAGGTGACTTAATATAAGTTTATAAGATGATCAGAGGAACGGATAAATTGGACTATAACACGTTTTTTTTCAAAATACAACCATCTGCAAGAAGGAATAGCTACACATTAACTAAAGAGAGGTCCAGATTATATATTAGGAAATATTTTTTTTAGTCAGAGAGTAGTGAATGCTTGGCAATTCACTGCCACAGGAGGTAGTGGAGGCAGGAACAATTAATGCACATTAATGCAAATTAAGAATAAATTGGATGCGCATAGCTTTTAGAGCAAGGTGATGTAAATGAAACTGGTTGTATACAGACTCTGCAGAGTCTTCTAAATCTGTATAAAGACGTTAAATTAAGTTTAAGTTAAGCTCTGCACCGCTCTGTTCAATCTACTAATCAGCTCCTGGATTTCCCTTCCCGTGCTTGCCAGAGACACCAATTTGTTGAAAACCATAGACGTTGCAGGAGATTACATCAAAAAATAAATTGCATTTTGTCATCTTGAAATTCTTTTGTCTTTTTACCAAAAAAAAAGTCCCGGTTTGACTTGAACGCCCCTCACACGTGATAAAGTCTAAAACAGATAGTACACACAAAGTGGAAGATAAATGTATATAATGATGGTTATGTTTCTCGAAGAAATTAATCAGCCTCAAAATTAAGCATATAAAGTCAGCCTCATTCTCATGTGACAATTTTGTGAATGTCCATTTTTGTTTTCTTTTTGAAGAAATAATTCTAATGGCTATGTTGCAGTGGCTGATAATGACAGCTGTGGATTTGATGGATTACGGATGACTGACGATGGATGAGCAGATAGATAGCTTTTTGAAAAAAAAAGGAATGCAATTTTGTTTGTGACAAACCTCAAGGTTTGTTTGCTTTCTGGAAGCACTTCACTGCAACAGGCTATCGACAGATGCACTTCATTTGTTTGTGACAAACCTCGAGGTTTGTTTGCTTTCTGGAAGCACTTCACTGCAACAGGCTATCGACAGATGCACTTCATTTGTTTGTGACAAACCTCGAGGTTTGTTTGCTTTCTGGAAGCACTTCACTGCAACAGGCTATCGACAGATGCACTTCATTTGTTTGTGACATTGAGGTTTGTTTGCTTTCTGGAAGCACTTCACTGCAACAGGCTATCGACAGATGCACTTCATTTGTTTGTGACAAACCTCGAGGTTTGTTTGCTTTCTGGAAGCACTTCACTGCAACAGGCTATCGACAGATGCACTTCATTTGTTTGTGACAAACCTCGAGGTTTGTTTGCTTTCGGGAAGCACTTCACTGCAACAGGCTATCGACAGATGCACTTCATTTGTTTGTGACAAACCTCGAGGTTTGTTTGCTTTCGGGAAGCACTTCACTGCAACAGGCTATCGACAGATGCACTTCATTTGTTTGTGACAAACCTCGAGGTTTGTTTGCTTTCGGGAAGCACTTCACTGCAACAGGCTATCGACAGATGCACTTCATTTGTTTGTGACAAACCTCGAGGTTTGTTTGCTTTCTGGAAGCACTTCACTGCAACAGGCTATCGACAGATGCACTTCATTTGTTTGTGACATTGAGGTTTGTTTGCTTTCTGGAAGCACTTCACTGCAACAGGCTATCGACAGATGCACTTCATTTGTTTGTGACATTGAGGTTTGTTTGCTTTCTGGAAGCACTTCACTGCAACAGGCTATCGACAGATGCACTTCATTTGTTTGTGACATTGAGGTTTGTTTGCTTTCTGGAAGCACTTCACTGCAACAGGCTATCGACAGATGCACTTCACTTGTTTGTGACATTGAGGTTTGTTTGCTTTCTGGAAGCACTTCACTGCAACAGGCTATCGACAGATGCACTTCATTTGTTTGTGACAAACCTCGAGGTTTGTTTGCTTTCTGGAAGCACTTCACTGCAACAGGCTATCGACAGATGCACTTCACTTGTTTGTGACATTGATGTTTGTTTGCTTTCTGGAAGCACTTCACTGCAACAGGCTATCGACAGATGCACTTCATTTGTTTGTGACAAACCTCGAGGTTTGTTTGCTTTCTGGAAGCACTTCACTGCAACAGGCTATCGACAGATGCACTTCATTTGTTTGTGACATTGAGGTTTGTTTGCTTTCTGGAAGCACTTCACTGCAACAGGCTATCGACAGATGCACTTCACTTGTTTGTGACATTGAGGTTTGTTTGCTTTCTGGAAGCACTTCACTGCAACAGGCTATCGACAGATGCACTTCATTTGTTTGTGACATTGAGGTTTGTTTGCTTTCTGGAAGCACTTCACTGCAACAGGCTATCGACAGATGCACTTCATTTGTTTGTGACATTGAGGTTTGTTTGCTTTCTGGAAGCACTTCACTGCAACAGGCTATCGACAGATGCACTTCATTTGTTTGTGACATTGAGGTTTGTTTGCTTTCTGGAAGCACTTCACTGCAACAGGCTATCGACAGATGCACTTCATTTTTATAATTTGATAAAACATGGCACTCAGTCAATTATGACACTTACTGACTTGTTGGTTTAAAATGCATGTACGGTAGATGCCAGTATGAAAGATCTTGGGTTCGCATGTAACGTTTCTTGTTATAATTGTAGACTTTGTATGGGTGTTCGTGTGTGTGTATATATATGTAGTAGTAAGTAGTATTTCCTTTACAGAACGTCGCTTCTTACAACCGCCAACCTATTTAGCGGTTAAAAGTTTCTTAGCAAGTGTGAAGTACGGTAGGTTGCCATTACTTTCCATCCGCGGAGGAGCGAAATATATATATATTTCTAATCCATCTAATCGAATCATTATATCAGAAGAATCAACGCAACAAACTGCTGTCACAGTATCTGGTGAAACATCATATTGGTTCAAAGTACAAATGGGAGAAAGGTAGGGATGTATCCTCTCCACATACCTTTTTGACATGCAAGTGCATAATGAGGAACGTTAGACGACTGCTCAAATGAGACCAGAAAGAGATTGGCAATAGCAATACAGAGGCTACACAACCTGATAAAACTATGGTAGAATACCAACAAACCAAGAAAAGTTAAGAAATCGAGAACCTGTGAATTTTTCCTTGTCATTATATGGCTGCGAAACATGTACAGTTACCCAAATATCAAGGACAAGTATCAAGTTCTTTGAGTCTTCTGGATACCCACATGTGAAAGTCGTCAATACTCTTCTCTATTTTCTGGATTAGGGTCCATGTTGCTACTCCATATAACAGAACTGATTGCACATAGCATTTTGTTATTCTCAATTTTAAGTTCTGAGATATCTGCCAGGACAGAAGTGTGCAAGAGCAGTAAAGATGGCGCCATAACTGGCTGCGGGTTTACATTGCTCTTCTGTTTTAGTTCATTATATATGCTCACAGACCATGGATTTGGCGGAATTCACACGTGTTATTGTTTTCCATTTGGACTGGTTAATTCGTTCGTTTTGAGTGTTTTCTTTCGACCGATTATCCTGGAAACGACATCGGCAATATGAATAGCACCACGCTTAAACATGTGTCATATATCACGGTCTAGTTCACACGGCTGAACTTCACGAGATTGGCGCCCTTCGCCCTAGCTGAAGACAGTGTCAGTTTTGTTTTATGACCTTTAGACACAACTATAATGAACTGTCACCTGGAGAGAGATGGGCTCCTTCAGGTGTGTAGCGGCCCAAGACGCCCCGTTGTTGTATGGCGAGAGCTGGTACAACAAACTGCATAAATGGTGCCTCAACGACCCTCTAGGTTATGGCACTGATGATGATGGTTTATATATATATATATATATATATATACAGCCTACTCCGGGTTCCAGATTCTTCAGGTACGCGATAGATACCCATCTTCTATATATCTAAAAATAACAAAAATCACAAACAGATCAAGAAAAAAACAAGTTAAGCAAGATAGCAGCATATAAGACTTTATTATCATTGCAAATCTATGATCATAGAGGCTAATAAACTAGACTCATGTATAAGATCGTGCACATACATTAATTCACTTAGTCAATGTCAGTGTCTCAATGTCTGTCATTAGTGGCCAATGCCATGTGTCTTTCGTCTCGATGTCAGTCATTCATGGTCAATGTCATGTGTCTCTCAATCTCAGCATTTCGTGGTCCATGCTATGTCTTGTATCTCTCAATGACACATTTATGGTCAATGTCATGTGTCTTGTGTCTCTCAATGCCAGCTATTCTTGGTCCATTCTATGTCTTGTGTCTCTCAATGTCATCTATTGATGGTCCATGCCATGTGTCTTGTGTCTCTAAATGTCAGCGATTCGTGGTTCATGCTATGTCGTGTTTATCAATGTCAGTCATCCATGGTCCATGTCATGTGTCTTGTGTCTCTCAATGTCAGTCATTCATTGTCAATGTCATGTATCTTGTGTCTCTCAATGTCAGTCATTCATTGTCAATGTCATGTATCTTGTGTCTCTCAATGTCAGTTATTCATGATACATGCCCTGTGTCTTGTGTCTCTCGGTGTCAGCTATACATGGTCCATGCCATGTAGCTTGTGTCTCTAAATGTCAGTCATTCATGGTCAATGTCATATGTCTTAATGCCAGCCATTGATGGTCCATGCCAAGTGTTTTTGGGACTATTTACAATAAAACACATTAATAGCAAATATACAGTTTGTGGATACAGCATAATATCAGAAGGGGAGGTTACTCACAAAAAGAGGTTTAGAAGAACTGCTGTAGAACTCACACCACTTTAGAGACGGCACACGGAGCAATCTGGATGATTCAAAGATCGAGTGAGGGTAAACTGGAGGTCTCAAGGGTCGGATGATAAAAGCTGGATGACTCAAAGGTCAAGTGAGGGTAAGCTGGATGACTCAAAGGTCAAGTGAGGGTAAGCTGGATGTCTCAAGGGTCTAGTGAGGGTAAGCTGGATGTCTCAAGGGTCTAGTGAGGGTAAGCTGGATGTCTCAAGGGTCGGATGAGGGAAGTTGGATGACTCAAGGTTCGAGTGAGGGCAAGCTGGATATCTAAAGGATTAGCAGAGGGAAGCTAGATATCACAAAGGTCAGTTGCGGACAAGTTGACTGTCTCAAGGGTCGGATGAGAGAAGCTGGACGTATTAAGGGTCAGATGAGGATACATTTACTGTCTTAAGGGCCAGATGGGGACACACTGGATATCTATAGGTTCGGATGAGAACAAACTGGATGTCCCCAAGGTCGGATGAGAACAAATTGGAAATCTATAGGGTCAGATTAATGATTTTACTTTTTACTGTTGTTTTAGTACATTCCTTTAAACATTAGTCTGACATTAATTTCTGGTTTCTCGTTTGTTCTTGTGACAATGGCTTCTGATTGATAGGACAATATTTCTTCTTCCAATGCCTGGGGAAACTAAGAGTTATTCCCTCATGCTTTCTATAATCACTTATGAACTATTGTTTCTTAGACTTTCATACCTGGATTGCTATGTCCAAATCACCAAATGTTTGATGTGCCGAGGGAAGGATGTTGAAGATACGAGTTTCTGAATGTATGACCAAAGACCTAGAAGGATTGAACCCGACGTGTAGTTGATGTCAGAATGACAGCGGTCTTGTGACGGTTGCAATAGTTATTGTTTCTAATTCGTCGCACGTTGTGGGTTGTTAGATGCAGCTTTGCCTACTGCGTGCGACTCGCTTGTTGAGACCCAGCTGCGACCCACCTGTTGAGACTCAATTGTACCCTCTTATTAAGACACTGCTTCGACCCGCTCGTGAAGACACCGCTCCGTCCAGCTTGCTAGGCTCCACTGCGACCCACTTATTGAGACTGCGATTCGACTCACCCGAGGAGACCCCGCTGCGACCCACCTGTTGAGACTCCACTGCGACCCACCTGTTGAGATTCCGCTGCGACCCACCTGTTGAGACTTCGCTGCGACCCACCTGTTGAGATTCCGCTGCGAGCCACCTGTTGAGATTCCGCTGTGACCCACCTGTTTAGACTCCGTTGCGACCCATCTGTTAAGACTCCACTGTAATTCACCTGTTGAGACTCCACTGTGACCCGTCTGTTGAGACTCCGCTGTGACCCGTCTGTTGAGACTCCGCTGTGACCCGCCTGTTTAGAATCCGCTGCGACCCACTTGTTGAGAATCCGGTGAAACCCGCTCCAGGAGACTCCGCTCCGACTCGACCGATGAGACTCCGCTCCGACCCGCTCTTTTTGGACTAGGCTGTACTGTAAAAGATACCTACTTGTTCTATTATTACAATGTTGTCTAATAACAGGGGACCGCAGATAGCATTAAAGGCCAGAGGAATAAGGCATGTTTACCTCTGCAATTCCCTCGTAGCGTGCAAGACAGGTTTCCCCCAATCTTTAAGAAAAAAAAAACAAGTCCTAACCGAGATTTAATCTAGTGTCCTGCATGGCAGAAGACAGACGATTCTAATCCTTTGTCAACGCGCTGCTGGAGAAGATAAGGTAAAAGTAACCCGTAAGCATACACTGCCTTTTGTGTTAGAGCCACCACTGTACTAAGCCATATCTTTATGAGGTGGGGTGGCCCGTTTCGTTCCTCGCTGCCTATTTCCTTCTCTAACCGTCAGCCTAGAGAAGATGACACAGTAAAATAATTGCAATAATTCTCACAAGAAGCCATCACACTAGAAGTGGATTCATTGCGTCGTACATGAAGAACAAGAAAGATGAGGCCGCATCTCGATAGTAACAGTGGAAAGACTGCAGTCAAAGTGGCTAGCAATGGTGACAGATAAACAAGACAAATTTAACAAGCAATTCGACATAAAAACAGATACATGTACCAACGTTTCGGCGAAAAAACACTCATTGGTTGTTTCATTCATTCCGGAAGACTTGGCCTCGAACCTATAAAACTGCCCTGTAAAACTGCTACCAGGAAGTACAGGAATATTCATAAATGTAGGAATATTTGGGACATAAGAAACGTTTATATGCAATAATGACAACTGTTCAAGCCAATTTATCAGCTCTATGTTAATGTGTGATAATTTGAGAACCAAAATATCAGCTCTATGGTAATGGGAGAAAATGTGAGAACCAATTTATCAGCTCTTCGGTAGGGTAAGAAATTTAGAGAGTCACAATATCAGCTATATGGTATTGGGGGAAAATTTCAGAGCCATTATATCAGAATTTCGGTATTGTAAGAAAATAAATTTGAGAGCCAAAATATCAGCTCTAATGGTAATAGGAGAAAATTTGAGAGCCATTATATCAGCGTTACGGTATTGTGAGATAGTTTGTTAACGATCTACTTATACCCTGATATGCGACGTGAGCAGCCTAAGTCACCTCTCCTGTGACAGATTCGTCGCGACTGGCGTCGTTAACCCGTGGCGTTGGAAAACCGCCATGCTGCTCGGAAGCCGTACCGTCAAGCATTGTAAGTTCGTAGAGAAAGCTGATCAGGGGAAACTCTCATGAGATAACTGAACCAGGCCACCTTCTGTCTAGATATATATTCGGCACATGGAAGCACCACTCTGTGGTACCCGTGGGGTAAAAAAAGACCACCTGGCAGATCCCCTACTAGATGGTAGGATTAGCTTGAGCTGCAGAACACTCGCGCTCCAAAAACAAACAAGTTAGCCATCCACTGAACAACCCTTGCCCGAGACAGACTCGACTGGAAACCGAGATGAGATCAGCACAAAAACAAAAATCATGGCACTGCTCGAACTCAGCTCACTAAGCAGACAAATGTACCCGGCGTCTACCAACTCGAACAAGAGTTGGGACCTGCACAATGTCGACTAAGACATGGGATGGTGTCGACCCTTCTGCAATTATCCTCGATCCTCAGTCTATCCTTAAGCCGGTTGCCATTCGCACACATCTGATCTAGTGCCGTGGACATTGACCACGTGTGGCTATGGTAGCATATTGTAAGAAGTATGCGAGCCAGTAAATCGTCTCTACGGTATTGCAAGATACTTTGGGAGCCAGTAAATCGTCTCTACGGTATTGCAAGATAATTTGGGAGCCAATAAATCGATTCTACGGTATTGCAAGATACTTTGGGAGCCAATAAATCGATTCTACGGTATTGCAAGATAATTTGGGAGCCAATAAATCGATTCTACGGTATTGCAAGATAATTTGGGAGCCAATAAATCGATTCTACGGTATTGCAAGATACTTTGGGAGCCAATAAATCGATTCTACGGTATTGCAAGATTCTTTGGGAGCCAATAAATCGATTGTATGGAGTTAAGGATTCGACAAACGAAAACAGTGCAATAGAAATTATCATTGTAGCGTTTATTTCCACCCTTGGAGATCCATTCGAGATTTATAGTACTGAGGAATAAAGACAGTCATCGCGCAATGTATCCACACCACACATAATGTATTTGGGATGAATCTTGGTTGAGTTGCAATCCCAACATACCAGGTTCGAAATCACTTTGTGTCGAGTGTGACTAGGAATGTGGGGGGGGGGGGGGGGGTTGTTCTTGGTTTGGCCACTTCTCCACGAATAGAAATAATTGACAAAACTTCTGTACTGCAAATACTGCCACAGTAGAACACATGACAAACAGAAACACACATCTATAAACTGGCTAAGACATCCACATGATAAACAGATACACACAGGCCTCTATAAACTGGTCAACACATTCACATGACAAACAGATACACACATGCATCTATAAACTGGCCAATACATCCACATGATAAACAGATATACACAGGCATCTATAAACTTACCAACACATCCACGTGACAAACAGATACACACAGGCATCTATATACTGGCAAATACGTTATGATATCCCCCCAAATAACAATGTTCTAGGGTAGAAAAGGACCTGCCCTCGCCAGAAGAATCTAACCAAATTTAAAAAAAAAACCAAAAAAACAACACAATATGCCAACTGTACCAATACTCTGCATGTCATTTAAGGCAAGTACGCAAGATGGTCCACGAGGCCGACAACATCATCATGCGACACAGATACCAACTCTACAAAAACACAAACATGATTTGACAAAAAGTGGCAAAGTTTAGTTAAAGCTACCAACTGTAGCAGTGGCAGTATGTTTCTACAGAACTGGGAAAGCACGTACGATAATGATGAACATTTTGCAAATGATTTCTGTTTAAACACGCTGTACATTTTTTACTGTACACTCATCTATCTAGTGTATGCTCATCTTTCTGCAAACACACAACACACGGTAAATCCGACTTTATTTACTGTAAAATAAAATTTACACCAACGTAACATAAAACTGTCTAAGCAGCGACGCGTACAATTTGAAGGAAATTGTCTAGTTGGTTCACCTTTCGTTGCCTTTAGCATTACGGTAGCATATTTGGCTATATTTAGCATGAAGTGAGCATGTTTTTTGGAGGGCTCAAAGTGATACATCTGGAAGCAGACCGTGTTCCATCAACGAGTTGGCAAAGTGATGCTCCTGCAAAGTAGTCTCGCATTGCACTACAGCTAAGAGGAATCAAGTCCACCTTCTTCAGTATATATCAGGATATATAAGAAAAGCCAATGTAACCCGCTTCAAAAAATAACGCAGTCAAGAGTAAAGAACTCAATTCAATTAGTTCCCTAAACCAACATATGAACAAAACGCCAATTAAAACATCAAAACTTGGTTCAAAAAATGCTTCTAGACACTTACCAGATTAAACTTGGTTTAAAGAATGCTACAAGACACTTCACATATTAAACTTGGTTCAAAGAATGCTACAAGACACTTCACAGATTACCAGAATACCTCATACTGATAGCCTCTCGATTAGATTATCTGCATCTCTTGATGACTATTTCTCGACACCCCGACAAGACACCACCACCGATCTTTGTGAAAACTGAGCAACTGATCAATAAGCAATCAATCAATCAATTACGTTTCACGTGGAGCACATATCTTCATCAAGTACACACCGACCTCTTTACGATTTAGTTGACTTGTCCGTTTTTGTGTTTCTACAGCAAAAGGTAGTCGGCCTCATGTCAAAACTTCCTTAGTCTTCTCTTTCGAAATGATCGACAGGCTTACAGTTTGACTATTCTATGTTCCCATTTCGGACTCCGGCAATATGTATGCGACAACAAGAGCTGAGTCAGAATTGCGATTTTTACATGAAAAAAAAAAGAAACGCATTATCAATGTTTATAACTTCCAAGGTTTGTCTAAAAAGGAAAAACCTCCATATCTTTGTTGACCGAAAAGTGGCAAAGATGTTATCAATAGTCAGTAGCATTAATATTCAGTTCTAGGAACATGATTCTGTAGAAGACAAGATCGCCTTGTCCTGACGCTACGGCTTGAGAATAAAAGGAGCAGGGAACAGATTTAATTTTATTCTTCGATCAACTGATGCTATGTTTCTAACCCGATGAAGTTTCTGGAGGAGACTGCGTTTAAGGTTTTCTCCAGTTATATACAGCTTGTCGACCATGGTCGCTCCCTCGGATCAAACGACCTGTTTTTGGTCTGTATAAGTAGGACAGTCATGCAGTATATGTTCTGGTGTTTGCTATGGTGCTAAACAATAGCACGTGACAGTGTTTCTGAGACCCATTCTGTGGAGATGGACCTTGAGTTTGCTATGTCCTGTTCTGAGTCTGAAAATCTTTGTCTACCCATCTCTGCCAAGTTTGTCTATGCTGTCATTGTCTGGCTTGTATTTTTTATGCTGGTCTATCCATTCCGTCTTCATGGATCAGTTGGTGAGTGTCTGTTTCTGTATAACTCTGAATGGTGAGTCTGTGTGCCGTCACGTCAAGCTCATCTGCTTTCTCGTTTCCAAGGATCGCACAGTAGGCCGGAATCCACTGTAGGACAAGATCTCTTTTTTTGGATCAGAAATGGGATGTTGTATTTTTGTTTGGGATATGAGATGGCTTGTAGTACGCTTCTGTAGTCTGTTAGAATGACCATATCCCTTTTAGCTGTGCTTTGGCTGACTAGAATCTGAGTTTCTGCATGAACCGATGTTGCTTCTGCTTCGAAATTGATGAAAGTCACTCCTGCTGGTATGGATTAGTTTTCTATGTCGCCGTTAAAGTGTTTCGTTATAGATGAGAACAGACCAGTTGCAAAGCGTTAGAATAGACAGGATATGCAGAGCTTTGCCAACAGTTATGTGAAAAATTCGAGAAGAAATCACTTTGCATAAAATAGATGTTTCCATAAATTAGAAATTGAAATTGTAATGATCATTTTTGTTTAAGCGTACAGATATGTCATCAAACGCGTGAAGCGGCAAAGCTGATTGCGTCTAGCCTAACATAGCCTAGGAATTGGTAACTATTTTTAGAACTGTGAGCGATTACGTCCCTTTAAGTTCACGACTCAGCTTACCCTAAATGTATCATCACTCTTCGCTACTAAAACTGACAAAAGAACTATTTGACCGCATTGCCCTATTCATATTTATGTACGTAGAGATTGCGATGAATTGTAAAATGGATAAATGGCCAGCAACATAGAAACAGGTAGGATTAATAACATTCAATAATAGAAAGACAATTTCCACCACTGTTATCGCGAACAAATGACATTGAGTCAAGTCTGTGATTGCACGCTCACCGCTGGAATTTGGAGCATTATGCAAATGTTATTTGTGCAGCTGGCAAAGCGTGATCCAGACCCATTCTCTCGTGAGTTCATGAGATGTTCCTGGACCATATCAACGTTTTCTTGTTTACACACCTGCATGATGCACGTGCGGTCGCTTTTATTCAAATGTTTACACACCCTGGCCAATACACACACACACACACACACACACACGAGAAAATTACATTTGCACACGTCAACAAACATTTCTCTTCAGAAGCTTATGTGGACAGTTACCTTTGAGCGTACGTGTAAGCAATCACTTTTGCATTTTACGACATACGTATTCAAGAGCATAGACACATACGATGCGATGTAACTGACTGAATGGCATTCTATTTCACACATCAAGAAACAATTGCATGATACATATCAACACCATGAATATCATTAGCATCAATATCTGAACACAAGTGCATCACAATGGTACTCGTGTACACTTAGGCACCTACATAAATTCACACAATTCCAGATGCGATGAACGATTAACTGGTAACTATGGTAACTGGTGACGGTAAACATGCCTCTAGTCATGAAGCAATATCTTTCGACCTGTGCTTCATCTTTCTACTAAAGATAAGGTCTTAACACCCCCTTCTCCCCCCCCCCCCCAACCGGCAGATTAGAAACGGCAATTAAGTGTTTCATGCGAAGTTGTACTTCCGTTCTGACAACTACACCAACACCATTGATACGCAGTTTTTCCTTGTTTATTTTCCTTTTTAATAACTTGAGACAGCCTTTGTCATATTGAGTGGACTTCTATTTCCACTAACTTGACATGATCTTTGTCCCTTTGAGTGGACTTATAATTCCCCTAACTTGGCATGACCTGTGTCCTTTTGGGTGGACTTCTATTTCCCCTAACTTGACATGATCTTTGTCCCTTTGAGTGGACGTCTATTTCCCCTAATCTAACATTACCTTATCCTTGTAATCTATTCTATCATCTGCCGCCAGTGTGGTACGACATACATTGGGGAAACTGGTATGGAACTGCGGGAGCGTTTCCGCCAACACCTCAACAATATCCGCAACCACACTGGTTCCCCAATTGCCAGCCACTTCAATGGTCATGAGAACCGGGGTAAAGCTGACGTTAGTGTCACTGGTTTAGTTTCTTGCTTCTCTGACGATCGTCATCGATTCGCCCTTGAGAATAGACTTATCTCCAGCATGGGTTGTCTCCAACTGCATGACATTAATATCTTCCATACCTTTTCTTTAAGCCTTATACTGGCCCCCATCTATTTGTATTCTTTCCCCCACCTGGGGATCAAATGGAGATTTCTTCTATCAGTTCTCGCCCTCCCCCCCCCCCCCCCCTTTCCTATATTTATCTCACGCCCTCCCGGCTTATATCACCTTCTCTTTGTTCTCCCATCTGAACTACTATTTGGCCGTTTCCATATTTGGCCACCATTGGCTTATCCGGCACATTCCTCCTCACTTCTTACGCTCTCCTGGCCACCTTGTGTTTGACCGCCACCCTTGATTTTTTTTCAGTCAAGCATCTGGCCCAACCGGTCGCTTAGACAGACTGGGTCTATTATCAGATAAGTTGACCATTTTTGTCCTTATATGTTGATTTATTAGTTCAATATTGTTGTCCCTGATGAAAGCCTATTGGTCGTAACGTAAGTTTTGTTTGTGTTCTCGTCTCGCAGCGTTATCTGACCATTTAAATTTCGATTAAACCCAACCTTAATAAATTGTAATTTTTTTTTCATGTTTTTTCCCCCTTATCCTTGTAAGTGAACTTTCTATTTTCCATAATTTATATTTTTTGTTCTTCGATCAACTGATGCTTTGCTTCAAGTAAGTTCAACAAAGAGACCCCAAACACTTTATTGCTACTGCGGAGGAGCGTAAAGAATCGAAGTATAAATTCTAGGATGCAATAAAAGACGACAAACATTGGGTTGTGCATAGGCCTAGCAACTTCGTTATGTTAGCGAATTGCTACAGAAGGCAATCTCCTGATGTAAAGGGATGAGCTTCAGACAAAAGAAGAAAATAGTAACAGAATACACGATTTCGTGCAAGCTTTCAGCGAGCAGGTGAAATCTACAGGGAACCGTATGCTCATCCTTTCATGGATTCCATGTTGCTTTTCATCGATTCCATGTTTCTTTTCATCGATTATATGTTGCATTTCTTCGATTACACGTTGCCTTTCATCGATTCCATATTGCCTTTCATAGATTCAAGGTTGCCTCTCATAGATTCAAGGTTGCCTTTCATCGATTCCATGTTGTCTTTCATTGATTCCATGTTGTCTTTCATCGATTCAATGTTGCCTTTCATCGATTCCATGTTGCCTTTCATCAATTCTATGTTATCTTTCATCGATTGCATGTTGCCTTTCATCGGTTCCATGATTCCTTTTATCGCTTTCCCGTTTCCTTTAATCGGATTCCATGTTTACTTTGACTTCTTCCATGTTTCCTTTCACTACTCCCATGTTTCCTTTCATTACTCCCTCGTTTCCTTTCATTACTCCCACGTTCTCTTTCGTCGCTCCCACGTTTCCTTTCGTCGCTCCCACGTTTCCTGTCGTCGCTCCCACGTTTCCTTCCGTCGCTCCCACGTTTCCTTTCGTCGCTCCCACGTTTCCTTCCGTCGCTCCCAATTTTCTGTTCTTCATCGTTTCCTTTAATCGGATTCCATGTTTACTTTGACTTCTTCCATGTTTCCTTTCACTACTCCCATGTTTCCTTTCATTACTCCCTCGTTTCCTTTCATTACTCCCACGTTCTCTTTCGTCGTTCCCACGTTTCCTTTCGTCGCTCCCACGTTTCCTGTCGTCGCTCCCACGTTTCCTTCCGTCGCTCTCACGTTTCCTTTCGTCGCTCCCACGTTTCCTTCCGTCGCTCCCAATTTTCTGTTCTTCATCGTTTCCTTTAATCATCTGGGGTAGTTGTCTCGCCGCGGCGACTCAATTTCAACCAGTGTTCGTAAAGCGATCTCAGTCCCGCCAGGCGGAGCGATAGCGCGGGCTTGCGGAAAACGCTCGCCTGCCTTTCCCCGTAGTGCGAATTGGGTGCGGTTTGTGGTAGTGGCTCCTCCACCGAGGTGCGCTAGTCTGGTCCGTATCAGGAAACGTGGTCCGTCCGTGGTGATTTATCTAAGGCTTATAGCAGAGCTCGACAGTACGTCTCGCTGGTGGTCCGACTCTCGCAAAGAGCTTGTGACCGGCAAATGGAAAGCAGGAATCGTTGCCTCGAAGCCCTGCGTTCTCCCTACGGAGAAGAAGGGCAGGCCAAATTGTGTCTCTAGTCCCAGTGAAATTCGTCGCCGAGGTCGTTGGGATCCGTTCTGCACAGAGCGCTGCCATCCCTCCTCGAGCGAGCCCGGTCGGTCGGTCGTCTGGTGCGTGTGGGAGGCCCCTGTCAGGCGGTCCTAGGTCGACGGAGTGAGGGACGGGTGGAACAAACCGTCCGTCCCGTCAGTCGGTCCCTGCGGCCGTCGTCCCAGCGAGGCTTTTTACACACCCTTCCTCCGCCGACCGGTGTGTGCTGTACGTACGTCTCCGACAGATATCTGGTTGATCCTGCCAGTAGTCATATGCTTGTCTCAAAGATTAAGCCATGCATGTCTAAGTTCACACTGTCTCACGGTGAAACCGCGAATGGCTCATTAAATCAGTCGAGGTTCCTTAGATGACACGATCCTACTTGGATAACTGTGGCAATTCTAGAGCTAATACATGCTTACCAAGCTCCGACCCTCGCGGAAAGAGCGCTTTTATTAGTTCAAAACCAATCGTCGTTTCCCCTCGCGGGGTTGCGGCGTCCCCACTGGTGACTCTGGATAACTTTGTGCTGATCGCATGGCCTCATGTGCCGGCGACGCATCTTTCAAATGTCTGCCCTATCAAATGTCGATGGTACGTGACATGCCTACCATGTTTGTAACGGGTAACGGGGAATCAGGGTTCGATTCCGGAGAGGGAGCATGAGAAACGGCTACCACATCCAAGGAAGGCAGCAGGCGCGCAACTTACCCACTCCCGGCACGGGGAGGTAGTGACGAAAAATAACAATACGGGACTCTTTCGAGGCCCCGTAATTGGAATGAGTACACTTTAAACCCTTTAACGAGGATCTATTGGAGGGCAAGTCTGGTGCCAGCAGCCGCGGTAATTCCAGCTCCAATAGCGTATATTAAAGTTGTTGCAGTTAAAAAGCTCGTAGTTGGATCTCAGGCGACCACTCTTATGGAGTCTAATATGGAACTGGTGCTGGACTTAGACCCGCAGAAATCTGGGGCTATGTCCCCTGTGGCTCGGTTTTGTCTGCATCCAGTGTTTGATAAAGGAATTGACGGAAGAGCACTATCAGGAGTGGCGCCTGAGACCTAAGTTAACTTACCACGCCAATACTGCAGAATGACTATCAAAACATACACCTTAGTGGGGTCTAATAGAGAACATGTGCTGGAATTAGACCCTCGAAAATCTTTGGGGCTACCCTTTAAGAAACTTGATTATCTCGCTAAGGGAATTGACGGAAGGGCACCACCAGGTGTGGAACCTGCGGCTTAATTTGACTGAACACGCCAATACTGTAGAACAACTGGCAAATTGAGCACTGCCGTCTGGGTCTAATAATGAACGTACGCTGGTATTAGACTCACGGACGACAAGTCAGCTCAAATGAAAGAACGCTACGGAAATCGTGTTTAACTCCGCAGATTTCAAATACCTGGTCATTGACAAACAAAAGCCCTCAATAAATTCGTCTGACCAAATAGTGAACGGGTGCTGGAAATAGATCTGAAGACAGGTCAGTTTTACCCTACAAATGACAGGGCGTTGCTACGGAAAACCAGCTCAAATCGAGAGGAGCCGCAGACACTTTGGTTCACGTACCAGGCTGATAAGCCAAGGGCGCGAGGCTACCATGTGGGGGATTACGGCCGAACCCTTGAAAGCCGCAATCCCGCCCAAAATCTCAGCACCACTGCAATGGGAGGCTCCTACATGCTCGGGACCTGGGGTTTGCGCCCCAGCCCTATCAGGTAGAGCCACAGTAAGAGGTCCTTGCCGCCCACAAATCAAAGCGGGCGGAAAACTGCTTGATACTCACCCTATACGGCGATGGGGTGCGAAAAACACCAACCAAAGACTTAGAACCTGGTCGGGGTGTCGAAAACAGTAGAGCAGCCACCACACTGTGACTGGCAAGACTCAACCACTGACCATGAGAGTTGCCCGCACACCAGGCGATCAACATCTCTGTGACATTACCAGGCTTGTCCTCTGGCTAAATGCACTCCGGTTACGATATCTACCTCTGTACGTTATCAGCCATAACTATCATGCTGGACGCAGAAGAGATGCAGACCAGCGGACATTGCACACCTGCCCCACTGTGTCAACACCCCAGGTGGCGGGGAATGCTAGGCGTACCATCCCTGCATAGAAGCCAAGAAAATAAAGGGAAAAAGAGATACCCCACTCACATGCAAATGCTACGTTTCTGGCAGGACGTGACGATCCTGGGATACAGACACACTGGACTGCCTCTCTTCCGGGTAAACCAGTCCATCTCATATATGACATACCATCATTGCACCCTATAGACACGAGTAGTGAAGACTCGATAGTCTGGTAAGACAACTTCCATAGGAGAGAAAACTCTGATCGTAAACAACTGCTGCCTTGCAGATAGGCTGGGGACAGCCAAAGGCTAAGGAGGGCATCCCTACAGAAACGCCTGTTGAAATCGGATGCACGGGGCCGCAAGCCTAACAAAACAGTGCAACGTAAATCACAGTATGATGGCAGCACAACCTATTCGAAAAACGTATGGCGCTCATCCTGAGGAGACCCGCCAGGCAGCGATAGCGCCGGGCCCCACGCCTCGAAGGGGCCCACCCTTGACTACTGGTGGTCACCCACCCATGTGTCGTGGAGTCAAGGCACATGGCTATGGGGAAACGACTATTGGCCAAAACCTCAAGACCCTCAGAATATTACAGTGGAATGCGGAGGGAGTCATTAACAAAAAACTTTCCCTAACACATCACCTGCATGAAGGTAAGATTGACGTGGCATGTATCCAGGAAACGCACCTCAACAATAACCATAAATTCTCAATCAGAGGATACCAGACTTTCCGTCTAGATAGAGAAGGCCACAAAGGAGGGGTCCTGATACTGACCAGAAACAGCATACCGAGTAGCGCGGTACCTGTCAATCACACCGGACAAGCAGAAATTGTAGGAGTTGACATAATGGCTCAAGAGACGAAGCTCCGCATTTTCAATCTGTACGGACCACCAAACAGAGACCTATCGCTCTCGAGTATGGAGGTCAGAGACTCCAACTGCATAGTGGTTGGAGATTTCAACAGCCACTCGGAGAGATGGGGATACTCTGACACAGACAGCAGAGGTGACGAAGTGGAAGATTGGGAGGTAGATGCAAATCTCTCCCTAATCAATAGGCCGGAGGATAGCCCTAGCTTCTATTCAAGAACATGGCATACCACCTCGACTCCAGATTTGGCCTTCTCCACACAGGACATACACTATAAAATAGACCGCCAGGTGCTAAACCAACTGGCAGGTAGCGACCACAGGCCGATCAGGCTAACCATTGACATGGAAATAGGCCCACAGGAAACAAAACCGCTCCCACGTTGGAATTACAAACGAGCCGACTGGGACAGATTTGCAATCCTGACAGATGGGCTGTGTGAAACCATCAACACACGAAACACCAAAATGAAGCCCATGGTAGAGAGCCTAAGCAAGGCAATAATGCAAGCCGCCACTGAAACCATCCCAAGAGGAGCTAGGAAAAACTATAAGCCCTACTGGAATGATGAGTTACAGAAAGTGGAAGATGCGGTAACAAATGCTAGGAACATGGCAGAACGAGAAAAATCCGTGGAGGCAAACATCGCCCTCAAAGCCGCCGCGGCGAAGTACAAACACACTCTCAAGCAAACAGCAAGAGAAAGTTGGAAAAATAAAACGGAAAGTTTAAACCTGGACAAAGAAGGGAACAAGCTATGGAAGCTAGTCAGAGCCATGAACGACGAAACCCCGTCAAATAAACAAATTACTATCAAGCAAGGCGAGAACTTGATCACAGGTAAGAAAGCCGCAAACGCCTTTGTCGATCACTATGCCAGAGCAAACCACATCGAGGTCCCTGCAGATAAGCATACAGACATTAGCGAAGAGCTAAAGGGGCACGAAAACATAAATACGGCTCCTGAAGAGCACATGATGGCCAAACTAACAATGCGCGAAATGGAAGAGGCTATGAGAACACTAAAGAGAAGGAAATCTCCCGGAAAAGACGGGATAACAAACGAAATGCTGATGGGGCTGGGCCAAACAGCGAAGAAAAAACTACTATCAGTCCTGAACCAAAGCTGGAAAAGGGGTATTGTACCCCAGGCATGGAAAGATGCAATACTGGTACCAGTACCAAAAACAGGAAAGGACAAAACAGATCCGAATGGATACAGGCCCATAAGCCTACTGAGCTGTGTCGGCAAGCTGATGGAACGGATGATAAACACCAGACTGATGTGGCATCTGGAAGAAAAACGAATACTAATTCCACAGCAAGCCGGCTTTAGACAGCACAGATCCACTGAGGACCAGGTCATCCTCATAGCCCAGGAGATAGAAGATGCCTACCAGGCACAGAAACACACAGTAGCTGTTTGGGTGGATCTGGAAAAGGCATTTGACAAAGTCTGGAAGGATGGACTTAGAGTCAAGCTAAGAAGAAGTGATGTTTGTGGGAAGATGTACAAGTGGATCAACCACTACCTCAAACAAAGAACGGCCAGAGTCCAAGTACAAGGGCAGATGAGCAAAAAGGTGACACTCGAGCAGGGAGTACCCCAAGGGGGAGTACTGTCACCCACACTCTTCCTGGTATATATAAACGATATTACAGAGAATATACCAAGAAGAGTCCATAGCTCAATGTTTGCAGACGATCTGGCTATGTGGACCTCTGAAAAGAATCTCACCATAGCAAGAAATCGGATGCAAACGGCCCTAACATCGCTGGAAGAGTGGGCGAACTCATGGCTGGTCAAAATAAACGAGGAGAAAACCACGTGCACAATATTCTCGCTCTCATTAAAACCCCAAAGTACCAAATTAAGCCTAAATGGCAAAATCCTGCAGCCAAACGACAACCCAACCTATCTGGGAGTCACATTTGATCGGCGCATGACATGGAAAAGTCAGATTGAGAGAAACCGAATGAAAGCCAGAGAAAGAATGGCGATCATGAGGAAACTTGCTGGCACAAGCTGGGGAGCAGACGAAGGCATACTAAAGAAACTGTACACTGGAAGAGTGAGACCAGTTCTCGAGTATGGCATCGCGGCATGGACAACAGCAGCGAAGGCGAACTTCGATAAAGTTAACAAACTTCAAAACCAAGCCATGAGAATCATAACAGGTGGCATGAAGTCAACGCCAATTGTAGAACTTGAAAAGATTACAAAACTGCAATCCATGACCGACAGAAGAGACTGCAGAGCCCAGCTGCAGTCAGAGAAACTCCGAAGACTGACGGACCATCCAATGTACCAGAGGCTAAACAATTTGGGAACTGGGAAACTAAAGCGGAGAAACTTTGCAGAAATAGCCAAAGCAAAGATGCACGAAGATCCCATAAACGCACTAACAACACCAAAACCCATCACTACTGTACGAAAACCTACT
Organism: Ariolimax columbianus; assembly: GCA_036924085.1. Taxonomy (NCBI): domain Eukaryota; kingdom Metazoa; phylum Mollusca; class Gastropoda; order Stylommatophora; family Arionidae; genus Ariolimax; species Ariolimax columbianus. The sequence continues at coordinate 88,504,875 of JAVGWX010000001.1, read as the reverse complement.
TAGAGGCAGGATATATTTCCAGAGGTGGTAGAAAATATACCAGGTATTGCAAACAAAAACTGCCAGACCGAAAAAGAAAGGAGAGACACTACCCTAAGCTTCATAACGAAAAGCTACCCAAGCATGGACTGGACCCATGCATACACCGACGGTTCTGTAACAAACACTACACAGAACGGAGGGGCAGGAGCATTCCTGAACCTACCAAATGGCAGAAAAATAACACTGTCATTCGCTACTGGTAAGTACACGAGCAATTTCAGAGCAGAGGCAGAGGCACTGAGGGCGGCAGTGGAAGAAATGGTAACACACAGTGAAAATGAGAGCCATATAGTCCTGCTGACAGATGCTCTCGAAGTAGTCACAGCGCTAAAAAGCCAGAAAAACACTGAGCTTAATGACTTAAGAGCAGCACTCTGCAAACTGTGCCAACAGTCCGCACCAAAAAGGGTAGTGGTACAGTGGGTTCCGTCACACTGCAACATCCAAGGCAACGAGGAGGCAGACAGACTGGCAAAAGAAGGTGCAAGGCTACCACAAATAGATACCAGTATGACGTACGAAGAGTCAAAACGGCTTATCAAAGCCAGGTACATGTCCAAATGGGAAACCGAACATACTAATTACACCAAAAACGATGCCTATTACCAGTTGAACCGAAGAGAGCAGGTCGTTGTCTTCAGACTTCGCACTGGCCACAACAGACTGAGGTACCACCTCTTCAACAAATTGAAGATAGGGTGTACCGACGAATGCCCGTGCGGTACTGGTAAAATGACCACTGAACATCTGCTGCAGAACTGCCCGACATACGAGGATCAGAGAGAGCAGATGTGGCCATTGCCAGTGGAACTGCAAGACAAGCTCTATGGTAGTGGCGAGAGTCTCAGGATGACCGCCGCTTTTTTCGAGAAAATAATGGTTACTGTCTGACTGTGTACGCAGAAGAAGAAGAAGAAGTTTCCTTTAATCGGATTCCATGTTTACTTTGACTTCTTCCATGTTTCCTTTCACTACTCCCATGTTTCCTTTCATTACTCCCTCGTTTCCTTTCATTACTCCCACGTTCTCTTTCGTCGCTCCCACGTTTCCTTTCGTCGCTCCCACGTTTCCTGTCGTCGCTCCCACGTTTCCTTCCGTCGCTCCCACGTTTCCTTTCGTCGCTCCCACGTTTCCTTCCGTCGCTCCCAATTTTCTGTTCTTCATCGTTCGTCCATCTCCGCTCCTTATGACCCAGATCTGCCACTTCATCAAACAATTTTTAGAAAGCGCTCTTCCAGTAATGGTTTCTGTAACAAAGTGTTTTATATTATGGGCTTTACTAGCCTCACGAACAATCCTCTTTTGTTGCATTTACGATGTATCTGACAGTACATGTGTTCGTGTGGCACTTCTTTGACCCTGACATTCACGTGAGTTTGACTTTTAGGTTCCCAGTTACATCCCTCAGCTAGTAAAGAGTAAGAACGTTGTTAGTTCCTGCAGCTCGCTGGTTGTACACACTTCTGGTTTGTTATTTGTTACAAGCTTGACAGTTGTCCGTTTGAGTGAACTGACCGGTATCCGTATACGTTGACTGACTGCTGTTCATATGTGTGGATTGACCGCTGTCCGTGTGAGTAGACATCTAATTCTCATATTTTAACCGACTACCCTATAACCTAGAGAGTTGTACATATCTTCTACTAGTCTATTGTGGTCTGCTGGGGTATGTGTGTTTGACAAAGACAAGAATAGCACCACTGCCTCACAGAGAGCATGTCGTAAGAGGCGACTTACTGTGTGACATGGCATAACACCGGCCATGGTTAGGCGGTTTGTAAGGAGCAGCATAGATGGCGTCTAACAGGCTGTCGGTTTACTTTGTTCTAGTGTTTGAATCACACATCTGTTAACCACCCTCCAAGAAACTCGTTGTATACAGACTCTACAGCAGTGTTTCTCAACCGTTTTATACTCGCGGACCGGTGAAAACAGGAAAAATTGTTCACGGACCGGTGAAAACAGGAAAAATTGTACACGGACCGGTCAAAACAGGAAAAATTGTTCACGGACCGGTGAAAACCGGAAAAATTGTTCACGGACCGGTGAAAACAGGAAAAATTGTTCACGAACCGCTCAAAAAGAAAAGATTGCTTTATTCCAATAGTATTTTGTCTATTAGTTGTTATAAAGCTAATATTATAAAACGAAAATGCTTTAGCCATTTAAAATAACCAGAATTAGAGCAGTATATAGATAAGCGGTTCAGCATCAATTTTCTTTTTCGCGGACCGGCAGGACATTTCTGCAGACTGATAGTGGTCCGGGAACCGGCGGTTGTGAATCACTGCTCTACAGAGTCTTCTTAACCAGTATAAAGAAGTTAAGTTAAGTTAATCTATCAAATGTTGTCGGATCTATGAAAGGTAAATCTAAAACGTGTACCAAAAGACGTAGTTTTTGCCCAAATGTTTGCTTGTTTTTAACCTAAGTTTGATCCCAGCTCCTATACTTTGCATACGTCGATGTTCAGACATCCATAGTATCGAGATGATAACTACGTAGCACTGTGTCGTAACCATTGCACTCTACCCAGATGTTCTAATCAAACGTACTCCGAACAAAATATGTGAAGAGTTTAGTTTCACGTAAACCTACACCAAACATAGACATGTAATATTAACAATAATTATGTCGGATCAGCAGGGATGAAATATGAAGACATCTGTACTAAAGATGACGTACTATACTCATATGTTAACACTGATAACTGATTAATCACAAATAAAGCGTGTATAAGATATAACACAACAATGCTCCAACTGCAGGAGACACGATACGACGGAACAGCGCTGCTGGCTTTCTGTAAGTTGTCAACAGCTGAGGATAGAAAAACACGATTTGATCAGTGATTGTATTCAACCATTTGATTGTCAATATCATATATATATATGTCATGTTATCTATGTCCTTGTCTGTTTCACATCTAAATGTCTTGGTATCTTTGTCCTTGTCTGTTTCACACCTATATGTCCTGATATCTATGTCCTTGTCTGTTTCACATCTTTATGTCCTGGTATTTATATGTTTGTCTGTTTCACATATATATGTCTTGGTATTTATATGTTTGTCTGTTTCACATTTATATGTCCTGGTATTTATGTCCTTGTCTGTGTCAAATCTATATGTTCTGGTATTTACATGTTTGTCTGTTTCACATATATGTCCTGGTATTTATGTCATTGTCTGTTTCACATCTATATGTCCTGGTATCTATGTCCTTGTCTGTTTCACATCTATATGCCCTGGTATCTATCGCCTTGTCTGTTTCACATCTTTATGTCCTGGTATTTATAGGTTTGTCTATTTCACATCTTTATGTCCTGGTATTTATGTCCTTGTCTGTTTCACTTCTATATGTCCTGATATTTATATGTTAGTATGTTTCACATCTATATATAAATGTCCTGGTATCTATATGTTTGTCTGTATGATATATATATATATATGTGTGTGTGTGTATGTGTATGTCTGTCTTGGTATCTACGTGGTTGTCTGTATCTCATCTATATGTCATGGAATGTATTTGCTTGTCTGTATGGTATGTACATATCCTAGTATATATATGTTTGTCTGTATCCTCTTTAAGTGACGTTTACATATTTGTCTGTCTATTTGCTTGTGTTCTAGCAATATATCATGTTATCTATCAGTTTGTGTGTGTCATATTTATATATTAGGTTTATCTATCTGTCTGCCCGTATCATGTCTATGTACACGGTGTATCTGTCTGTCTCCGAGCTATTTTATATATCTTGTTAATTCATTTGTATTCTATCTAGAGAACATTTCCAATAGAGCTTACCTGGAATCCTGTTACTAAAACAGTCATGTTAATGTCTGTAGCCATGTAGCCGAGGCTATCGACTTTCCGTAGTAGGTATTTTTTATAAACTTCCCGCGGCTTGCTAGGCCTGGGGGATGGTACAAATAGTTTGCGTAGATTTTTAACTAGTGTTTTTGAATTTTGTCCAGGCAGCGGCTGTTAAGCTTACTCTTTTAGATTTCCAACTGCCAAGGAATTTTTAACGTGCTCGACACTGAACACGGGAGTCCGATCTCGCTACAAAGAGATCAGAGGATTTTTTACCAGAAGATCCACGTGAAAAAAATGCCCGTCTTCACCGGGATTCGAACCCACGACCTCCGGCATTCCATAAAGCACAATACAAAAAGAAACCCATAGGCGCAACGCACGTGCTTCCCCCGTGGAGAAGACAACGCTTGGCAGAGGTGATAGAAAACATTCCTGGCATTGTGAAGAAAACGTACCAATAGACAGACCGAAACAGAAAGAAGAGACAACTGTAAAACACACAGAAAAGCACTACCCAAGCAACATCTTTATGTACATATGAATCAGTAGCAAAAGCAGCAGAGAAGGGAGGTGCTGGGATCTTTCTGAGTCTAAAAATGGGTACTTGCGTCTTAATTCACCCCAAACAAAAGAAAGGTATATTTTTAGAACCGACATTACAGTAGTGCGTCACAGAAGAGTTACTTTTTTAAAACTATTTGGGGTGTTAAACATTCAGAGAGAATAGACGAGAATTTCTGCCTCTTCTGACGCTTATTCATGCCGTCTTAGCAATGTATTTCTTGAATTGTTCAACGTTGGTCCAGGACAAAGAGAGTAGCATCCAGTTTCTACAGCAGCATGGCAATACTCTATGGTGTTAGACCGTGTAATAACAACTATGTTATTTAACCCTAATACAACACTAACCATAACCCAACCTTAAACCTAAACCTAACCCTAACCTTTCGCAATTCTGAATGTAACCATCTTTTCTAAACTTATGTCTTTATCTAAGTCTTTATTTGTTTATTTAAAATAACATTATATCGACCAGTCCTCCCCTTAACCCGAAATGGAATGTCCCGTGACGTATGATAGGAACCCAGAAAACTTTGTTTGGGGTGAAATAAGACGCCAGTAGCTAGCTACAACAACAGTACATCAAAGATATCAAAGGAGACCAGTACCATTATTCAAGTAACCAGAGCAAAGGCAGAGGTCTTGAAACTGCAGCACAAGTTGTAATGACAGATGGAAACACGGAGAGACAGTCGCACTTTTTACAGACGCAAAGTCAGAAGTTGGGGCACAGTGGATGAACAAACAAATGCAGAACTAAAGGAACTGAGAGTACTCTTTAAACTATGTCACCTGTTCAAGAGAGTTGCGATACCGTGGATTACATCGCATTGCAACATTCTTGGCAATGAAGAGGCTAACAGACTGTCAAGGAAAGGTGGAAAGGAATCTCAACCTGATATTATCATTATCATCATTTTGTTGGGATTTATTGTCCGAGCTTGTTTCTCCATTGGACCCTTTCCTCTGCAGCTCTCTATATTTCAGCATAGGTTCGTACTTTAATGTTTCTCCATGCCCGAGGTGTAACGATGAGTCTTTGTCGACCCCTTCCTCTTTTTTCATGAATCTTGCCCTCTTATATTTTTCGTTGAAGACTTTCATGTTTCATATTGTGTTCCAGGCAACTCAATCTTGGTTTTTGTATAATTTTCAAAATGTGTGTCTGTGCGCCTACCTCAGTGAGGTAAGTGTCATTTGATCTTCTTTCTGTCTAACTCACTCTTTCCATTCTACGGTAGCACCCCATTTCAAGCTGTTTCCAGCTTTTAAAATTCTTCTTTGCTAAAGTCTATGTTTCAGCCCGTTAATTGTATAACTTATGAAGAGGCCAAGAGGTTTCATTATTATCATCAGCCATTGGGGCACCAATACTTCAAATTGTTGGACCAGTTCCCGCCACTCCAGGCACCAATATTGCAAATTGTTGGACCAGTTCCCGCCACTCCAGGCACCAATACTGCAAATTGTTGGACCAGTTCCCGCCATTCCAGTCACCAATACTGCAAATTGTTGGACCAGTTCCCGCCACTCCAGGCACCAATACTGCAAATTGTTGGACCAGTTCCCGCCACTCCAGGCACCAATACTGCAAATTGTTGGACCAGTTTCCGCCATTCCACTCGGTTTTGTGCCAAGATATCGAATCTTACATTTGGACGAGTTAACATCAGTGGTATGATTATCAATGTTGCGTAATGAGACGGCTGGCGCATTTCTGATTTTTCTCAATGTCTTTTACAATATCGGTGTGTCTTTGGCTGTTTTGCACTTGGCGGAGCCCATCCCTCTCTAGACAACTTGTCCCTTCACATTGTGAATTTTTTTATGATCTCCGTATCTACTCAAGCATCGCGTCGTAGGCTCACTCCAAAGGTTATGCCTTTCCTTATTCTTTTTCCAGCTTCATTTTCATCTTGGTCGTTTGCTTTTAATCGTTCATGTGTATTCTGTGTTCCACTTTATCCTATAATATGTCAATTGGAACACATCACGGCGCTATGTCGGGCATATGTCCAAATGGAAAAACGGACATAAAACACGCTGCATAATATTATCCAAGAGCAATTTATTACACTGCAATTGTAGACCTGAAGATCACAGAATAACACATGATTCAGAAGCGAATCAGATCAGCAGCCATCTTGGCGCTCGACCCGGAAGAACTCCATCCAAGATGTTCACAAGGTTTAGATACAGGAACAAGTAGGAAGCAGATCACACAGGTCAACAACCAGAGGCATATTACCAGCTCAACAGAGATGAGCAGGTAGTAATCTTTAAACTCGGAACAGACCACAACAGACTGAGATACTAACTTTTCAGCAAACTAAGGATAGGAAATATAGATGAATGTATCAGTGGCACTGATAAAATGACTGATGAGTATCTACTCGAACGGTATCTAACATACGAGAAACAGAAAAGGCACACATCAATCACCAATACCATTCCTGTACAAGTTCTACAGAAATACGAATAGCGTTTACCAATGGTGTCCTTAGATACATTCAAGTTGACACCAGAAAACGTACAATGACGAATAAGAGGCAGTGTTCTATCTAATTGTTCTATTTTTCAGAATGTCTGTATCCAATCTAATTGTTCTTTCTGTCAGAATGTCTGTATCTAATCTAATTGTTCTATCTGTCAGAATGTCTGTATCCAATCTAATTGTTCTATCTGTCAGAAAGTCTGTATCTAATCTAATTGTTCTATCTGTCAGAATGTCTGTATCTAATCTAATTGTTCTATCTGTCAGAATGTCTGTATTTAATCTAATTGTTCTATCTGTCAGAATGTCTGTATCTAATCTAACTGTTCTATCTGTCAGAATGTCTGTATCTAATCTAATTGTTCTATTTATCAGAATGTGTGTTTCAAATCGAATTCTTCCATCTGTCAGAATGTGTGTATCCAATCTACTTGTTCTGCTGTCTATCTGTTTGACTGTGCCTTATTTATGTAGTGCTTATGAATCGCTCTTTATGTCTGTATCCCGTTTATATGTCCTATAATATTTATGTTTTTGTTCTGTCTCTATCATTTCTGTCAGTTACAAAACCAATGCACATTTTCCATTCTCTCCAATATTTCTCTTATCCTTCTTAGTCATTTTTTTCGTATTCATTTTCGTTTTCCTCATAGAAAAGCAAAGTAACCATAATAATAATAACAACTATTCAAATATTACTTGGAAAAAAACCGCACCATCATTATCGTAATTTCGTAACAGAAAATGACGGAATAGACAAACGTGGGAGAGATGGGCAGACAAAGATCAGAACGGGACATTGCAGACTAGAGGCCTATCTCCACATAATGAGTCTTAGACACACCGACAAATGTGGAGCACCCAAGCAAATACCAGAACATGTCCTGCAGGATTGCCCCACTTACTTATGCAGACCAAAGATAGGCCGTCTGGCCCGGGGAAGGGGGCCATGCTCGATTAGCTGTGAGGGACCGGCGGAAACCTGAAACTTACATTTTCCTCTGTGAACCTCACCGGGCTCATTCATAGGTGTCTCAGTCTTTGCAGACCATGCGAGTGGCACCCTGTGAGTAGCCTCTCAGGGGGCTAGCCTGGACGCTTAATATGGAGACCCTGGACTCCCCAAACTGCAGGATCTCCCTCTCTCGGACTCGCTAGTGTAATCCAAAGGAATGCGAAGCATGTCAATTTGGCACCAGCTCAGCTGCAGGAGCTGCCGGAATGAGTTCGTAATTTTGAAACCATCCGCCTTAGGTGTTACCATTCCAGATTTTCTGCCTAGGTTTACTTCCGTACCCCTACCTTCTGCCGAGGTTTTAATAAGCCAGTGGAGTCGTTGCTCGCAGATGCTAATTACTCGAAATATTCGATGATACTCTCATCGTCCCAAGGCTAGCCAGCACTCCTGGGACTTATGGGTTTAAAATCAGAGTTCCTCCTCTCCTAGGCGAACTGAATGAACAGGCAAACGAGCTTCGTCTACCCGGGTTTAGAGTCAGAGTTTACCTTCTCTTAGACTGGCTGCCAACCAAGGCTAATGAGCCGAATCTGCCCGCCTAGTTATGCCCCTGGGTACTCGGTCGCGCCCCACAGCAAGCTCTGTAAGAAACAGGGGCCCCTCATGAAGGTGCTGCTGGTGACACAATAATGTAGCAGAGACCATTGGCATGGAAACTCCTGAAAGGCAAGCCGAACAGTGATTTCAGCGAAGATTTCTACACCTGGAAAGGAGAGGCCATAGACGCTTCACTGTCCTTTAACGAGCGGGACGTCCAGTCCAGTCCTCTCTACCCCACGGGACTAGAAGCATCAGTTGACTGAAGATTAAAAAGAATAATTGCTTTAGTGTACGCCAGATCTGAGTGACAGCGCGATTAGTGCACCTGGTGTTTGCGGTCAATGTACTGAGCTCTTTTCCCGGACTCAACTCGCTATAAACTCAAGCAGATCTAAATGTGTACCTAAGCTGGAGTTTAAGTACGGCGAGGCATTGAGGGTATGAAATGGTGGAAAGCTCTTAAACAACGCCCAATATCAGTGACACAAACAGTGAATAGCTCGTTTTCCAGGATCAGAAGAGGATGTGAAGATGGAATTTAAAAAAAAAATGTTTTAAAAGTTTCATTTCTTGCTTTGAGTTTTTGTTGTTGTTGTAGTTGTTATGCGAACGGCAAACACGAGTTCTTATTATCCTCGGCGTCAGTCTGGCAATATGCGGGGAAATGCCGTATACGAGGAAGGGCCGTAAGCGAGGAAGTGCCGTATGCGAGTAAGTGTTGTATGCGAGGAAGTGCCGTATGCGAGGAAGGGCCGAAAGCGAGGATGTGCCGTTTGCGAGGAAGTGCCGTATGCGAGGAAGGGCCGAAAGCGAGGAAGTGCCGAATGCGAGGAAGTGCCGTATACGAGGAAGTGTCGTGTGCGAGGAAGTGCCGTATGCAACGAAGTCAACAATATTATGTATGCGGCCCGATCTTTTGCAACGATCTACCAATGGGGTGTATAGACCTTTGGTCAGTCCATCTTGCCATCACATAGGTGGACGACCACGTGGATGTGTATAGGCATATGACCACCAAAACGTTGTTCTACGTGTCCATCTGTTGTCAGGCACGCCTACAAAAGACCAGGCCAGGATGTTTACGTGATATCGCTGTTTCTACAACGTCCCGAAACAAAGTTTCATGTCGAATTTCTTCTTTTCGGATCTTATCCCGAATCGAAATTTTTAGTACGCGTCGTTCAATCGCACTCTAAGTGATTCTGAGCTTCTCAACATCTGTTTTGCGCAAGATGCACATGTTTCCGTTAATTCGTTGCTGGAATGACAATGGCATTGAACGAGTGTGCTCTCGCCGTGGTCTCTTTCATCTCTTGAAGTATTGGCTAAATGAAGTTAAAGAAATGCCAAGCTGCTTTTCGTCGTCTAGAGATTTCGTTGTCGATTTTTGGGTTGACATTTATCTCTTGGCCTAGGTAGATATAGGGGTTGGCATTTATCTCTTGGCTTAGGTAGATATAGGGGTTGGCATTTATCTCTTAGCCTAGATAGATATAGGGGTTGGCATTTATCTCTTGGCTTAGGTAGATATAGGGGTTGGCATTTATCTCTTGGCTTAGGTAGATATAGGGGTTGGCATTGATCTCTTGGCGTAGGTATATATAGGGGTTGGCATTTATCTCTTAGCCTAGATAGATATAGGGGTTGGCATTTATCTCTTGGCTTAGGTAGATATAGGGGTTGGCATTTATCTCTTGGCTTAGGTAGATATAGGGGTTGGCATTTATATCTTGGCTTAGGTAGATATAGGGGTTGGCATTTATCTCTTGGCTTAGGTAGATATAGGGGTTGGCATTTATCTCTTGGCGTAGGTATATATAGGGGTTGGCATTTATCTCTTAGCCTAGATAGATATAGGGGTTGGAATTTATCTCTTGGCTTAGGTAGATATAGGGGTTGGCATTTATCTCTTGGCTTAGGTAGATATAGGGGTTGGCATTTATCTCTTGGCCTAGGTAGATATATGGGTTGGCATTTATCTCTTGCGTAGGTAGATATAGGGGTTGGCCTTTATCTCTTTGCGTAGGTAGATATAGGGGTTGGCATTTATCTCTTTGCGTAGGTAGATATAGGGGTTGACATCATCGATAGTTTCCTCTCCTAACTTGATGTTCTGCTTTGGGCAGTGAGGGTTTCTGAGACATTGTGTTTTATTTTTATGGAAATTGAGACCAACAGCTCTGCTGATCGAATTTAGGCCATTCGAAGATTGTTGGACTTCCTGTATGATTTATGAGTACAATATAATCTGCAAATCGTAAATGTGTGATCGCGAGTTATAGTCAGAAAAGGACGAGAGCATCAACTTACCATAATACGGTGACTGGTCTTCTTTGTTTGCGCTGTTTATCGTTGTGTCTGAAATAGTAATCAATAATTGCAAATAAGTAAAGAGACACAACCTTAATGTCAGTGGCATAACAACCGCTGGGGTGGGTTGGGTAAGTTATTAGTACCTTAGCACTAAATCGACCCAGTAAAGCAGTGGTTAAAATTGTTCCTGACCTTAAATACCATTTTACTTTCCTTTCTTTTGTTATTAAAAGACGTAGCATAACCTAATCTCTCATTCTATCCTTGGCGATTTGAACAGTGCTATTTTGCAAGCAGTCAGTTGTCATGGTTACATCAGCTCCTAGGGACACTGCCAGGCAAGATTAGATCAACAAGTTAAGTACCAACGTTCAGAGCCTCATTTCCCAAACATCACCTGAAGCTTCTGAGACTCAAGGCGACACGGCAAAGACTTCTCTTATCTCGACATCATGATCTCATTTAATGGATACATCTGTTCGGATATGTCAAAGTAGATCGAACTAGCTGCATCTACTATGTACGACCTCCGATGTTAATGGAGTACCGGTAGGAACATGCGCAACAAACGGCCTATCTTGACATTCGATGGCATTACTCCACCCGCAACGTAGAAGTTTCTGCTAAAACAAGCATACAACCAATCTTGGAGACACTGACCGCAGCCGTTTCTTTGTTCTGTCATGCCTGACAGGTGGACCAGGAAACATCGGCCCACAAGATACTTCACAAATCGTTCCTCGCCCAAAGGACTTCTTCCGACCGGTTGGAGACATTTCAGAGGTCAGTTCGGAGTCTTTTTAGTGACTTCCATGCTGTGTAAGGAAAGTGGTGTCCAAGCATATATTCCTTTTGCAGTTAGATCTAAGGGATCTGCGTCAATTCATTTTATTTTTCGAGTTTGTGGGGACTGTGTTGACTGTACGAAACTTCGCCTAGATTTCAGTCTTGTGTATCGAATCTGGTATCTAAAAATAGAGTGCGTAGTGTCATTTGCCTGTTTCTCTCGTTCGATTTCGAATCCAACATTTCTTCGTGTCTTAAACTCATAGTGCCGGCCATTATCAAAGGAACGTGACTAATTGTGACAGACAATGAAAAGGGGAACTGGTGCCTGCCCCTCATCCAAATAATTTAGACATGATACCATGGCGTCTCTAACACTCCATCTTGATGTTATTGTTACGGATCCAGCCCCATCCGAGCTTGTTACGGATACAGCAGCATTCGAGCTTGTCATGGATCCAGCACCATCCGGGCTTGTCATGGATCCAGCACCATCCGGGCTTGTTATAGATCCAGCACCATCCGAGCTTGTCATGGATCCAGCACCATCCGGGCTTGTTATGGATTCAGCACCATCCGGGCTTGTTATGGATCCAGCACCATCCGAGCTTGTTATAGATCCAGCACCGTCCGAGCTTGTTATGGATCCAGCACCATCCGGGCTTGTTACTTGTTATGGATCCAGCAGCATCCGAGCTTGTTACGAATCCAGCACCATCCGGGCTTGTTATGGATCCAGCACCATCCGGGCTTGTTACGAATCCAGCACCCTCCGAGTTTGTCACGGATCCAGCACCATCGGAGCTTGTCACGGATCCAGCACCATCCGGACTTGTTACGAATCCAGCACAATCCGAGGTTGTCACGGATCCAGCCCCGTCCGAGCTTGTTACGGACCCAGCCCCATCCGAGCTTGTTATGGATCATGCAGTATCCTAGCTCTCACCCTTCGTCCTAATGACATATAATGGTATCTGCACGTGTTTGTTAGTTGTTGTTTAGTGTCATACAAAGTCATACAATTTATCTGGCCTCTGAAGAATAAGTATTTTCCCAACATGGTTGAGTGCCGAGCACTCAAAAGAAATGATCATAAACGTGTTTGTATGTGTGTGCTCAAAGCTGGTACTCTGGAGTGTGTTGAGTTTGGATTCTGTCCAAGTTTTTCTTCTTGTTGATATCCACGATGATTATCTTTACTCTTTTGTCCATCCTAAAAAGGGCATGAGATGGGGAGTGTTAGTAGCTTTCTTCGTTTACAGAGCGTGCAGATGAAGGTAGGCCGGTGTCCTCCAGACCTGATGTGCTATGCTAGGCTTCATCTGCGTGTTTCTCCCTACTCTTCATCTGCGTGTTTCTCCCTACTCTTCATCTGCGTGTTTCTCCCTAATCTTCATCTGCGTGTTTCTCCCTACTCTTCATCTGCGTGTTTCTCCCTACTCTTCATCTGCGTGATTCTCCCTACTCTTCATCTGCGTGTTTCTCCCTAATCTTCATCTGCGTGTTTCTCCCTACTCTTCATTTGCGTGTTTCTCCCTACAAAATGGATCGCGTCTTTATGTAAGTTGGATGTGCTGGGTTCTCAGACAGAAAATTGTGCTCTGATCTTTCCTTGTGAGCTGATTGATACTTTCATTTGGATCGGATGTTGCCATTTGTCTGCAGTCTTTCCTAACTGTGTTTCCAATGACCCATCTGTTCAGCCAAGTTTCTCTTGTTTGCTGTTCTTATCTTGATCCTTTCTTTGCTGGTCTGTCTGCCTTGTTGTTGCCAGGTGTGTTTGAGTGTCCAGTGATTCACTGCAGAACTATTTTGACGAAATTGGGGGTGATAATGTGGTCAACGTCTAAGGATATTTGGAAATGATCAGGTTTTCAAGATCTAGCATCTTCTAATGCTTGAAGGACGGACATCAAGACTGCAAAAAGAGATGGTACAAAGCGGCCTTAAGTACAATGATTTCGGCTTCATATTTGGAGCGAACCTCCCTCAAAACTTTAGTATGAAGGAATCAATACACTTACTTGGAAATTGTTGTGAACTTTAACCCTTCGCTGTATATTCACCCTGCAAGACGATACACTTCTCCCTTTTATTCTTCACAATCATGATGTTCTGATTGCAGACCTCCTCTATCTGGACCCTGAACCACATATCCAGTTCAGCAAAGTCCTGGACGTCAGAAAAACGACGTCCACGAATATGATTTTTCATGTTTGGGAACAGGGAGAAATCACTAGGTGCCAAGGCCGGTGAGTATTGTGGACGAGGCAGGATGTCATTCCCCGTATGTTTTTCGAACGTCGAGGACTTGATTACTGAACTGGACACGTGGTTCGGTGCCCAGACGAAGGAGTTCTACAATCAGGGCACCAGGAGGGTGAAGAATTGATGGGAAAAGTGTATCGCCTTACAGAGTGAATAAACGGAGAAGGACTAAAGTTCACACCAATTTCAAAGTAAGTGCATTGACTCCTTCATTCTAAAATGTAAAACGTTTCTACCATTTCTCGTATTTAAAAAAAAAACAACAACTGGTCATGGTGAAGTTATATGTAAGTTAACATCCAAACAGAAAGTGCACGTATGCTAGGGATGCTGGCTTTCCGTGATTCCCTGGATCATCGTATGTTTTAAATTCGTCTGCCGTAAATGATTATTGTTGTTGATCTAGTTATATGCAGTAAGCTCAAGAATGTGCGTCAGGAGATCATCTGCTCAACGCCTTTTAATACCGTGGGCACACGAATGAGATATATGTTGGCAATGCACGTCCATGCTTTCTTCTAACTGTCTCAATGTCTGTGAATACATCCGCAAGGGAAGCAACTGTAGTTATACGCGTACATATAGACGATTAAAATATACATGATTTCTTTTCTTGTTCATTATATGTAGTGTCTCTTTCTGTCTTTTATCCCTCCATTTGGTATAAATGTCTTCTTGTCTTATATAACTCCATTTGTTATACATGTTTTTCTTGTCTTTTATCACTACATTTCCTATAAATGTTTTCTGGTCTTATCTCACTACATTTGTTATAAATGTTTTCTGGTCTTTAATCATTCAATGTCTTATAAATCTCATCATATCTTTCATCACAACTCTGCAGTTCTCCATGCAAAGTCTTATGTCGCAGAAACATGGTCAACTATAACAGAAATAGTCCAAATTCAGGTGTAACCCAAGCCTCGCTCGAGAGACGTATGATCGATCTCACGTTTGAAAGGCCTTCACAACAATAACGTACGGCAGATAGCATTGGTGAAGGATGCAGTTACCCACGCAGATACGGTAAAGCATAGCTGGGCTGGTCACCCGCTTCGGAGAACTGATGACCGTTGGAGCACAGCGACAGAAGTCTGGTACCCACAAGACAGAAAAGGACCACCTATGCGCTGGTCTGACTCCCTCGAGCTCTGCAACAATATCTACGATGATACAGACGAAAAAGTTATCACCCACTGGTCCACTGTGACCCAAGACAGAATGCAATAGACGCGAAGTTGGGACCCGCAGCGGCTAACCGTCTCTGAGGAACGGAAAGTACTGTAATCCAGCACATCATATTTTTGTGGTAATACATTATAAGTTGATGAATGATGTGTGATACATTATCTTTATGTCATAATCTAAGCGGAATACATGATTTTGTGGCCATAATTTAGAAGTTGATGAATGATGTGTGAATACATATTTTATGTCTTAATTTGGGAGGCCCATAATCTTTTGGTAATGATTCAAAATTTGATGAACGATGTCATAGCTTATAGCTTATGAGTTGATGAATTATGCGTGAGTACATAATTTGATGTCATAATTTTTGAGTTAATGAATTATGCGTGAATACATAATTTGATGTCATAATTTATGAGTTGATGTCATAATTGGCAAGTTAAATTACAAGTGGTTATATTATTGCATGCAATAATCTGGTTTCCAGTTTCTAGACTTGATATACATTGCCAAAAATATATGAGACAAAAAACAAGACTTTATCACATTCATGCTGTCGACAATCATGATTTCTAGCATGTTGCTAGACTTCAAGTCCGTTGTTTGCCTTTTTCTCAATGTTGTTTCTGCTAACGCTTCATTTGCACAGTATTAGAGCAATGCATTATAACAGTAAGGGTACGGGTTCAATTCCCATCAAGGGTATACACCAGTTGAACCAGCTGTTAAGGAAGGAAAGTAAGCGACAAAGGAAACTCGACATTCCGCATAACCCTGCCTCTCTTTCATAATGAAGCGACTTCCTACTCGAACAATGAAGCCTCTTACACTTCATCCCCAACAGCAGTTTCTGAAATAGAACTACCTTTACCTTATTTCTCTTCTTCCTCTTCCTCGTTGTCCTCCTCTTCTTCTTTTACTTCTTCTTCTTCTTACTTTTACTTCTTTCCTCTTTTCATAATTTTTTAAATTCGAATTTTTCTTTTTTTTCTCTTATTTTTTTTCTTACTTCTTATTTTTCTTTCTGTTTCTTCTTTTTTTTTTCTCCTTTCTTCTTCTGTTTTACTTCTTCTTCTTCTTCTTATTTTTCTTCTCCGTCCTTTCGTTCTTGTCCTTGTCTTCTTCTTCTTCTTTTAATCTAAGATATATCCTTGTATCACATATAATATAGAACATTATTTCTATAGAGTTACACCGCAAATAAGGAAGTCCACTCCGCACTTAGAAGGCTTTTGGCCTGTCCTAATGGCAGGACGTGCAAACTGAATAGACACAACCCATGAGCTGGAGATGCCTCTACCACAGATGGATTCAACCAATCATTTATCGGTTCTTGCGACATGCTCCCAGCGTCACACACAGAGACAAATCTCAAATCACTTGACATTATCTATAAAAACACTGAAGTTGACAACAAAAGCGATGAAAATGTTCATGACAAAATTCCACAACATGAGAAAGTACTCACTTGGAAGCACAGATACCCTGACCAACAACAAGTCGATGTCCATAAATCGACAGAGGTAGTTGCCAGAGTCCGCTAGCTTGGACTTGTCAATCATTAGCTCACTGATGTACATCTGTTCAACTTCTAGTTGGTACCTGATGGACATGGTATGGGACTTTATGTGTTAATTGTGAGTATAACATGTGCCTGGTGGACATGGTATGGGACTTTATGTGTTAATTGTGAGTATAACAGGTAACTGATGAAAATGGTGACTTGCCTTGCTGTTTCTTGATCTCTTCAGTCTTTCTCTTTTCTCTGCAGTCAGAAGACCTCTACGAGCGTCAGCAGCCAACATGCCCTCTCCAACTGACTGTCTCTAGATACATTGATCCTGAGCAATTTCTTCACATCTCTCGGATGGGATGTAGAATGACTTCATGTCCCTCTTGTATACGTCCTTGAATCGCAGTGTGGAACGGCCGATTCCAACTCCAATTGCTAGCTGTTCAAAAAGGATATCCTTTGACAGCCTCTCGTCTTTCATGAGATAAACATATCCCAGCCACCATAAACGCCGCTGGCTCAACATCGAGTACATGCTGTGGGTGTTTGCTCTCTGCAAGACCGTATTATGTGACACTCTCTCTTGCCACCCAAATCTCAGTATACGCCGTAGGGACCTCACGTGAAGGGTACTGAGCCGCCGTTCCTGTTTAGTGTAAGTTGTGTGTATAACTGAATGTATAACTGGTACCTCATGGACATGGTATGAAAATATGCGTATATTAGGGTTTCAAGCCTCCAGGTGAGTGAGTAATTGTATTTTTTCCGGCCCGAAGTTCGGATACATTTTGAACACCCTTCGTATATGTTGTGAGTACAACTGCATCTGTAGCTTGTACCTGATGTACATGATATGTGAATATGTACCAGTGGTAGGAATACCAAGTTAGGTATGTGATTGTTCTGCCAAATATGTATTCGAAAACGAAAATTGAGTGCCAACTTGGCATACCAGTTTGTTATGAATAAGTCTACCCGGATATTATTCAAATCTCTCTAGATATTGACCACAGTATCACCTCACATCTCGTCAAAATAGTTATGAAACAGAATTCTGGACTCACCTGCCTTTGACAATACAGACAGACTAAGAAAGAAGGAATCAAGACAAGAACAGCCACACACAGCATCAACTATGCAAACTGCCAGAACGCTAATATGAACATGAAATAAAGGAACTGAGCAGATGCATCATGGAAAACACAAACACAGGGATAGATGTCTACAGACATATGAAAAGTCATCCTTCAACTGGCTGTATCAATTAACTTAAAAGGAAAGATAATAGCACTATTTAACGGCTGAGAACCGAGCACATCCCACTTAACAAGCATTTTAACAGAATCAAACCACAACACACTCTAGTGCCAGCTGTGTACACATCCATACGAAACAGTTTATTATCATATCTTTGAGGGCTCAGCGCTCAATGATGTTGACAAAATCTTCCTCCTCCGAGGCCAAATAAATGGAACACTTTGTATGGCCCTTGCAACAATTAACTACGACGTCCAGATACCCCTACATAATAGGCCAAGAGGCCGGATGCTGCTGGAACCGCAACAACAAACAACAACATCATTAAGTTTACTGACAATTTCAGTCATTCAAATATAATCAGTAAATAACCACGCACAGCTCAAAGACTATACTCAGTGTAACACAAACAAGGCATGGATGTTGGTATTATTTAATGCTGCTAGCTACTGGGGATTCCGTGGCGAGGTCGTTAAGTTGTTGGCCTCATGATCAGGTGGTATGGGCTCAACTCCGCCGTTTTTTTCACGGGTGCTTGATGCGGCGTCCCCTGCATCTCGTAGCCACCTCCTAGTCGTCTTGTCCTTGACTTGCCACTGGGGTCGCGCGGCTCGAGACGAGAGATTGAGGATAACAAGTAGCGCAGTTAATCCTTACTAAAAATAGCGCTAGCAAAATAAATGATGCTATCATCGTTCGCGATGGACGGCGGCCTTTACCTTTACCTTTACCTTTGCCTTTGCCACTACTCAACGTAATGGTCACCTACCGTACTGCACACTTGTCAAGAAACTTATATAAAGCGACGTTCTGCAACGGACATGCTACTTACTTTTTAACTACTTAGTAGTCTACAGGCTGCAACAGAGGAGACTGTCTAAGTAGAAGGGATCGAAAAGAGAAGGCAACCGGGTACTAAAAAGTGCCTGCTGAAGATATGTGTGGGACCGAAAGGTGCAAATATCATAATCAAACTGTAAACCACGATACGGCGTATTCCGTTCTCCAGACTACATCCTCATACTTGCAAAGCCCTTTTCGGGGCTTGGTAGCGGGAGATTGAGAACAAACGAAGATAAATTAGAAGAAAATGCAGTTCAAATATCAATTTTGGCGCATACTTCTCCCGGATATATTTTGGACTTTTTGATTGAGGTTCAATGACACAGACTGTATGGTGATACTGATTTGGGGTTTGTGCAGTGTGTGAAGTCGCCCCTCAAACACATCTGGGAAGAAGTGTTGCTATGATGGACCGTCGCCGTCTCTCTATCTTCGATCTTATGGCCCACCTCCTGTAGGATGTCTCGGCTCGCCTCTCCCAGGATGTCTCGGCGCGCCTCTCCCAGGATGTCTCGGTCGCCTCTCCCAGGATGTCTCGGCCAGCCTCTCCCAGAATGTCTCAGCCCGCCAGATCTTGTATCTGGTTGTACATTCAAGTTTTGGAGAAGACCATGTCCAATATCAGGTGCTCCCTGGCTCGCCCGCGCAACACGTCAGCGACGGACAGCCAACAACCCATCAGAACTATACGCCGCATGCGTCTAGGTCACCAATCGTGGTGCCAGGCGTCTGACGCAATGGGTCTCGTTAGCCTAAGCGGACTATGATTATATTATTTCTATGGCTTACTTTGAATCCCAGACAGCCACTGAGCAGACTTTTGGCCGGTGTGAATGGTGGTTGTGGAAATTCATGACTTGGAGAGCTTTCAACCCTACATGTATTAAATGGCAGATTAGTCGTCTCTTAGGACATGCTCTCAAGCGTGGCAGTAGACCTATTCTCGTGTCTCTCACACACAAATGCCCACCCATTAATCATCAGGGAAAGGTATATGTTAAGGCGCTTTTCAAATCGTCTAGACAGGGTCTCTCAAACGGTATGCGGATGAGCCCTGTTTGACGAGACAACAAGTTTGAATCAAATAAGCCGTTGTACAGAAGAACGTATGCACGTCTTTTACTTTGTCTCATCGAATTTGTCTATCAGCTAATAAATGTGTGTTCCGTGCACAAACCACGACCTACTGGGACCGCATTATTTATATATTTCTTCTTTTTCTTTGCCGTTCGTTCTCAAACTCCCGCTACCAAGTTATGAAAAGGACTTTGCAAGAAGCAGGATGCATTCCGGAGAACGGCGTACGTTGTGCCGTAATTTACAGCTGGACTGCGATTTTTGCACCTTTCGGTCCGACACTTCCGAATTCAGCAGTCATTTTTGGGTACCGAGAGCCTCCCCTCTTCGACCCCTTCTCCGTAGTCAGTATTTTCTGTTGCAGTCTGTTGTCCAGCATCCCCATGGTTTTGTAGAAGGGTCTTTGCAGGTCTGGCTCGATGGTCCTGATGTTAGTAGTCAGTTTGGGCCGCTGACCGCTCCTGTACTGCTGGCATTTTGATCCCTCGTAAGTAGTCAGTTTGGGCCGCTGACCGCTTCTGTACTGCTGGCATTTTGATCCCTCGTAAGTAGTCAGTTTGGGCCGCTGACCGCTCCTGTACTGCTGGCATTTTGATCCCTCGTAAGTAGTCAGTTTGGGCCGCTGAAAATTTGTTGACATGTTTCATCTCACGTCTTCAGCCTATTTGGGCAATTGTCAGTCAAAAAGGAATGGAAACTTAGATGGACTGCAAGGGGAAAGAACAGAGTCTCGTATTTCGGTTTTAAACGGGACACATTGGAGTCGATGGCCATTCGAATCGCATCGGCCACCAGAGCCTGCCCTTGTCCAGACGCTCATCTCACCATTATGAAAGTTGAATACATGTTCATTGAGTGCAGGGCGCTTGCGTTCATGTGGACATGATTTATGTCTGCAAGTGCTGCCGACAATATCGAGTGTTGTTGTTGTTGTTGTTGTTGTTGTTGTTGTTTAATGCCCAAAGTGAGTTTGTTTACTCTTTTGTGTGCCATGAAAAGGGCATCAATTGGCGGGTTGTAGTAGCTTTTCTTACATTCCGAGCGTGCTGATGAAAGTTGATCGCGGTCTTTCAGACTGCTGTGTTATTCTTGGTTTAATCTGCGTGACGCTCACTACTACGTGGAACACTTCGATCCACATCTGGTCAGCCAGACTGCCTTGAAAACAGCCTTTTTCCAGAATATGCTACATGGCAGAGAAACAGTGTACTTGGTCAGTATGTTGTCCCTGACCCTGACGTAACGTCTTGCTAATTATGTTGTCCTTGACCGGACTATCGTCTCAGTTCACCATCGACAGAGAACTGTTTATCGCGGTGTAACAGCCGAGGAAGACGAATATTTATATTTAAAAGCAAGTTTGCTCAGCAGCAATGGGATACGGTTCCTTTGGGATCGACAACGTCTTCATCCTGCTCCGTGAAACACACTGTGTTACAGCAGCCTCGCCAACGAGGTTATGATCGACTTAGTGGCAGTGAACCTACCATGAGCTCTCGAGTTGCAATATTATCAGAACTAACTATGTCCAACCTCTTCAGCATGTCTCGTGTAAAAAGAAGAAGAAAATATTTTTGGTTAAAACGACGTTTTTTTGTGTGTGCAAGCTTCAATTTGTACTTAGACATGTTTGGTCTTGCTTTTTGGGACCGCTTGAGTGTAATTTTTTGTTTTGTTGTTAGTGTTGCTATTGTGAATTACTGTATTGGTGTTTAAAAACAAATTTGTTTTTATTTTATTTTTATTTTTTAATTTAAATAAAGATATTTAGGAGTGCATAAAACAATTAAGAGACGTAAAGAGACATTTATTCGGAGTATTTGTGTGAAATCTTTCACAAGTTTGATTTACTGTATTTCAATATTACCTCTACACTTCACGGTAGAAGAGGAGCGACTAAGTAAGTTAATGTTCATATTGATGTCTGGCTATTCTAGATATTTTCATGACCTCAGTTTTTTTCTACATTGATTACCATGCTGTATTCTTAACATGTTGTATTTAGTTTATCAAGATGTTGTAGCAATGGTAGTTCTGAAGTTGTTGTGACTGCTTGATCGTCAGCAAATAGAAGTTCATTTAAGAGTTCACCAATGTTGCTACCTTTATTTGGGTTGGCTGTTTTATAAATGTGGTCTACATACGTAATAATAAACAAAAGGACTGCTGAGTATAATTTTTTGTTGTTGTTGGTGTTGTTGTTGTTGTTGGTGTTTCTTTTCTGAATTATTGTATTGGTGTTTAAAAACACATTTGTTATGATGTTGATTTTTTTGGTTATTTTTTAAATAACAGAAATGTTGGCATGCATAAAACAATTAAGAGATGTAAAGTGATATTTATTGGCGTATAGAGTAATTTTGTCGTAGCAAAATCATAGCACAACAAACGACGTATTATGAAACGCGGTATATCCACCGCTGACTTTTCTACAGTTTCCCAGCTGCAAATTTGAATGTGAAAAGTGCGTTATTTAATGTATTACGGATCCTGGACAGATCATTCGACTATATGTTCAAATTTGATAAATTAACAAGTTACACTACTAGAGGCTGTGAACATAGTTTCGACTATCTGTCCAAATTTGATAGATTAACAGGTTACACTACTAAAGGCTGTGAACACAGTTTCGACTATCTATGTTTTTTGGAAAATTGGTTAAAATAGGAGAAATAAAAATGGTTTCTAGATAAGACGTGGGCCTCGGGTGTTGGAGGTCGCGGATTCAAACCACGGTAGACACCGTGATTTTTTAACTTCGACTTTCTAATATTTATCAGAATCTCTGGCTAGTAGATATCGGACGTGTAGCGCACGTTAAAAATCCATCAGCAGTTGGAAATGGGAAAGAGAAGGCTTTTAACAGACGCTGCCTGGGCACAATTCAAAATTCTGTTTGAATATCTAGCCAATCTATTATGGGACCCTCGCCGGTGCTATGGAGTTCGTGCATTGTGCTGAGATTCTCTGGTGCTACGGAGGTCGTGCATTGTGCTAAGATTCTCTGGTGCTACGGAGTTCGTGCATTGTGCTGAGATTCTCTGGTGCTACGGAGTTCGTGCATTGTGCTGAGATTCTCTGGTGCTACGGACTTCGTGCATTGTGCTGAGATTCTCTGGTGCTACGACATTCGTGCATTGTGCTGAGATTCTCTGGTGCTACGGAATTCGTGCATTGTGCTGAGATTCTCTGGTGCTACGGAGTTCGCGCATTGTGCTGAGATTCTCTGGTGCTACGGAGTTCGTGAATTGTGCTGAGATTCTCTGGTGCTACGGAGTTCGTGCATTGTGCTGAGATTCTCTGGTGCTACGGAGTTCGTGCATTGTGCTGAGATTCTCCACAAATATGAAGAACAGAGTACGTATGAGTTAAACCAGTCTACGGTAGATATTTAAAGTCTGAAGGCGTCGACTAAAACTGAACTAAACTAAATTAAAAATGGAAGTCCACAGACAACGGTCGCGTCAACTTAAATAAAAGCTTGCGAAGGGAACCACTGTAACCAGCTTATCAGGAACATCGTTACTAGTTAAGAAGTACGAACGCGTATTGCAGCATACTCAACAATAATTCCTATTAGATGTGTTAGTTAAGAGCAGTCTTTACATTAGTAGCAGGTGATCTGCTCGAACAATAACCGGAATCTCAGGAAAATCTCATATCAAATCAGGAGTACGACAAGGATGTGTGCTATCCCCTTTGGTATTCATTACATATGTAGACCACATTTGTATAACAGCCAACCCAAACGAAGGTAGTAACATTGGGGAACTCTTTAATGAACTTCTATTTGCTGACGATCAAGCAACTTCAGAACTATAACTGCAGCAACAATTTGATACACTAAATACAACATGTAAAGAATAAATCATGAAAATTAATGTAGAAAAAAACTGAGGTCATGAAAATATATAGAATAGCCGGGGACATGAATATCAACATTGACAAACAGGTGAAAGATTTCACATACCTAGAAAGCACGTTATAAGCAAACGGAAAAATTACAGCGCAAATCAAACAAAATGCAGTAAGGCAAATCAGATCATTGGACAATTAACTCTAATTCTTAATTGTAAGCACAGTGAAGCTGTATACAACAAGATTTCCGTCCTGACACTGCTATCAATGTCAAAACTGGACACTATCATGAAATGAAAAACGACAAATCGTAATAACAGAAATGACATGCCTGCGGAAAATATTTGGTGTAACAAGGAGAGACAAGATAAACAACGATGACATCAGGAGACTGGTGGAAACAACACTGTTATCAGCCTACATTAATAGACAGAAACTAAAACGGTTTGGCCACGTAATAAGTCTGCCGTAACATAGCACCCATGAACAAACAATGCTATTTAGATGCAACGGATTCAAAGGCAAAGGCAGACCACGGGAAAAGGTGACTTACAGAAATATCTGAGACGATCAATGCTACTGTGAATAAGGCACACATACGGGCTCGTTCTAAAGATCTCTTCATAACCTAACGCTGAAAGGCATCAGAGGATAAACGAAAAGACAGAAAAATGTAATACACGGCCTTGACATGAAAACACGGCCTTGACATTAAGTTCAAGTGGGCGGACCCACAAATCTGGTAAAGGATGCTGATACACTTGGGGACCGTTTGTCTAGTACCAATATTGCTGTCTAGTCGTGAACAATGAATAAATGAAGAGGGAAAGCAATTGGAACAGTAGCAGAGGGAGTGCGTGGTGCAGGTAGGTAAATCGAGCGCAAGCTTTGTTTGCAATCTCAACATGCCAGGTTCGAAATCACTTCGTGTCCAGTTTGACGGGGCATGTCGCGGACTTTTCTGTAAATGACCACTTCTCTACGTACAGAAAGGTTTGGTAAAACTACTGTGCAGCAAAACTGCCATAGTGGAACACATTACAAACCGATGCAAACACACATCCCTACACTGGCCAATACGTCTACATTACAAAAAAACAAAAACGCACACGCATCCGTACACTGGAAAAAACGTTCACATTACAAAAAAAAAAAAAAAAGGCACACGCATCGCTACACTGGCCAATACGTCTACATTAAAAAAACACACGCATCCGTACACTGGCTAATACGTTCACATTACAAAAAACAAAAAGACACACGCATCCCTACACTGGCCAATACGTCCACATTACAAAAAAACAAAAAGACACATGCATTCCTACACTGGCTTATACGTTCACATTACAAAAAAAACAAAAAAACGCACACGTATCCGTACACTGGCTAATACGTTGACATTACAAAAAACAAAAAGACACACGCATCCGTACACTGGCTAATACGTTCACATTACAAAAAAACAAAAAGACACACGCATCCCTACACTGGCCAATACGTCCACATTACAAAAAACAAAAAGACACACGCATCCGTACACTGGCTAATACGTTCACATTACAAAAAACAAAAAGACACACGCATCCGTACACTGGCTAATACGTTCACATTTCAAAAAACAAGAAGACACACGCATCCGTACACTGGCTAATAAGTTCACATTACAAAAAAACAAAAAGACACACGCATCCGTATACTGGCTAATACGTTCACATTACAAAAAAACCAAAAAGACACACGCATTGGCTAATACATCCTAATAAGTTAGTTGCCCATCGTAAGCCATGTTGGCGACATAATCAGACGGTTTTGTCTGGATGATGTAACTTGCGCTGTTTTTGGATTATAGTGAGGAGGAAGCTACAGTGGTGATCAACCTCACTCTTTGGTCCCGAATTACCTTGGATCAGTGGCAAGATATATGGCAAGACGACTGGAAGTAATTCAGGATGCAGGCACTCTGGTCCCACCTCTTTGAGACCAGGTCTCTTTAAACCTGCAGGGTTCGAACCCACGTCGTTTCGGCTCATCGCTTTGAGATGCGAGTGCCTTACTTATCGACCACACTGACCCTTATTTTTCATCCTAATATTGCCCAAAGGACTACGGTCTGGATTATAAAGGAGGTGCCTTCGCCAGTAGAATCCAGAAAGGCATACCTTTAATAGAACCACGTACACACAATTTAATGAAAAGCAGCAGCAGTGACAAGAGGACATTAAGAAGAATGTTACCATTACCACACAAGAAGCATACCAATTACAAGACGATGTGGTACAGGAAAATAGTCATTAAAAAAATTAGTGCCATAAAAAGGACCAATGCCGCATGCGACGTGTATCTGGCACATACTTTGTCATGAGGGCATAGCAAATCTTGTAGCAAGGTAAAAGTTCGGAGTTAAGAGAGGTCGAGGAAAACAGTGAAGA
The DNA here is from genome assembly GCA_036924085.1 of Ariolimax columbianus. Taxonomy (NCBI): domain Eukaryota; kingdom Metazoa; phylum Mollusca; class Gastropoda; order Stylommatophora; family Arionidae; genus Ariolimax; species Ariolimax columbianus. The sequence continues at coordinate 88,478,871 of JAVGWX010000001.1, read as the reverse complement.
GCAATCTGGAATGGCATGACAAGATGGCTAGGACAACAAACAAGGTTTGAACGGTTCAGAGAATACATTATTATTGAGAGCATTGTTAGTTGAAGTCACGATGAATAACTCGTGATGATGACAGACTGAACTTGGCTGCTCAGAAACAAACTTCCCATGCCAAACTTAAGAGAGGTACGTCTTTGTTATGCACATGAAAGAGAAGGTGTCTTCATTGAAAACAGAGCTGGGGTGGTATTTGTTTTTCGCTGTTGATTTTGTTTTCTTCCAGCTTTTGTGTAGGGAGTAAAGGGACGTAATCCATTCAGTATGCGGTCTAACAATATTAATCTGTCTTACCTGGTTAGAAGCACCTGTGGGTTGGACTCTATGATCTCGCCATTCTTGTACCACTCGATGTTGGTGGTCCTAGGCAAGCTCTGGTTGACGAGTGAGGTGTTGCATATCAGGCGGACGGGTTGACCTGCCGTGACGAACTCTTCCTTCTGAGGCGATCTCTCGTGATCTGCATGAAGCAAATTGATGTTGTGGGTCTCTTTGTACAGAACGATCACGTTATATTGTACATTCTACAGTTGGGGAAGTGAGTTTGAAAATATTTACAAGATGTCAGCTTTTTGTGAGGTTGAGTGATATGCTATATTCCTTCTCTAACTTAATAATAATGATTTTCGGAAGTCACCAAAGGACCGTTGCGTCGATTGACCACTACCATGTCCAACTGCTGAGGCTATGTCCATGCGTAGCCTGTCGACCGAAATCCCTAGACTCCCCAGGTGGAGCTGTGTACTCCGCAGCCTTGGGATGAGGGCCGCGAGGAGTGTGTGAGACCAATGTTTGTGTCACACTTTCGGTGCCTGACTGTGTCCCTCTGTTGGTCAGTGTGACTCTTGCTGTGCCGAGAATACGCGGTTGGGAGAGGTATCGTGTAACCTTCGGTGGAGGGACGGGTGGGCTGGAGGAAGTCGGCTTCAGTCCGAGCAGAAATGTCCTTGAGTAGTGATAATCTGTCATGGATTGGTTTCCCACGGCTTGAGCAAGGCATAAAATGCAGCAAAATGCAGCATAGCGAACAGGATAACCGATCTAAAGCACACCAATTCCACAGAATAAAGTCCTTGATACCACCTTATGTTCTAACTTAGAACAGCCTTAACCTAACTTTTTAAAATACTGGTTTAGAAGAGCATGCATACTGCCAGTTTTTGTTTTACTCAATTTGATATAAAATATTTGCTACTACCACCAAGATCTGCACCAAGTGGATCCAATTTATTCTTGAATGCATTACTTGACTCTGCACCCACTACTGCCTATGGCAATGTATTTTAAGCATTCAGCACTCTCTGACTAAAAAAGATTTCCTAATATCTAATCTTGTTCTTCCTCTGATTAATTTGAGGTTGTGTCTTCTTGTTGTTGTAGCCGGCTATACTTTTAAAAAAAACTTGTTAAAAGTCTAACTGACACTTTCCATTGATTAACGTAGTCATGTACTAAATTGCTCATGTGCTTATTTTGCAGCTGGGTAAACTAAAGAGTATTATGATCCACTTATGATCTAGACCCATTTGCCGCTCGGCCAACTGTAGACCTTGATCCCATGTATACCAACGCCATCTGCCACCAAAGTCTCATCATCGCTATGATAACAGTCGTCCTAATGTTCACTTAGATGTATATCAAATGTGTCTATGTGGTACACGCGAGAGAGTAATTATTTAACTTAGATGTACATGTGTCTATGTGGTACACGCGAGAGAGTCATTATTTAACTTAGATGTACATCAAAAGTGTCTATGTGGTACACGCGAGAGAGTCATTAATTCACTTAGATGTACATCAAATGTGTCTATGTGGTACACGCGAGAGAGTCATTAATTCACTTAGATGTACATGTGTCTACGTGGTACACGCGAGAGAGTCATTATTTAACTTAGATGTACATCAAAAGTGTCTATGTGGTACACGCGAGTAGTCATTAATTCTTCTTCTTCTTCTTCTTCTTCGTGCGCAGTCAGACAGTAACCATTATTTTTTCGAAAAAAGCGGCGGTCATCCTGAGGCTGTCGACACTGCCATAGAGCTTGTCTTGTGGTTCCATTGGTGATGGCCACATCTGCTCTCTCTGATCCTCGTATGTCGGGCAGTTTTGCAGCAGATATTCAGCGGTCATTTTCCCGGTACCACACGGGCATTCGTCGGTTCCACCTATCTTCAATTTGTTGAATAGGTGGTACCTCAGTCTATTGTGGCCAATGCGAAGTCTGAAGACAACGACCTGCTCTCTTCTGTTCAACTGGTAATAGGCATCGTTTTTGGTGTAACCAGTATGTTTGGTTTCCCATTTGGTCATGTATCTGGCTTTAATAAGCCGTTTTGACTCTTCGTACGTCATACTGGTATCTGTTTGTGGTAGTCTTGCGCCTTCTTTTGCCAGTCTGTCTGCCTCCTCGTTGCCCTGGATGTTGCAGTGTGATGGGACCCACTGTACTACTACCCTTTTTGGTGCGGACTGCTGGCATAGTTGACAGAGTGCTGCTCTTAAGTCATTAAGCTCAGTGTTTTTCTGGCTTTTTAGCGCTGTGACTACGGCGAGAGCATCTGTAAGCAGGAGTGTATGGCTTTCATTTTCTTTATGTGTCACCATTTCTTCCACTGCCGCCCTCAGTGCCTTTGCCTCCGCTGTGAAATTGCTTGTGTACTTACCAGTAGCGAATGACAGTGTTATTTTTCTGCCATTTGGTAGGTTCAGGAATGCTCCTGCCCCTCCGTTCTGTGTAGTGTTTGTTACAGAACCGTCGGTGTATGCATGGGTCCAGTCCATGCTTGGGTAGTTTTTCGATATAAAGCTTAGGGTAGTATCTCTCCTTTCTTTTTCAGTCTGGCAGTTTTTGTTTCCAATACCTGGTATATTTTCTGGAAATATATCCTGCCTCCAGGTAGGTTTTCATACAGTAGTGATGGGCTTTGGTGTTGTTAGTGCGTTTATGGGATCTTCGTGCATCTTTGCAAAGTTTCTCCGCTTTAGTTTCCCATTTCCCAAATTGTTTAGTCTCTGGTGCATTGGATGGTCAGTCAGTCTTCGGAGTTTCTCTGACTGCAGCTGGGCTCTGCAGTCTCTTCTATCGGTCATGGATTGCAGTTTTGTAATCTTTTCAAGTTCTACAATTGGCGTTGACTTCATGCCTCCTGTTATAACTCTCATGGCTTGGTTTTGAAGTTTGCTAACTTTATTGAAGTTTGCCTTTGCTGCTGTTGTCCATGCTGCACTGCCATACTCGAGAACTGGTCTCACTCTTCCAGCGTACAGTTTCTTTAGTATGCTTTCGTCTGCTCCCCAGCTTGTGCCAGCAAGTTTCCTCATGATTGCCATTCTTTCTCTGGCTCTCATTCGGTTTCTCTCGATCTGACTTTTCCATGTCATGCGCCGATCAAATGTGACTCCCAGATAGTTTGGGTTGTCGTTTGGCTGCAGGAATTTGCCATTTAAGCTTAATTTGGTATTTTGGGGTTTGATTGAAAGCGAGAATATTGTGCATGTGGTTTTCTCCTCGTTTATTTTGACCAGCCATGAGTTCGCCCACTCTTCCAGCGATGTTAGGGCCTGCTGCATCCGATTTCTTGCTATGGTGAGATTCTTTTCAGAGGTCCACATAGCCAGATCGTCTGCAAACATTGAGCTATGGACTCTTCTTGGTATATTCTCTGTAATGTCGTTTATATACACCAGGAAGAGTGTGGGTGACAGTACTCCCCCTTGGGGTACTCCCTGCTCGAGTGTCACCTTTTTGCTCATCTGCCTTTGTACTTGGACTCTGGCCGTTTTTTGTTTGAGGTAGTGGTTGATCCACTTGTACATTCTCCCACAAACTTCACTTCTCCTTAGCTTGACTCTAAGTCCGTCTTTTCAGACTTTGTCAAATGCCTTTTCCAGGTTACCCAAACCGCTACTGTGTGTTTATGTGCCTGGTAGGCATCTTCTATTTCCTGGGCTATGAGGATGACCTGGTCCTTAGTGGATATGTGCTGTCTAAAGCCGGCTTGCTGTGGAATTAGTATTCGTTTTTCTTCCAGATGCCACACCAGTCTGGTGTTTATCATACGTTCCATCAGTTTGCCAACACAGCTCAGTAGGCTGATAGGCCTGTATCCATTCGGATCTGTTTTGTCCTTTCCATTCTTTGGTACTGGTACAAGTACTGCGTCTTTCCATGCCTGGGGTACAATTCCCCTTTTCCAGCTTTGGTTCAGGACCGATAGCAGTTTGCTCTTCGCTGTTTGGTCCAGCCCCATCAGCATTTCGTTTATTATCCCGTCTTTTCCGGAGTAATTAATTCACTTAGATGTACATCAAATGTGTCTATGTGGTACACGCGAGAGAGTCGTTAATTCACTTAGATGTACATGTGTCTATGTGGTACACGCGAGAGAGTCATTATTTAACTTAGATGTACATCAAATGTGTCTATGTGGTACACGCGAGAGAGTCATGAATTCACTTAGATGTACATCAAATGTGTCTATGTGGTACACGAGAGAGAGTCATTAATTAACTTAGATGTACATGTGTCTATGTGGTACACGCGAGAGAGTCATTAATTCACTTAGATGTACATGCGTCTATGTGGTACACGCGAGAGAGTAATTAATTCACTTAGATGTACATCAAATGTGTCTATGTGGTACACGCGAGAGAGTCATTAATTCACTTAGATGTGCATGTGTCTATGTGGTACACGTGAGAGTCATTAATTAACAGCAATTTTATTAATATCATTTTTACAAGAGTATCAACCAGATATTTGGCGTGTCTCATTTTTCTACAAAGTCCTCATGCCTGGCAGCACACTTTGTCCACCTGTTCACTAGCTTGTGGATGACCTCTAGAAAAAAAGTATGTTGGTGTGACCTTCAACTAATTTATTACTGCCTTTGTATCTATCTGCTACACACATTCCTATAACCGAGGTCATCATGAACAACTTTGTGTTAAGCGCCGTGACTCATGTTAAAATCTACAGTTATTTCATGAAACGTGATTTGCCTGTTGCAGCGGACTAGCTGGTCGATCTGCCGTTTCACTGAGTCAAGTGTCACCCCTGCTGGTATCGCACGCCGTGGCTCATCAATGACATTTTGTCTTCCGTTTCGAAATCTTTCTACCCATTCATACTCCTGACTCAAACACCTGTCTCCCTACTGGAGTTTCATTCTTCTGTAGATTTTAGAAGGTCTCACACCATCTTACCCCAACAAAAAGAACTAATAACCACTCGCTGTTCTTCCACTGTGCAAATCGACAGTGGGGTGGCCATTTTGTACGCTATATTGCGCATTTTTATACTGCTCGATGATCACAATCCCTACATAGAGTATTGCTAAAGAGCAATTTTGTTTCCTGAAATGTAATTTTTCTGTTGTACATACTCTTCCATGAACTTTATAATGAAATTGCTGTTACGTAATCACCGTCTGTTGGGTTTATGACATAACAATAGATAAACTATCAACACACAAGCAGGAACATGAGAGAACAGAGCAGGAGTGTGTACAATCAATTACCTACTGGAACCATCAGCAACTACACGCTTCATTATTTGCTGGTAGGACCTCTGCAGCAATGGGTGTGTCTGGAGTGGTGAGACGTTATAATTAATAACTTGTCCAGTGTATGAAGTAGGTCGTGCTGCAGTGTTAACCACTGAGCTGCATGCCTGTGAAACATGGACAGTGTATGGTAGACACGCCAAGTCGCAAACTGGTTTTCAATTGAGATATCTGTGTAGGTTGTTCAGCATCAGGGGGTAGAACAAAGTGACCAACTCTGAAATCTTTATCGAACTAACATGTTGAGCGCTTCTGCAAGAAGGCCCAGACAAGGTGGACGGAACATGTTGTTCGCATGCTAAATGAGTGCATTTTTAAGCAGCTCTTGTACAGTGAAGTCAGAACAGGCAGACGCTCATTAGGAGGACAGAAGAGACGCTATAGAGACTACTTGAAAGTGTCTCTGAAAAACTTCAACATTGGTGCCACCAATAATTGAACTGTTTGCGCAGAACCGTTCCACCTAGTGCGTTAGCATCATCGAAGGTGCTCAGATCACAGAGCGAATCTTCATCAATGGAGAAATAATCAAAGAAATATAGCAGTTTACATAGTTAGGGCAAACCAAAATAGAAGATGCTCTCAATGAGACATAAATTAAGACACGAACTGCAATGACAAAAATAGGCTTCAGAGAAAAACTTAAATTGCTAACTTCAAAGAATATCAGCGCTGAACTGAGGAAAAGAATAATCCTCACTCATATATGGTCAATTGCACTGCATTGGGCTGAAACATGGACTCTATCAAAGAAGGATGCTAAAAACCTTGGATGCCTTTGAAATGTGATTCTACCATAGAATGGAAAGAATGAGTTAGACAGAAAGAAAATATAATGATAATGTACTCACTAACGTTGGCGTACAAAGACAAATAGGGAAAATGATACTTAAGCAGCGATTGAGCTGGCTAGGTCACAATATAAGACATGAAAGTCTTCTACAGAAGAAACACGAGGGCAACATTTATGAAGAAAGAAGTCGGTGGAAACCAAGATTCACCTTTACATCTCAGGCATGTAGATTTATTAAAGTACGAACCTATGCTGAAATGAAGAGAGCTGAGAGGATAAAATCAATTGGAGAGACATACTCAGACCTTACAACGAGTCTTTGGAGTGATCAACCAGATGATGTTGATGTACACATGCATATACGTGTGTGTGTATCTGTGCATGAGTCATAAATTAAGAAAAAGTTATCAACAAATATAATCGTAAGCATTACCTGATTCAGAATCTGGGAAAGTGAATGGAAAGAAGTTACAAACGATAAAAAAGAGAAACACAGTTATTTGACCAGGGACTTCAACATAACAAATGTAATTACCTGTCATCAGGAACTGCTTTTGCCATCTTGGTCTCTGGTGATCTGAAAGAAAAAGTCATTTGCAGTCAATCTATGAAGCATTACTAACCCAAGTTGGACTTTCCAGTCTGTTAGAAGGAAAGCATTGCAGCCAATTATATATTATCAGTATTTATGATTTGATGTAAAAAAGGTAAATACGATAGGGATTCAAATGAAAACCTTAAAAGTGGGAATATAATTTCGAGAAACCACGCCTTTGTAACTGTATCTTGTCACAATGTTTGCTAAAGATGTCGAGAGTGCCCTGCACGTGCCATCACTGTCGAGACTAACAGCATGACGATTTAGAGCCCCCCCCCCTCCGAGCGCCCCTCCCCCCCCCTACTCCAGGTATACACTTACTAGAGTGAAAAGCGTACATCACCGTACCCGACCTTAATTCATCAATGAATGGTTTCACTTCCTCGCTGCTAAAATAAACGGATAACAGAACTCTGCACCTCTATTGTGCATGTCAATAGTAAGGCAGACATAATTTCACTGCATTTATGACGTCATTTTGTTCATCTGCACCGTGATATCACGTACATACTATCTTGAAATCCTTAGCAACCATATTAACAAGTTACTGTTGCCGAAGACGGATGTGTCGGACCGAAAGGTGCAAATATCGCTGTCAAGCTGTAAACTAACGATACAACGCATTCCATTCTCTGGACTACATCCTTCTACTTGCAGGGCTTGGTAGCGGGAGATTGAGAACGAACGCAGAAGAAAAAGAAGAAGCAAGTTAGAATACATGGTTACTCTAGTGATGACAACCACTCTCTTTGTTCAGCCATGTGGACAGTCTTGTCTCTTGCTCTGTCTGTGATGTTCGTCCATCCCATGTGATGACAACCACTCTCTTTGTTCAGCCATGTGGACAGTCTTGTCTCTTGCTGTGTCTGTGATGTTCGTCCATCCCATGTGATGACAACCACTCTCTTTGTTCAGCCATGTGGACAGTCTTGTCTCTTGCTGTGTCTGTGATGTTCGTCCATCCCATGTGATGACAACCACTCTCTTTGTTCAGCCATGTGGACAGTCTTGTCTCTTGCTGTGTCTGTGATGTTCGTCCATCCCATGTGATGACAACCACTCTCTTTGTTCAGCCATGTGGACAGTCTTGTCGCTAGCTGTGTCTGTGATGTTCGTCCATCCCATGTGATGACAACCACTCTCTTTGTTCAGCCATGTGGACAGTCTTGTCTCTTGCTGTGTCTGTGATGTTCGTCCATCCCATGTGATGACAACCACTCTCTTTGTTCAGCCATGTGGACAGTCTTGTCTCTTGCTGTGTCTGTGATGTTCGTCCATCCCATGTGATGACAACCACTCTCTTTGTTCAGCCATGTGGACAGTTTTGTCTCTTGCTGTGTCCATGATGTTCGTCCATCCCATGTGATGACAACCACTCTATTTGTTCAGCCATGTGGACAGTCTTGTCTCTTGCTGTGTCCATGATGTTCGTCCATCCCATGTGATTTTTGTTTTTTTGTTTTTGTTTTTTGCGTTCGCCTTATTTATCTATTTCCCAAGGCGTGTGTGCGTTACACTGTGGTTTATCCCATGTGATGACAACCACTCTGTTTGTTCAGCCATGTGGACAGTCTTGTCTCTTGCTGTGTCCATGATGTTCGTCCATCCCATGTGATGACAACCACTCTTTTTCTTTAGCCATGTGGACAGTCTTGTCTCTTGCTGTGTCCGCTGAAATGTGTGACGTGTACGGTGTTCTGGATTAAAGTGAGGAAATAATAAAAAAATAAAAATAAAAAACTGCGCCTTTTGTCAACCTCACTCTCGGCCATGAGCTACATTTGGCCAGTGACAAGATTTTCATCGAGACGACTGGAGATAGCACAGGATGTAGATTTTGTCATTAGAGTTTACTCCAGAAGACTTTCCCGTAAACAGGCATCCTGCAAGGCAGCGGAGGGGGGAATGACATCTATGTTTGTGTGTCGTGCCTTTCCCATAACCGCAAGAGGTCGTAGGGACATCACTCAGCGTCTGAGTGATGTGTTGGACATCTCTTCCGGGCCGTGTTCTAGTCCATTATAGCCGGGTCTAAATTACACAGTCACAACAAAACCGACACTATATGCAGCTGGGCTAAAGGCCGCCAATCTCGAGAAGTTCAGCCGTGTGAACTAGATCATGAGAATATGACACAGTGCTACTACATATACCCGATATCCAGGCCAGGATAATCGGAATGAAGAAAGCACAAAACCCAAAGAATTCACCAGTCCAAATGGAAAACAACGACACGTTTAAACGAACACAAGTGTAAGTCGTCGACTAGTGTAAATTTCAATCAAATCTGTGGCCTGGCGGCATCTATACTATACTAGAATACCAGAGCAATGTAGACCCGCAGCCGGTAGAGCATATTCTTTGAATACTGGAAGAAATGGACATACCATTCAAAATCTACGACATACCAAGGCTGTCGAAAGAGAGCGTAACGTATTCTAATTCTGGAACATTGACACTCGCTGTTCACGGCAGAGGTACGGATTCAACTATCACAGTCGTCACGCTCGGGACGACCAAGATGTACATGGGTGGTTGTCATATTACTAGGGAAGTCAAGGGCAGCAAGGAAAGGAACTGGTCACCATACCTAATACAAATTGTGGCTAGTATACTAAAGTCTCTAACAACTTCATTCCCCGACAGTAGTCAAACTGCTATGGGATAAAACTTTACTGAAGTCTCTAACAACTTAATTCCCCGACAGTAGTCAAACTGCTATGGGATAAAACTTTACTGAAGTCTCTAACAACTTCATTCCCCGACAGTAGTCAAACTGCTATGGGATAAACCTTTATTTATTTTACATTGTAAACCAAATTCATAACCCAAAGGGTTCATGCTAGTCATTTGTGAATCACCATCAACATCATCATCATCACTTTTTATTCATTTCTCTAGAAAACGGGCATGCACCACCACTGCTTTCGTCGCTGATCATTGATTTGTAAATCACTATGAACATTCACAGGACGGCACCATTTGAAACAATTCTTCTTAATTTTTTTCGTTTCTAAAAATTCCCTCCAAAGGTTTATATGTGCTGCTAGATTTTAATAAAAAACATTCCGCCTGGTTACCATGTTCCAGTACCCATCATGTCCTCGATGATTCCCGTCCAACATTCGTTGATTCTCTCATCTTTCTGCTCTAACTATTAACCCCAACCTCCACACATGAATAGCCTACATCTCATATCAACATTTTTCTACGTTTCGACCAGCGAGGGTATGAATCTTATGCATATTCGTGCATTTCCTGTGTATATTTTTTCTGTCCAGAAGATTCTATAGTCTATACCAGTGTGTCCAAAACTTTTTGCCGTTGCTAGTTTACAGGCGCCGCAAAATATTCCAATATTTTCACTAAAAAAAACTCTTAACTCAAGCGGTTTTAACATCTTATTAACTGGTTTGAAAACCAAAGCTTCATCTGAATTTACTTCTGTACGAGAAGACAATCTGTCCTGCGGCAATACAATGAAGAGGAAATGTTACAGCATAAAACTAACGGACTTTTTAATATCAGTAAAAGAAGAATATCCGCTGTAGTAAAGTAGTAAAGCTTTGAGAATCTTAATTCCATTTGCGACGTCATAATTGTGCGAAGCTGGGTTTTCGTCGGTCGCTGCTGCTAAAACACAAATATCGGTAATCGACAAGGAACAGGATAAGAGGTTGACTGTGTCCAGTTCGATTAAACGAATTGTGAGATGTGCAGTTTACAACAGGCTCACTCGTACCGCTAATTCCAATTTATTTAGTCAATGATGTGATTGTTCCAAATACATATTTAATACTTCAAACACAAATACATTGTTTGTTAATTTGTAAATACGTGTTCGATTAATTTTTAAGGTAACCAATCTGACTGCACCAAATGCACATTGCATCTGTTATGTCCTGATTTCGGGTACTGTTGAAAAATCCTGGTACAATAAGGGCGCCTTAAATCGTAAAAGTTTGAGAGCCACTTGGCTATACCACCGTTTATGTATTCTTCACCCTAATCCCGCCTTACTTTAAATGTTCCAGAACATACCACTGGTTGCCTAACGACTACATTTAAAATAACAGATTTCACTTGCTGGTTAGCATTCGCATGAAAATTCACGTTGCCCAACTTAACAATGTTCATGTAATAGAGGTAGGGGAAAAGGACCAATGTCTGGTCAGGCAAATCATACTGATCAGACACGTTAGTCAGGATCAGGCAAAACAAACTGATCAGACATGTTAGTCAGGGTTAGGCAAAATATATTGATCAGACATGTTAGTTAGGGTCAGACAAAATATATTGATCAGACATGTTAGTCAGGGTCAGACAAAATATATTGATGAGACATGTTAGTCAGGGTCAGACAATAAATATTGATCAGACATGTTAGTCAGGGTCAGGCAAAATATATTGATCAGACATGTTAGTTAGGGTCAGACAAAATATATTGATCAGACATGTTAGTCAGGGTCAGACAAAATATATTGATCAGACATGTTAGTCGGGGTCAGACAAAATATATTGATCAGACATGTTAGTAGGGGTTAGGCAAAAAATATTGATCAGACATGTTAGTCAGGGTCAGGCAAAATATACTCATCAGACATGTTAGTCAGGGTCAGGCAAAATATACTGATCAGAGATGTTAGTCAAGGTTAGACAAAATGTTCTGGCCAATACTCTCACCTCGACTTCCTCATAGTCCTACATGGAAACGTTTTTTTTTCATTGTTAACGAGGTAGAATATCGATATGATCTGCTTTGTAATGAGTGGCGAGCAGATGAAGCCATGCATAGCACAACGGCCTGGAGGACCCTGGCCCATCTTCATCTCATCACTCTGGATGGGAGTAAAGCTACAAAACACTGCCACTAAATGCTTTTTCGAGGAGCACAAAAAAGTGAATCTCCTCACTGTGGGTATTCAAAAACCACTAACCAACCACCAGCCAGCAACCACCGACCGACGACGACGACAACAATAACAACATCGACATCAACAACAACAAAGCGGCAAATGGTGAATGCATCATTAACCTATCCAGACACGTTAAATGTCTTTCCCTTAAACTGTATTTGAGGCTATAACAGTATTTTCTGCTGGACTCCTGACCTATTTAACTCCTTTTCGCGAATGCTTAAATAAGTTTCTGAACGCTTTGATTTGTTGGACGTTTTCATTTGCGTTATCCTTAGTCTCCGACGAAGACGCATTATACGTAACGTAGGTTGTTGTTGCTGCTGCTACCATGTAATAAATAATTCAAACCAGTTTCCGTTATTACTAATACCTCGTCTCCTTTTCCCTCTCTTTTCATAACTAACTCTACAATCATTTATGTGTATATTTATTAGAGCACTCCCATCCACTTCTTTCCTGCTTGCCCAGTATGTGTTACTGTGCATTATTTCTCTTGATGAAGCTGTCACAACCACAGTTTCACCAACAATAACAACAACAATAAAACCACACAAAAAATAAACTCCAGTAAACCATACCTATACAGGCATTTCGTTCGGAACAGGGACATTTTACAACCAAAAACAATGCAACTTAAAACAGCGAAATGGGTTAAACGAAATTTGTGCCAGCAATGATTCTGTGCTTGCCGAAATTGGTAGCTAAGGAATATACTGTATATAGATATATGCATAATATTTACCAGCCGTCTCCATGGTGTCCGTAGCACGTGGAGCCTGCGTCACCTGTTTGTGAACGCGAGATTTTGGTTTTGTAGTTACTGGATCTGAAATAGACATCTGCGTTTTAGCACTTAATCAAACGGCCTTACATACATTAATCTGACGGTCTTACATACATTGATCTGACCTTCCTCCATACACTGTTCTGACGATCTTCCATACACTGATCAGATGGTCATCCATACACTGATCTGATTTGTTAACATATCAAAATCACTTTCTTACATCTACTGCAAAATTATGTTCAAACTACTCGGTGAAGCACAGGAAGAATTAGCAACACAACAATCAATTACCAGCAGGTTTTTTTTCCTTACGATGCAAAGTCAGTTGTGCAAGCCCTCAAGAATGATTAAATGCTAGATAAAAAAAACCTTAAGCGAACTATTACCAAAGAGAAGGATAGAGCTACAGGAGATACGATCAGACTGTGGCATACCAGGAAAGGAGACAACAGAAAAGTTAGTAGAGGAGGGAGGAACACGGGAACAAAAAGAACAAACAATCACCTTCCAAGAGAACTATTATCCAAGGCATAAGGAATTTTGACCAAATGAGAGACAACTATCACTGTCCTAATCGATTGGAGCAAGTGATCATGTTTCGCTTGAGAATAGGACATAACAGATTGAATGGACACATACACAAGCAACAGTTGGCTCCATGACTCAAATGTACGTGCAGACAAAGCGCGCAGACAATCTAACATATCCTGCAAGACTGGGATATGTTTAACCAATTGAGTACTGAGTGAGCACTGGCCACCAGAGACGAGCCTCCACGTAAAACTGTTTGGACACCTTGAGGTACGTTCCACCACAACAATCTTTATTCACATAACTGGACTTCACGTGTGACATATTAGAAAAACATGATAAACTAGCAACAGAAAAATACTTTTTTAGGTTTGAACCTGGTTATTGGGGTAAACGTTTGTTATGTTTAAACATAGCCATACTACTTTGTTATGTTGCGTAATATAGTTCAGAAGCGACATTATAGGGGCTCATTCTCTTTCAACAATAGGTGAATGATATGATTTCTGTTGCTTATGCTCGAAAAAAACAAACTGTTGTAGTTTGTATAAGGTGTATTTATTGATTGTAGTCCCATTATCTAATAGATTCAATTGTTTTCAGTATGTATATTTAACATCCGCGACAGCGCATTTCTTAGTTCAATGGTTTCCCGGGAAGCCGAGCGATCTAGGTTCAATCCCCATTGGTGCCAGATATTTTCCCGATCGCAAACGGATCCCGGTTGTCTACTTGCCTCAAAAATTGGGTCCCAGAACGAGTTTTGGAAGTAACGGTGGCTGGCGTGGGGGATCACATCATCCCTAATGAGCCTAAAACCATATTCCCAATATCCTTCAGGGCCGGTAAATGGGATCTCTACTGTTTTTGTTATGTCCCTTTGTCAATATAACACGTAAGGGTTGGCCACATTCCCCGTGCTGTCGGGGAGGAAGACTTAGAGACTTCATTGTATGAAGGCACAGTATGTTTATTAGGTGAGGTGGCCAGTTATTTTCCTCGCTATCTTTCCTTTCCTAACAGTAAGACAGGCCCCCGTTGACAGCTGAGTAGATAGGGGGATACTAGTTGCGGAGTTGAACCCTGTATCTTAACCGTGAAAAGCGATTGCTCTACCACTGCGTTAATCAAACACTCCAGCTGTATGTGAAAATATAATGTTGATACTACGTGCGCTATTTCTGTAATGTAGACATCTTTTCTAATGTCATGTTTCACAGGATCCAAAAAGTAGATCCACAAAATGTCCAGAACAGTAGATTTACGAGACATCCAGAAAAGTAGATCCACAAGATGACCAGAGCAATAATACCACAGGATGACCAGAACAATAGATCAACAGGATGACCAGAACAATAGATCCACAGGATGACCAGAACAATAGATACACAGGATGACCAGAACAATAGATGCACAGGATGACCAGAACAATAGATCCACAGGATGACCAGAACAGTAGATCCACAGGATGACCAGAACAATAGATCCACGGGATGACCAGAACAGTAGATCCACGGGATGACCAGAACAGTAGATAGCCAGGATGACCAGAACAATAGATAACCAGGAAGACCAGAACAGTAGATCCACAGGATGACCAGAACAATAGATAACCAGGATGACCAGAACAATAGATCCACGGGATGACCAGAACAATAGATAACCAGGATGACCAGAACAATAGATAACCAGGATGACCAGAACAATAGATCCACGGGATGACCAGAACAATAGATAACCAGGATGACCAGAACAATAGATAACCAGGATGACAAGAACAGTAGATCCACGGGATGACCAGAACACTAGATAGCCAAGATGACCAGAACAATAGATAACCAGCAAGACAAGAACAGTAGATCCACGGGATGACCAGAACAATAGATCCACGGGATGACCAGAACAATAGATAACCAGGATGACAAGAACAATAGATAACCAGGATGACCAGAACAGTAGATCCACAGCATGAACAGAACAATAGATCCACAGGATGACCAGAACAATAGATACACAGGATGACCAGAACAATAGATCCACAGGATGACCAGAACAATAGATACACAGAATGACCAGAACAATAGATCCACAGGATGACCAGAACAATAGATCCACAGGATGACCAGAACAATAGATACACAGGATGACCAGAACAATAGATCCACAGCATGACCAGAACAGTAGATCCACAGGATGACCAGAACAGTAGATAACCAGGATGACCAGAACAATAGATCCACGGGATGACCAGAACAATAGATAACCAGGATGACCAGAACAGTAGATAACCAGGATGATCAGAACAATAGATCCACGGGATGACCAGAACAATAAATCAACGGGATGACCAGAACAATAGATAACCAGGATGACCAGAACAGTAGATAACCAGGATGACCAGAACAATAGATCCACGGGATGACCAGAACAATAGATCCACGGGATGACCAGAACAATAGATAACCAGGATGACCAGAACAATAGATCCACGGGATGACCAGAACAATAGATAACCAGGATGACCAAAACAATAGATCCACGGGATGACCAGAGCAGTAGATAACCAGGATGACCAGAACAATAGATCCACAGGATGACCAGAACAGTAGATCCACGGGATGACCAGAACAATAGATCCACGGGATGACCAGAACAATAGATCCACGGGATGACCAGAACAATAGATCCACGGGATGACCAGAACAATAGATCCACAGGATGACCAGAACAATAGATCCACAGGATGACCAGAACAGTAGATAACCAGGATGACCAGAACAATAGATCCACAGGATGACCAGAACAGTAGATCCACAGGATGACCAGAACAGTAGATCCACAGGATGACCAGAACAGTAGATAACCAGGATGACCAGAACAATAGATCCACAGGATGACCAGAACAGTAGATCCACGGGAGGACCAGAACAGTAGATCCACAGGATGATCAGAACAGTAGATCCACAGGATGACCAGAACAGTAGATCCACGGGAGGACCAGAACAGTAGATCCACAGGATGATCAGAACAGTAGATCCACAGGATGACCAGAACAGTAGATCCACAGGATTACCAGAACAGTAGATAACCAGGATAACCAGAACAATAGATCCACGGGATGACCAGAACAGTAGATCCACAGGATGACCAGAACAGTAGATAACCAGGATTACCAGAACAGTATATAACCAGGATGACCAGAACATTAGATCCACGGGATGACCAGAACAATAGATCCACAGGATGACAAGAACAGTAGATAACCAGGATGACCAGAACAATAGATCAATTGGATGACCAGAACAGTAGATAACCAGGATGACCAGAACAGTAGATAACCAGGATGACCAGAACAATAGATAACCAGGATGACCAGAACAATAGATACACAGGATAACCAGAACAGTAGATCCACGGGATGACCAGAACAATAGATCCACCGGATAACCAGAACAATAGATCCACGGGATGACCAGCACAATAGATCCACAGGATGACCAGAACAGTAGATAACCAGGATGACAAGAACAATATATCCACGGGATGACCAGAACAGTAGATAACCAGGATGACCAGAACAATAGATCCACGGAACGACCAGAACAATAGATAACCAGGATGACCAGAACAATAGATCCACGGGATAACCAGAACAATAGATAACCAGGATGACCAGAACAATAGATCCACGAGATGACCAGAACAGTAGATAACCAGGATGACCAGTACAATAGATAACCAGGATGACCAGAACAATAGATCCACGGGATGGCCAGAACAATAGATCCACGGGAGTACCAGAACAATAGATCCACGGGATGACCAGAACAATAGATCCACGGGATGACCAGAACAATAGCTCCACGGGATGACCAGAACAATAGATCCACAGGATGACCAGAACAATAGATCCACGGGATGACCAGAACAATAGATCCACGGGATGACCAGAACAATAGATAACCAGGATGACCAGAACAGTAGATAACCAGGATGACCAGAACAATAGATCCACGGGATGACCAGAACAATAGATCCACGGGATGACCAGAACAATAGATAATCAGGATGACCAGAACAGTAGATACACAGGATGACCAGAACAGTAGATCCACGGGATGACCAGAACAATAGATCCACGGGATGACCAGAACAATAGATAATCAGGATTTCCAGAACAGTAGATAACCAGGATGACCAGAACAATAGATAACCAGGATGACCAGAAGAATAGATCCCCGGGATGACTAGAACAATAGATAACCAGGATTACCAGAACAATAGATACACAGGATGACCAGAACAGTAGATAACCAGGATGACCAGAACAATAGATCCACGGGATGACCAGAACAATAGATCCACGGGATGACCAGAACAATAGATAACCAGGATGACCAGAACAGTAGATAATCAGGATGACCAGAACAATAGATAACCAGGATGACCAGAACAATAGATCCCCGGGATGACCAGAACAATAGATAACCAGGATTACCAGAACAATAGATACACAGGATGACCAGAACAGTAGATCCACGGGATGACCAGAACAATAGATCCACGGGATGACCAGAACAATAGATCCACGGGATGACCAGAACAATAGATCCACAGGATGACCAGAACAGTAGATAACCACGATGACAAGAACAATAGATCCAAGGGATGACCAGAACAATAGAAAACCAGGATGACCAGAACAATAGATCCACGAGATGACCAGAACAGTAGATAACCAGGATGACCAGAACAGTAGATAACCAGGATGACCAGAACAATAGATCCACAGGATGACCAGAACAGTAGATCCACAGGATGACCAGAACAGTAGATCCACAGGATGACCAGAACAGTAGATAACCAGGATGACCAGAACAATAGATCCACAGGATGACCAGAACAGTAGATCCACGGGATGACCATAACAGTAGATCCACAGGATGACCAGAACAGTAGATCCACAGGATGACCAGAACAGTAGATCCACAGAATGACCAGAACAGTAGATAACCAGGATGACCAGAACAATAGATCCACGGGATGACCAGAACAGTAGATCCACAGGATGACCAGAACAGTAGATAACCAGGATGACCAGAACAGTAGATAACCAGGATGACCAGAACAATAGATCCACGGGATGACCAGAACAATAGATAACCAGGATGACCAGAACAATAGATCCACGAGATGACCAGAACAGTAGATAACCAGGATGACCAGAACAATAGATAACCAGGATGACCAGAACAATAGATCCACGGGATGACCAGAACAATAGATCCACGGGAGTACCAGAACAATAGATCCACGGGATGACCAGAACAATAGATCCACGGGATGGCCAGAACAATAGATCCACGGAATGAGCAGAACAATAGATAACAAGGATGACCAGAACAATAGATAACCAGGATGACCAGAACAGTAGATAACCAGGATGACCAGAACAATAGATCCACGGGATGACCAGAACAATAGATCCACGGGATGACCAGAACAATAGATAACCAGGATGACCAGAACAGTAGATAACTAGGATGACCAGAACAATAGATAACCAGGATGACCAGAACAATAGATCCCCGGGATGACCAGAACAATAGATAACCAGGATTACCAGAACAATAGATACACAGGATGACCAGCACAGTAGATCCACGGGATGATCAGAACAATAGATCCACGGGATGACCAGAACAATAGATCCACGGGATGACCAGAACAATAGATCCACAGGATGACCAGAACAGTAGATAACCAGGATGACAAGAACAATAGATCCAAGGGATGACCTGAACAGTAGATAACCAGGATGACCAGAACAATAGATCCACGGAATGACCAGAACAATAGATAACCAGGATGACCAGAACAATAGATCCACGGGATGACCAAAACAATAGAAAACCAGGATGACCAGAACAATAGATCCACGAGATGACCAGAACAGTAGATAACCAGGATGACCAGAACAATAGATCCACGGGATGACCAGAACAATAGATAACCAGGATGACCAGAACAGTAGATAACCAGGATGACCAGAACAATAGATCCACAGGATGACCAGAACAGTAGATCCACAGGATGACCAGAACAGTAGATCCACAGAATGACCAGAACAGTAGATAACCAGGATGACCAGAACAATATATCCACGGGATGACCAGAACAGTAGATAACCAGGATGACCAGAACAATAGATCCACGGAACGACCAGAACAATAGATAACCAGGATGACCAGAACAATAGATCCACGGGATAACCAGAACAATAGATAACCAGGATGACCAGAACAATAGATCCACGAGATGACCAGAACAGTAGATAACCAGGATGACCAGTACAATAGATAACCAGGATGACCAGAACAATAGATCCACGGGATGACCAGAACAATAGATCCACGGGAGTACCAGAACAATAGATCCACGGGATGACCAGAACAATAGATCCACGGGATGACCAGAACAATAGATCCACGGGATGACCAGAACAATAGATCCACAGGATGACCAGAACAGTAGATCCACGGGATGACCAGAACAATAGATCCACGGGATGACCAGAACAATAGATAACCAGGATGACCAGAACAGTAGATAACCAGGATGACCAGAACAATAGATCCACGGGATGACCAGAACAATAGATCCACGGGATGTCCAGAACAATAGATAACCAGGATGACCAGAACAGTAGATACACAGGATGACCAGAACAGTAGATCCACGGGATGACCAGAACAATAGATCCACGGGATGACCAGAACAATAGATAATCAGGATTTCCAGAACAGTAGATAACCAGGATGACCAGAACAATAGATAACCAGGATGACCAGAACAATAGATCCCCGGGATGACTAGAACAATAGATAACCAGGATTACCAGAACAATAGATACACAGGATGACCAGAACAGTAGATAACCAGGATGACCAGAACAATAGATCCACGGGATGACCAGAACCATAGATCCACGGGATGACCAGAACAATAGATAACCAGGATGACCAGAACAGTAGATAATCAGGATGACCAGAACAATAGATAACCAGGATGACCAGAACAATAGATCCCCGGGATGACCAGAACAATAGATAACCAGGATTACCAGAACAGTAGATACACAGGATGACCAGAACAGTAGATCCACGGGATGACCAGAACAATAGATCCACGGGATGACCAGAACAATAGATCCACGGGATGACCAGAACAATAGATCCACAGGATGACCAGAACAGTAGATAACCAGGATGACAAGAACAATAGATCCAAGGGATGACCAGAACAATAGAAAACCAGGATGACCAGAACAATAGATACACGAGATGACCAGAACAGTAGATAACCAGGATGACCAGAACAGTAGATAACCAGGATGACCAGAACAATAGATCCACAGGATGACCAGAACAGTAGATCCACAGGATGACCAGAACAGTAGATCCACAGGATGACCAGAACAGTAGATAACCAGGATGACCAGAACAATAGATCCACAGGATGACCAGAACAGTAGATCCACGGGATGACCATAACAGTAGATCCACAGGATGACCAGAACAGTAGATCCACAGGATGACCAGAACAGTAGATCCACAGAATGACCAGAACAGTAGATAACCAGGATGACCAGAACAATAGATCCACGGGATGACCAGAACAGTAGATCCACAGGATGACAAAAACAGTAGATAACCAGGATGACCAGAACAGTAGATAACCAGGATGACCAGAACAATAGATCCACGGGATGACCAGAACAATAGATAACCAGGATGACCAGAACAATAGATCCACGAGATGACCAGAACAGTAGATAACCAGGATGACCAGAACAATAGATAACCAGGATGACCAGAACAATAGATCCACGGGATGACCAGAACAATAGATCCACGGGAGTACCAGAACAATAGATCCACGGGATGACCAGAACAATAGATCCACGGGATGACCAGAACAATAGATCCACGGAATGACCAGAACAATAGATAACAAGGATGACCAGAACAATAGATACACAGGATGACCAGAACAGTAGATAACCAGGATGACCAGAACAATAGATCCACGGGATGACCAGAACAATAGATCCACGGGATGACCAGAACAATAGATAACCAGGATGACCAGAACAGTAGATAACCAGGATGACCAGAACAATAGATAACCAGGATGACCAGAACAATAGATCCCCGGGATGACCAGAACAATAGATAACCAGGATTACCAGAACAATAGATACACAGGATGACCAGAACAGTAGATCCACGGGATGATCAGAACAATAGATCCACGGGATGACCAGAACAATAGATCCACGGGATGACCAGAACAATAGATCCACAGGATGACCAGAACAGTAGATAACCAGGATGACAAGAACAATAGATCCAAGGGATGACCAGAACAGTAGATAACCAGGATGACCAGAACAATAGATCCACGGGATGACCAGAACAATAGAAAACCAGGATGACCAGAACAATAGATCCACGAGATGACCAGAACAGTAGATAACCAGGATGACCAGAACAATAGATCCACGGGATGACCAGAACAATAGATAACCAGGATAACCAGAACAGTAGATAACCAGGATGACCAGAACAATAGATCCACAGGATGACCAGAACAGTAGATCCACAGGATGACCAGAACAGTAGATCCACAGGATGACCAGAATAGTAGATAACCAGGATGACCAGAACAATAGATCCACAGGATGACCAGAACAGTAGATCCACGGGATGACCATAACAGTAGATCCACAGGATGACCAGAACAGTAGATCCACAGGATGACCAGAACAGTAGATCCACAGAATGACCAGAACAGTAGATAACCAGGATGACCAGAACAATAGATCCACGGGATGACCAGAACAGTAGATCCACAGGATGACCAGAACAGTAGATAACCAGGATGACCAGAACAGTAGATAACCAGGATGACCAGAACAATAGATCCAAGGGATGACCAGAACAATAGATAACCAGGATGACCAGAACAATAGATCCACGAGATGACCAGAACAGTAGATAACCAGGATGACCAGAACAATAGATAACCAGGATGACCAAAACAATAGATCCACGGGATGACCAGAACAATAGATCCACGGGAGTACCAGAACAATAGATCCACGGGATGACCAGAACAATAGATCCACGGGATGACCAGAACAATAGATCCACGGAATGACCAGAACAATAGATAACAAGGATGACCAGAACAATAGATACACAGGATGACCAGAACAGTAGATCCACGGGATGACCAGAACAATAGATCCACGGGATGACCAGAACAATAGATAACCAGGATGACCAGAAAAGTAGATCCACGGGATGACCAGAACAATAGATAACCAGGATGACAAAACAACAGATCCACGGGATGACCAGAACAATAGATCCACGGGATGACCAGAACAATAGATAACCAGGATGACCAGAACAGTAGATAACCAGGATGACTAGAACAATAGATAACCAGGATGACCAGAACAATAGATCCACGGGATGACCAGAACAATAGATAACCAGGATGACCAGAACAATAGATACACAGGATGACCAGAACAGTAGATTCACGGGATGACCAGAACAATAGATAACCAGGATGACCAGAACAATAGATCCACGGGATGACCATAACAATAGATAACCAGGATGACCAGAACAATAGATACACAGGATGACCAGAACAATAGATAACCAGGATGACCAGAACAATAGATCCACGGGATGACCAGAACAGTAGATAACCAGGATGACCAGAACAATAGATCCACAGGATGACCAGAAACATAGATACACAGGATGACCAGAACAATAGATCCACAGGATGACCAGAACAGTAGATAGCCAGGATGACCAGAACAATAGATCCACGGGATGACCAGAACAGTAGATAACCAGGATGACCAGAACAGTAGATCCACGGGATGACCAGAACAATAAATCCACGGGATGACCAGAACAATAGATCCACAGGATGATCAGAACAATAGATTCACGGGATGACCAGAACAATAGATAACCAGGATGATCAGAACAATAGATTCACGGGATGACCAGAACATTAGATTCACGGGATGACCAGAACAATAGATTCACGGGATGACCAGAACAATAGATTCACGGGATGATCAGAACAATAGATAACCAGGATGACCAGAACATCGGATTCTCAGTAGGATTACTCGTTTCTGCGCCCTAAAAAAGACGTTAAGTGGCGGGTTGTCGTAGCTTTCCTCACATCCCGAGCGCGCAAATGAAGGTGGACAGGGCTTCTCCTTGCTATTGCGCTATGCTTGGCTTCATCTGCGAGTCGCTCACTACTACGGGGATCAAGTCGATCTCCCACCTTGTTAGCCAGGCTGTCATGAAAACAGTCCGTTTCCAGGAAGGTCTACTGGCAAGCCAAGGTGAGGGTCTTGGACAGTATGTTTTGCCTAACCCTGACTAACATGCCTGGTCTGCATGTTGTGCCTAACCCTGACTAACATGTCTGATCAGCATATTTTGCCTAACCATGACTAACACGTCTTATGAGTATACTTTGCCGGACCAGGTGTTAGTCTTCCTTTCCCTAAATGTCGACGATAGTTGTATTTATTATCTTATCTTGATTTCTTGATATATTTTAAGTTATCATTTACATGACTTCTCTTGGGCTAGTGGTTAAGTGACACGGCCCACAACATGAAGGTGCTGGGTTCGATCCCCATGACAGCACTGGCCGTTACCCCGGAGAAGCAAATCCTTAGAAAATGCAGAAGGAAGCAGACCTTTACATATAATGCATGCCGAAGTCGGATGTACTGGGCCGACAGGCGCAAAATAAAAACCGTAGTGCAACGCACACCGCCTTGGAGAATAGAGAAATGAGGAGAGCGAAAACAAAATAATATGACTCCTCATCACTAGTATCACAAATTACCCCTGTTGCTCCATTGGAAGAAAGGTCAACAACAGGTGCGCTTCGGCAGTTCCTATCCTATGCGCCCTCTTCAGTTCAGTCTACGACAACCCTGACTGAACTGGTGTCCTCTTCCAATTTTCTCCATAAGGTATTACTTTGTCTTCACATCTATCTTTTTCCATGTGAGTTCTAATGTAGTGCATGTCTGGTTATACTGTTTGCAGTCTTTGGTAGTGTCTTATCTGTCCCCACGTTGTCTCCAAATCTTATGCCATGCTCTTCCTCACATTTCTCTGTTTGTAATCACCTCTTGCCAACTAACACAAGATATATGCGAGGAAGACATTTGTTAATGAAACTGTGTAGTCTAGATTTGATAATCTTTGATAATCAAGTCTCCAAGCCATACCGCATGGCCAACTTTGCATTCAAACAGCCGAATCGGATTATTCACGAAAAATGCTGATGAGTTCCATATTTTGGCAAGGGAGCTGAACACAAATCCGGCCTAGTTAATCCTGGCGTTAACAACTTAGTTTGTTTATCTCTGTTTATCAATGTTACTTCCAGATATGTAACAAGATATGTACTTTTTAATATATCTGACCACTAGTCTTTATGGGGTAAGCGAGGTCTAGGCTGGACGTCCCGCTCGTTAAAGGAAAGTGAAGCCTCGGGTATAGCTTTTTCTTTTCAAGTGTAGAGATCGCCGCTGGATTCACTGTTCGGCTTGCCGGTTAGGAGTTTCCCTGTCAATGGCCTCTCCTACATTATTGTGTCCCAAGCAGCATCTTCATGAGGTGCACCCTGTTTCTTACATAGCCTGATGTGGGGCTCGAACGAGTACCCGGCGGTATAACTGGCGGGCAGATTGGGCTAATTAGCCTTGGTTGACAGCCAATCTAAGAAAAGGTAAACTCTGACTCTAAACCCGGGTAGACGCAGCTCGTTAGCCTGTTCAGTCAGTCCGCCTATGAGAGAGGGAGCTCTGATTTTAAACCCACAAAAGCCAGGGAGTGCTCGCTAGTCCTGTGACGATGAGAGTATCTTCGGATGTCTCGAGTAACTAACATCTCCGGGCAACGACTGCACTGCCGTGTGGAAACCTCGGGAGAGTGTAGGGCTACGGGAATAAACCCAGACATAAAATCAGGAGTGGTAGCATCTAAGGCGGATCGTTTCTAAATTGCGAACTCATTCCGGCAGCTCTGCAGCTGAGCTGGTGCCAAATTGGCCTACTTTGCATTCCTTTGGATTACACCAGCGAGGCCTAGAGGGGGATCCTGTAATTTGGGCAGCCCAGGGTCTGGATAATCAGCGCCAATTCTTTCGCAATGGAGAGGCTACTCCAGTCTCGCTCGTGGTTGAGGACACAACATGAAAGCTGCAATCTACGGGTTAAAAGTCCCCTGATTAGCGTGGGGAAGGGACGCTACAGGTCAGCTTCGACGGTGGGGGATATCATTGCATCCCATTGGTCGACTACCGCCAGTCTCAGCCGGGCAGCACCCGGTCAGTAGGGTGTCGACTCGTTAACATCTGACTGCTCCAGTGGCTTCCTGGAGCTTAGTGCATGCATGACAAGCGGATGTTAGTCTTGCATCAAACAAAACCAAAAATAGAAATAAGACTCCAGCTCTTCGATTTGCAAGCTGGAACGTGCGTACTTTGTGTACAGGCATCTCCGATGATCTTCGAGAGGTTAGATATGCCAGAAAAACAGCCATCATTGATAGGGAGCTCTCCCGATTGAATATGGACATAGCTGCCCTACATGAAACCAGACTTGCCTCTAGTGGCTCACTAAGAGAGAAAAACTACTTTCTTCTTGAAGGGTCATGAACCTGAGGCTTCTCGACAGCGTGGTGTTGGTTTTGCTTTTAAAAATACACTTATGGCCTCAGTCGTCCCCCCTTCAGACGGCTCTGAGAGGTTACTGGTCATTCGCCTCATCACCGCTACAGGGCCTGTTAATATCCTTAGCGTCTGTGCTCCCATTCTGACATCTCCTGAGGAGGCGAAGGATCAATTCTATGGACAGCTGGAGGAAATGATCAAGAACAGCCCCAGGGAAGAAGCAGTCATCCTTCTCGGCGACTTTAATGCTACAGAAAGTGGGGACCACATAGCATGCCCGAGCTGTCTTGGAGATCATGGTATTGCCAGGGTAAATAACAATGGTCAGAGGTTGCTGGAGCTGTGTACTCAACAAGGCTTATGTATCACAAATACTTTCTTCAAGGGCAGACCGCAACATAAAGTATCCTGGAAACACCCAAGATCACATCTATGGCATCAAATCGACTTGATTGTCACCAGACGTTCAGCTCTAAACATGGTCCTCTCCACTACAAGCTATCACAGTGCAGACTGCGACTCTGACCATGCTCTTGAAGCAGGGTACGCTTGCAGCTACGTACATTAGGCCGCTCCAGACAGATGGGGCACTCCCACATCAACAGTGCGCAGATGGTGATCCCTTCCAAGGCGGAGAAGTTTGTGTCTGACCTGAGTCTTGCTCTTCATGGAGGATCTGAGGGTGACGCCACAGCTAAGTGGAACGTTATGAAAGGTGCCATCTATAATACAGCATTAGCTACGTTTGGCAGGAGGGAACGGGCCAATTACGACTGGTTCAAAGCACATCTCGTAAGAAGGGAACCAGTAATTGAGGCCAAACGAGAAGTTTTCATTAATTATTTGAAAGTGCCCAAATGAGGGGACTCTTGCTGCCCTCAGGAGGGCCCGAGGTACCAACCAATGAACCGCTAGACGATGCGCGAGTGAGTACTGGCAGAAACTGTGTCAAGAAATTCAGCTAAATGCAGAGATGGGAAATATCCAGGACATGTACAGAGGCGTAAAGATGGCACTGGGCCCTACTGCGAGAGGTGATGCCCACCTGAAATCTTTTACAGGTGAGAGACCAGCAGAGGGCCAGATGGGTGGAGCACTTCTCTGAGCTCTACTCTAGGCAAACGGTGGTCACTGATAAGGCCTTGTGCAGGCTACAGGTCCTGCTCATTATGGAGGAACTTGACAGACCAGCTACTATGGATGAGCCTGATAATGCTATCAACTACCTATGAAATGGTAAAGCACCAGAGAGGGGAGATGGTATCCCACTCGAAGCCATCAAATGCGAGAAATCAGCGCTAGCTCAGCCAATGTTTGACCTTCTATGCCTCTGATGGGAGGAAGGTGGAGCTACCCAAGATATGACACCATCATCATGACTATTTACAAAAACAAATGTGACCTCGGAGACTACAATAATAATCATAGAGTGATCTCTCTCCTGAGCGTTGTAGGCAAAGTTTACGCCCAAATGTTACTAAATAGACTAGGACTGCTCGCGGACAGGGTGTACCCAGAATCCCAGTGTGGCTTTAGAGTAGGTAGATCAACAACTGATATGATTTTTTCAATTCGCTAAATTCAGGTGAAGTGCAGAGAACAAGCCCAGCCGCTCTTTATGATGTTTCTAGACTTCAACAAGGCCTTCGACTTGGATAGTAGAAAGGGTCTATTCGAACTCCTCGGGAAGATCGGCTGCCCCCCAAAACTGCGTAGCATGATAATTTCTTTTCACACTGAAATGAAGGACTAAGTTCTATGCGACGGATCATCGTCAAACTCTTTTCACACTGATATGAAGAGCTAAGTTCTATATGACGGATTATCTTCAAACTCTTTTCACACTGATATGAAGGGCTCAGTTCTATACGATGGATCATCTTCAAACTCTTTTTCACATCAAGAGTGGAGTGAAGCAGGGATATGTGCTCGCGCCGACTCTCTTTAGAATCGTCTCCTCCATGCTCCTATCCTATGCTTATGACACATCTGGGGACGATGTTTATCTGCACACCAGGTCAGATGGGCGGCTGTTTAACATGTATCGACTCTGTACGATGACCAAGGTGAGGACGGGGCTCATTAGGGAGATACTTTTTGCGGATAATGCAGTTCTGGTGACCAATAGTCAGGAGGCCTTGCAGAGAATGGGACAGATTCACCTAGGGGTGCAAGCAGTGTGGGCTCACAAAGGTCTGCGCATAGTGCATTACCACTACGTCCTCCATAAAGATTGATGGCGTCACACTGGAGGTCGTCAACAGTTTTACTTATCTGGGGTCTGCTATCAGCAACACTCTCTCGCTAGAGAAGGAGATAGACAGTAGGCTTGGCACGGCAAGTACCGTCATGGCCCGTCTGACGAAGATAGTCTGGAAGAACACTGCACTGTCTCACTACACAAAGGTCCGGGTCTATTAGACCTGCGTTCTTGGCACTCTCATGTATGGAAGCGAGACTTGGAGCACTTAAACTAAACATAAACCTTTCACATGATGTGTCTACGGCGTGTATTGGGGATTGGGTATCAAGAGAGAGTGTC
The DNA here is from genome assembly GCA_036924085.1 of Ariolimax columbianus. NCBI lineage: Eukaryota > Metazoa > Mollusca > Gastropoda > Stylommatophora > Arionidae > Ariolimax > Ariolimax columbianus. The sequence continues at coordinate 88,450,287 of JAVGWX010000001.1, read as the reverse complement.
ACATAATACGGTCTTACAGAGAGCAAACACTCACACCATGTACTCGATGTTGAGCCAGCGACGTTTACGGTAGTTAGGACATGTTTATCACATGGAAGACGGGAGGCTGCCAAAGGATATCCTTAATGAACAGCTACCCATTGGAGTTAGAAGAATCTTCCGTCCCAAACTGCGATTCAAGGACGTATGCTTGAGGGACATGAAGTCATGCATCTGAGGGCTGGGAAGAAATTGCTTAAGATCGAGCTATCTGGAGATAGTCAGGTGAAGGGACATAGTGGCTGCTGACGCCCGTAGAGGTCTTCTGGCTGCAGAGAAAAGAGAAAGACGGAAGAGAGAAACGAACAGCCAGGCAAGCCAGCCTTCTCAGCATGGTTGTACGATCCGGGGGAGGGACTGTCACTCGCGGATTGGCCTTTACAGCCATAACAGACAGTGTCCAAATACAGGAGACAGAGCTGGACAAAACTTACAGGGCGCCACGCGCATGGTATGTAGAGACTGAGACGCCTATGCAGAGTCTTTATATGGTATCTTTGTTTGTTATATTTACTAATTGACTTTTGTCTGTTTACATTAATCTACAACCATACATTTTGCTTCAACTATCTGTCAATCGTTCTCTGTATGTCCTGCTGCTTCGGTGACAGTATAAATATATCATCTACGAAATGGAGGTCTTCTGTCTGATTGTTTAATGTCCATACGTGTCCCTGTTTTGTCTACTCTCATTAAAGGTCACGACCAAGAGAACGATTGTTGAAGATGGTCGTCAAGCATATCTGACCCCCAATTTGATCTGTAACCAGGGTCGAGTCTGACAATGTGCCTCGTCAAATACACATTGTTTCAATCTTGTTTGACATTTCTTAGGTAGTACATTAGTCTCAGCATTACCCAAATCAGTGTGCAGTCCATAATGTCGAATGTATTCTCAAGTCTATAAAGTTCATATATAGAAGTGTTTTCAACTTCATTGCCTTCTCTATGATAATTCTGAGTGTTGCGCATTTGATATGTCCAAGATGCTCTTGCTAAGAATCTTGTTCGTATTTCTCTGTTTTCCATCAAAACTACCTTTTATACCACCACACTTATCCAGGCCATGGCTTTTCCACTCCGTGCTTGACGACAGATTTCCAATTTTTTGTTTATTCAATTTGATGTAAGGAATTCCATATTTTGACAATGGTCTCTTTTTCTCATACCTCGTTGAAGAATTGCTGTAGCATCTCTGCGTACGTGGGGATTTCTGATTTCATGGCTTTTGTTGGGATTAAATAAAGTCCATAGATAACAGGAAGAGAAATGATGAAAAGAAACATCTTTGTCGCACACCACATCAGTTCTTATCTCAAAGGGCTTATCAAGCCAACCTTCATATAGAGCCCTACATCTCACTATCACGAATATTCCTGATTAGGTTTGTGTTTTCAGTACATAAGACAACATTATTGTCCCGAGTAATGTTCGGTATCGTCTGTTTAACACTTTGTGCTCCACAACCAGATCGTACCTCCCGTATATTCACTACTGTTGGTGATTATGCTTCGTAGTAGTCTGTCATTTTTTTAGCGTAGATTTGTTTTTCCTTTTCAACTATAACCTCAGCCAATCGTCGTTATTCTCCATTACATCCATCTCTTGGTTCGTACCATCTTGTTTCATGTTGTCATTACATCCATCTCTTGGTTCGTACCATCTTGTTTCATGTTGTGTACTTGTACAATGTGTGCCTCGGCTCTTTTGTTTCTTCTATTTCTAAATTTAACAGAGTCCGTGCATTCTGTATTTTACCAGCAGAATTCCAAGAATTTATAGAAGACTGTTGAAATGGATATACCCTTGTCTGTCAGCCACACAGAACAGTTTGGGAAGCACTGGTTCAGAGGTTAACAAACAAAGTAAGTAGCACGTCCATTACAGAACGTCGCTTCTTACAGCCTCCAATCTATTTGGCTGTTACAAGTTTCTTGACAGGTTTGCAGAACGGTAGGTTGCCATTACTTTCCGTAAGTTGAGGAGCGAATAAACCCATGTCTGTCAAACTGGACATGAACGTGATTCGAACCCAGTGTTGGGATTATGAAACGGACGCTTCACCCCTAGGCCACACAGCCTCCGGTTCAGAGGTTAGAGAAAATAAATACGCGAATATTTCCCAATCCTCCCCCTTTCTCCCCCATCCCCCCCCCCCCCCCCCCCCCCGAAACCTATACATGTGAGTCCTAGGAAACTAACCTCTAGATTGCACTAAAAATAAAATAAAAATTCGCTGGCTCATCGACAGAGGATGTAGCCAATGCTTTAAAACAAACTTACTGACCTATGACCTTCAACTCCACGTTCCAGACAATAATCTCCGATGACGTCACTTGACATTCATAGACCCCAGCGTCGTTGTATTGGACGTTTCGCAGGAGGAGATCCCAGGAAGTGACCCCGTTCTCTTGTACTCTGTACTCCACCAAGATCCGGGGGTCTTTGCTCCAAACCATTTTACCAATTGTCAGGAACTCATCTTCTTTGACTCGTCGCCACACGACCTGAAACAAAATGCCAGAGAAATGCGTTAAACATTCATAAGGTAATTACATGTGGGGGATGTTCAACTGTTGATTGACATCTGCACACAATTCCTGCCTGACCTCTAGCAAATATTCGCTCCATCTAACACTGGTAGAGAGAATTCTGCCTATGCTTTGTTCAGGTTACATAGCATATTTCCATGTAGGTTCTTACACTCATAAATTGCTGAATTTTTATTTTAAAGAAAGCTTTTCCAATGTTCTGTGTTTTCTTCTTCTTTTTCTTGTTGTTTCTTTTTCTTGTTGTTTCTTTTTCTTGTTGTTTCTTTAACTGTTTCTATTCTTTTCATTCTTCTTTTTTTTCCTTCTTTTTTTTCCTTTCCTTCTTATTATTCTTATTCTTCTCTTTCTCCTCATCCTTTTTATCATCATAATCTTCTTTTTCTTCTTCTAATTTTCTTTTTCTTCTTCTTCTTCTTTCTTTTTCTCTTCTTCTTGTTCTTGTTCTTCTTCTCTTTTCTCCTTTTTCTTTATCGTTAAAAAGAATTATTTTTCTTATTTTAAATATCTTCTTCTTTTTCTTCTTTTTTCTTTCTCTGGTCTTTTTCTACCTTTTCATCTTAATTTGATTTGCCTTTTTCTGTTTCATTTCATTCTTACGCGTTGTACCCTTCTTCTTCGTTCATTCATTCGTGTTCTTCTTCTTTTCATTTTCCTTCTATTACTTCTTGCTACTCTACCTTACGATCCCGTGAATAACGAGTTCCCTTCTCATCTATGTCTCATACATTGTCTTTCTATAGTTTTATTTCAAAGTCGGATGGCAGTTCCACACGCAACAGGTTTTTGGCTTGCGTGACTGACAAGTATGCCCTGACTTGGAGTCTTCCACCCTTGAAACCACGCAACCGCGTTGCTATTGGGAGGGTCCTTTTCAAGGGAATACACCACTGCTCCCGCATTTCCATACTACTATCCCTACTCTCATTATCTGTTTATCTCTCTTTTCAAATCTCCTGTCCGCGTTTTAACCAACTTAGCCAGATCTGCTGTTTATTAAAACATTAAGAAATAATGGTGTATTTAAGACAAATATTACAAAGTGATACAGAAACGAAGATTGGGTTAGACGAGACACATTATGAGATTTGAAATTCAACTATAGAAGATACTAGAGGGCAAGATTTAGGGGAAAAGAGTGAATGGACAATAAAGAGCCACCCACCTTTATGTTTCTGGTATATTAAAATATAAACCTGTGCTGAAGTTTAAAGAGCTGCAGAGGATAGGGCCCAATGGAGAGACATACTCAGACAAGCTTCAAAACAATATTATGACTGATGAACCAGACTGTGATATATATATATATATATATATATATATATATATATATATATATATATATATATATATATATATATGACCTGCCCAAACTTCAAAGAGACATGCAATAGGCGATACATGCTGGAGTCTAGTGACAAGCCAATCCATGTCGATGGATACTGGATGCATGAAAAATGACGTGATGCTTGGACACGGAAAGTAAGTAAATAAGTAAGTAAGTAAGTAAGTATGCATATATATACACATATAAACACACACAAACATATATATATATATATGTTTGGAGAGGGCAAGAAAGCGGGTCTGACGATGCATGTCTCTAAAACCACAGTGTTACGAAATCGTTTCGCCACTTGTGATACAGTCTTCATTGGCGAGGTACGATCAGAGGATGTCAACGAGTATATTTATCTTGGACGTCTTCTCAATATGGAGAATAACCTGGAACCTGAACTGACAAGACGTCGCCGCGTGGGTTGGGCAGCCTTCTCGTCTATTAACACAGTCCTGGACGGTTGTCATGGCCAAGACCTATAAGCCTCCCTCTTCCAATTCCACTGTACTCGCTGCGATGTGCTGCGATGTGCTACGGTGCTGAGACGTGCTGCGATGTGCTGAGACGTGCTGCGATGTGCTACGGTGCTGAGACGTGTACTCTAACAAAACCACTAAAGGACAAATTGAGAGTGACCCAGGCCTCCCTTGAGAGACGAAACCAACGTATGCAAGGCCTTGACAATTCTGATATAAGACGATTGTCACAGATAAAGGATGCGGCAAACCATGCAGACAATGCAAAACATAGACGGGCAAGTCATATATCGCGACAGAACGATGGTCGATGGAGCACAACGACAGCAGTCTGGTAAGCCCGTGGTAAGAAGAGACTGCGGGAAGACCTCCAATGCGTTGGTCAATCTACCTTGCTGTACGCTGCAACATCCGATATGCCTCTAGAGGAGCACTTACCACGCACTGGACTTCCGTGGCCTAAGACAGGGTCCGCTGGAGGCGAAGTTGAGACCAGCAACTACGTTGAGGAACGGGTCATCAAGGTCAAGATATATATATATTATATACACCTACAAACTTTGATAAAAATTGTAGATTCAGTGTTCACACATACGACATCAGCTGTTCACTTGTCAAATTCACTGTCAGAATGACTTAGTTTTTATTACGACTGCTCTTCATCCATCACATACTTATTAATTTGACTTATCAGACATTTTACTGAGCTTTTATTATAAAACTAAAGTAAATAAAAGCCAAAATGGCAGAATACGGCCACTGGGGGTGTTGCTGTAGACAGACGGTTTTAATAGAAATGAAATGGCGTGTCAGTTGGACATTCAGTGTAAGGGAGATCAAACGTTTCTGTACGTCTGACCCCTAGTGACAGGCTTTGTTTGGATTTGAGGAGTTGAACAAGTGAAAGAAATGTCCTTTATGCCGGCCCAGCAGGACATCGCTTACACCTTAATCCATACTAGCGTAGATGAAATGAGATAAAGAAAACGACGGATATGCGAAGCCCGATGACGGATTAGGGAAAACGTGGCAATAAAATGTGGATTGCGGATATGAACCATGACGTCAGATAACGAATTATTGGTATTACATCACGTACGACGGATATGTGCCCCAACCCCCCCCCCACTCACCCCCACACACACCCCCCCCCCCTCCACCCCACCGACATCGGATAACGAGGTATTGGTGTTAAATTGTGTACGACGAACATACGAACCCTGACGTCGGATAACGAAATTTCAGTATGACACGCACGTTACGAAGGATTTGTGAGCCCCGACAACTAATAAAAAATGACTGTTAAAACGTGGACGACGGTTATACGAACCCAGATAACGTATAACGAAATTGGGGTGTTATATCGTGGATGGCGGTTATCCAAAACAACAAATATCAAGAGACTACTTACAACTTAAGAATTGAATTTCGCTCATAAGAATATAAGTCCCTTTTACAAGTCGTCTTAGCATGTGGACACAGGTTCCACAAAAAAAAAAAAAAATCATATCTTTGTGATCATACATACGTCATCTTGGAATGCGTGTAGGATCAAACTAATGTAATTAAAGGTGATCCTGCGATATGGAAGCGAATCAGAAAACCTAACTACATCTGAAGCTGAAGGTGTGGGTTGATGCTCCTGAAAGAATGCTATGAATCATATGTACAGGTAAAGAGGCACGAGCAAGGAATGTGCTGAAAAAGTTCAACTCGCAAAGGTTTACACGGTCCGCAAATTTTCTGATTAATCTACTCTCACCTGTCCTCCAATACTGCGTGGACGATTTTTACCTTCATCGCATACATATTTCTTCTCACTACCATCTGTTTTTATAACATTTTGGATTGGATTTCTCTTATTTTATGTCCAGTTCCTCATAATTCACTTCACTGCACTCCGGGCATACCCACAGGTGTTCAGTCTCTCTCAGTAATTCGCTCCTGGGTGTGGATGCTGATGGTTCCTGCAGCTCGTTGGTCGAACACATTTCTGCTCCGTTCTCTCTTGTGCCCGTCCGCTCAAATCTTAATCGATATCAAAGATCTATAACCTATGTATTAATGATGTATCTATTGCGGTGTCGCCATCTTTTGCGTTCGCCTTATTTCTAAATTCCCCAAAGCGGTGTGCGTTGCACTACGGTTTTTATTTTGCGCCTGTCGGCCCAGTGCATCCGACTTCGGCAGGCATTTTATGTACGGGTCTGCTTCCTCCTACACTTTCTAAGCGTTTGCTTCCCCGGAGTAACGGCCGGAGCTGTGATGGAATTCTCATACCAGCAGTCACTGCTTCCATCTCCATTCTCATACTAGAGGCTGCTGTTCTGTATGCCCCGCTCTGCTCAGCGACGATGAGACCTCTCACTCTAGCTAAGAAGCCCCCAACTAGATACGTCATTTCGTAGCACCGATACATCTGTATATATGATGATATCACTATACCGCATGTTGTCAGTTTAAGAAAGTCTTAAAACAATATGTACTTGTTTCTCAGATAAGCTAAATGCAAATTAAATAAGTTGGTTAAAAAAAATCGACAAATAATATTGCGCTAAATTAAAGAAAATAATGACAATTAGGTTGTATCTGATCTCCGTGGTGGGTACTGCAAAGCAATTTATTGGAGAATAGATTAGTAGCATGTCATTCTACAGCGACTTAGGAGGGTTGTGGGTGACTTGTAGCTTTATCATATAAAACGATGTGCTACAGAAACCACCACCACAAGAACACGTACATGCTATGGCGCAAATGTTATGTGACTAGTTGTCCTATTCTTCGGTTGCAGCTTAAAAACACGGATTGCGATACATTTAATCTCTGGGACGCATTAGATAATAATATCTGGAAACTTGAAACACAGCTACACAAGCTGAACTATCACGTCATAGCAGTCCAACACTGACAAGTAATAAGGACCGACGTCAGTAATCGGAGACTTTGAAAGTTTCTGATCATCAGAAGTGGTTTGGTGCGATATTCTGATTCAGTGAAGCCATGATAACTATCTTGTGATAGGACGGGTTGTTTGTTAGAAGATTGTACCTCACACACGGACGTATTCTTTCTTCTTCTGCGCTCGTTCCAAACAGGACGTTATAACGATGTGGTGTAGTTTATAGCGAGGCTGCGATATCTGAGTCTTTTGGCCAAACACATTTGTTTTCAGTTGACTTTTTTTTTGGGGTACAGGTTTTGCCTTCCCACTGCGATCCATATTCTTCTAGCCAGATTAAACTAGCGGAGCCTGTTTCCATGATCTTCGCTCGGAGGCAGAGTATGGTATTGGTCATCGCTTGTTCTCTGAACATGATATGAGTGACCAACTATGAGTCGCTGGTTGCACCGTAAGCTCAAAACAAGGTTAATGACAAAGAGTTTGCTGGCTAATTATCCTCGCTCAAAACTGCACAAAGTCCACGTTCCACATCTGTAAGAAAATATATAGATATATATATAACGATGGTTCGGTCATCTTTGAGGAGAGAGAGACGACCTACGATCACTGCCTTCTTTTAACATTAGTATGGCTTTATAGTGACAGGAACATGAATGTCAACATACGATCGCTGTCGATCACTGATTACTGTGTCTCACTGCAACAAAAGGATGGTTCAGTCATCTATTCAAGATGCCAACCGATCACCGACCACTGTGTATCTACTACAATAGAGTGAGTTTACAATAAATTTAGCATGGAGCTGACCAATGACCAATACGTGTCTATTTCTTCTTCTTCTTCTTATTCTTCTTCTTCTTCTTCTTCTTCTTCTTCTTCTTCTTTTTCTTCGTACGCTGTCAGACGTCAACCTGAATTTTTTCGAAAAAGGCAGGGGTCATCCTGAGGCTGTCGACACTGCCATAGAGCTTGTCTTGTGTTGCCACTGGTGATGGCCACATGTGCTTTCTCTGATCCTCGTATGTTGGGCAGTTTTGCAGCAAATGCTCAGCGGTCATTTTTCCCGGTACCACACGGGCAATCGTCAGTGCCACCTATCTTCAATTTATTGAATAGGTGGTACCTGAGTCTATTGTTGCCTGTGCGCAGTCTGAAGACCATCACCTGCTCTCTTCTGTTCAACTGGTAATAGGCATCGTTTTTTGTGTAGCCAGTATGTTCTGTTTCCCATTTGGTCATGTATCTAGCTCTAATAAGCCTTTTTGACTCTTCGTATGTCACACTAGGGTCTGGTTGTGGTAGTCCTGCACCTTCTTTTACCAGTCTGTCTGTCTCCTCGTTGTCTTGGATGTTACAGTGGGATGGAACCCACTGTACAACTACTTTTTTTGGTGCGGACTGCTGGCATAGTTGACAGAGTACTGCTCTTAAATAATTAAGTTCAGTATTTTTCTGGCTTTTTAGTGCTGTGACTACGGCCAGGGCATCTGTAAACAGGACTATATGGCTTTCATTTCTTTTGCCTGTCACCATTTCTTCTGCCGCAGCGCTCAGTGCCTCTGCCTCCGCTCTGAAATTGCTTGAGTATTTTCCAGTTGCTACTGACAGTGTTATTTTTCTACCATTTGGTAGGCTCAGGAATACCCCTGCCCCTCCGTTCTGTGTTGTGTTTGTTACAGAACCGTCGGTGAATGCATGGATCCAGTCCATGCTTGGGTAGTTTTTCGTTATGAACCTCAGGGTTATGTCTCTTCTTTCGTTTTCAGTCTGGGTGTTTTTGTTTCCAATACCTGGTATATTTTCTACCACCTCTGGAAATATATGCAGCCTCCAGGTAGGTTTGCGTACAGTAGGGATGGGTTTTGGAGTTGTTAATGCATTCATATGGTCTTCGCTCATCTTAGCTTTGGCTATTTCTGCAAAGTTTCTCCACTTTAGTTTCCCATTTCCAAAATTATTTAGTCTCTGATTTCAAAAGAGTGAGATGACCATCTATTTAGCATGGGCAGACAAACGGCCAGTCGCGTGTCTACTACAATACGGCGAGTTGAGAATATATTAAACATGGGACTCACTAGCAAAAGCTGCGTCTTTACTATACACTGAGACTTGTTGACAATTCAGTTGACGCTGATGGCCACCTCTTTCTTTGACTAATTGCAGTTTAGAGTCGTCATTGTTTAGGTATGGATACCGAAAACCTGTTCAGTGGTTTATTGGCTCTGATTTAACTACAAAACTGCTTGTGGTTTACAAAATCATCTGCTTCATCTCGGATCCTTGGTCGATGAGAGACAAAGTGGATCGTAAACAATCACTTCTGGTGGTCTTTAGGGGCAGAGACAAACTCTGTCATAGCTGAAGCCGTCATTTGGGCCCCAGCTCTGGTTCATGATTTCTATTTCAGCTTCTATTCTTCTTCGACAAGTTGTAGTTGGTCGGCCTCTGTTCCGCTTCCTTCTGGAGCCCATGCAATGACGATGATGATGATAAAGTCTAGTTCTCTTCTTAAGAGATTCCAGTCTCGATTTGTTAGGATGGTGAATATGTATTCCTAATTGCTCCGTGAAAGCAGCTCTTGATTGGTAATTGCCCTCTCACAAAATTATATGATTCTTTCTCATACAGCTTGTTAGCAAAGTTAATAAGTTGGATATCTCGTTTTCTGGATATTTTCGCATTAACTGGTACACTATTTCAACAAGAAAATAGCGAAACGCAACCATGTTATCTAAACCTATTCCTAACCTTAACCACAACCTTATCCCTAAACCTAAATCTAACAACAGCTCTATTCCCAACCATAGCCCGGAAACTAACCTTAACCCTAACCCAGAACCTAACCACAATCCTAACCCTAACCCTACCGCTAACCATGATCTTAAACCTAACCTTAGCCTAACCCTAACCCTACCGCTAACCATGATCTTAAACCTAACCTTACCCTAAACCTAACCCTAACCCTAAACCTAACCCTAAACATAACCCTAAACGCAATTCTAGCCTTGAACCCTAACCCTAACCATAACACTAACCATAAACGTAACCCTAAACATTAGCCGTGAATATCAGCCTAACCATAAACCTACCCTAAACCTAACCCTAAACCTAAACCTAAACCTAACCCTAAACCTAACCCTAAACCTAACCCTAAACCTAACCCTAAACCTAACCCTAAGCCTAACCCTAACCATAACTCTAGCCCTGAACCATACCCTAAACCTAACCATAACCGTAAACCTTACCCTAAACGTAACCCTAACTCTAAACCTAACCACAACATTAATCCTAACCCTAACCATACTCTTAACCCTAAACCTAACCACAAACCAAACCTTAACCATAACCCCAATCCTAAACATAACCACAACACTAACCCCAACCCTAAACCTAACTATAAACCTAACCTTAACCCCAATCCTAAACCTAACCAGAACATTGACAACCATGAACCTAACTCTAACCCTGAACCTAATCCTAACCCTAATCCTGACCCTAACCATAACCCTAACCATAAACCTAGCCCTAATTCTAAGCCTAACCCTAACCCTAAGCCTAACCCTAACCCTAATCCTAACCCAAACTCTAACCCTGAGTTAGATAACAAGCTAGCGTTCAGTTTTGTTTTCCTTATATAATAGTGTACCAAGTAATGCGAAAGTACTGTATTCTGTTACTCTCCAAGGATCCGCACTAAACAGAAGCGCTAAAGGTATGCTTGTATGGACTTAGTTTAGTGTCTGTGTTATTCTACGAAGACTTTCAAACGTTGCTTAAGCTTGACTGCCTGTAATCCTATTGCTTTTTGGTGTTTTAGTCTGTTCTGCCATCCGATGTAGCTTTGCTCCGAGGTAAGTGTCGGTCTCTGATATTGCTTTGTTTCGTATTTTAATCGGTGTGCGATTAATTACATTTATTGTCTTCTTGCTATTAGCGAAATTAAGTTCTATATGGATCATTAAGTCCATATGCAACCATTATTGACATTATTTCTTGAATGTGTTCGAGCAAGTGTGAAAGTACTGCGAATAGTTTGCGAATTCCAGGTCCTCTGGTGTTGTGTGTTATGTCTAACTTATTCCTAAAGTGGTATCACACATCCGATGATGCTTAGGACGAGAACAATTGATATGACACGTTTTTGTTGTACTGCTTTTTTAAGTCGACACTTTGGGAGGACTGCGTATGGTCTAGTGGTTAAGTGACATGGCTCACATCCCGAAAGTGCTGGGATCGCTTCCCAATCAAAGCAACGGCTGTTACCCCGAGGAAGCAACCCCTTAGAAAATGCAGGAGGGGGCAGACCCTTACATAAAATACATACCCAAGCCGGATGCACTGGGCCAAGAGGCGCAAAAATAAAAACAAAGTGCAACGCACACCGTAATGGGGAATAGAAAAATACGGCCAATGCACACAACAACAAAAAAAGAAAAAAAAAAGTCGGCACTTTGATCGCTCTGCTCAACATTACATGTCACATGTGTATGGAACTGTTTAATTGTTTAAATAAAAGGGGCTAGCGCTGCCGTAGTAGCTTCTTTCAGTCACGACTAATTATAGGGCGATCTTGGTATGATTACTCTCTACTGAGTTTTCGTTTGTTTTTCTCCTTGTGTTACGTCTCCGTGTTGCAAGCTCTTCTTTTCACTCAGTCTTCAGCGTACCTCTCAACTTGAACCCGGTTACAGCTTCGTCAGGCGCGACGCATCTGGCCCAGGAGAGGCCACTCATACTAGCCACGACGTCCATAGGGGTACACGTGGACCGATAGATAACTAACTAGCAGCTCCTTCTTCCAATGTCCGGCTCATGTCCAGTGCCTTCATGCCCGACATATACACATCTTTGAACCTCAGCTTTGGTGGTCGGCCGACTGTTCTTTTACCCTACACCCCCCACCCCCCCCCCCCCCCCCCCCCCCCGCCAACTGTCGATAGAAAATATTTTTGGGCGGAGCAACCATCTTCGATGTGGCGAACATGACCAAGCGATAGTAATCTTCGCTGCCCAAGAAGAGTGAACATGCTCAGGTGATCGGTGTCAGAATGCATATCTGCATTTGTCACACTGTCCCTCCATGTAGTTCAAAGTATGGATGGCATGCGCCATAGAAGGAAGGTGTTAAGCATTTGTTCTACATAGGTTGCCCGCGTGTCTCTAACATATAAGGTTGCCTCACAAGTACATCATGGCCTTCGTTTTAGTTGTAAGTCTCTGGTTTTTCAAACACGTTTTTGTGAGAAGAGCAAATACAGCAACAGCTGTCTCGGTGCAGCTGTCAAGTTATGAGTCTAGAGCAGTGGTTCTCAAAAAGAGCGGCGGGGCGGGTGGTCTATTTTAGGTGAATTTTAGGGTTTCAAGAGGGAAATTAGAAGCATTGTTCAACAAATGGGTTAACCTTTTATTTAGACTATCTTTGGAAAGGAGGGAGGGTGGTTGTTATTCTGAGTAAAGGCAAACGGGGGAATGGAACAAAAAAAAAACACATTGAGAACCACTGGACTGAAGAGAGCTTGTTGCAGGTCCAGGAATAGGTGCACAACAGCCAGTTCATATTTTTTTTATGGCAACGTTGAAGGTAGGGTCGGCTGCCTGTTTCAACACATTTGTTTTGTTGAGACGTATTTGCACACTATAATACCTTCGCTTTATTTATGGACTTTCCCTGCACGTGTTATCGACTGCCTTTTCATAATTAACAAAATGAATATATAAGCTATAGTGGTCTCGAAGTAGGGTGTTCGCTTCAGGTGCTGGAGGTCGTGGGTTCAAATCATGGTGATGACTGAGATTTTTTCGAGTGGATCATCCGGTAAAAATGTCACCTGATCTCTGAGAAGTGAAATCAGATACCCGTGTGCAGTGACACGCACGTTAAAAATCTCTTTGCAGTTGGAAATCGAAAAGAGTAGGATTAACGGCCACTTATCTGGCAATATTCAAGATGAAAATCTACTCAAATTATTCTAGGGATTCTCGCCCCCACAGAGATTATGTTGCCAAAAAAGGGGATTGTGTGGCTATAACATCAGGTCTTGTAAATTTTTTTGGGGGGGCCAGACGGGTTTATTCAATATGTCGAGGTTGGACAATGTTAAACAATGTTATCATTGTTTAGCTTTTGGACATTTGTCTATCGGATGCCCTCATATTCTTTGGAATATTAACAGTTCCTGGAGAAGAGGAGGACTGTTTGTCAAAAATAAGCCTTTCATGGCACTAGCTACAGCCAGCGATAAGTGGGAGGACAGAAGTCAACTACAAAACCAGCTAAGAGAACTAACAGGCAGAGTTATTCGGCTGGAAAGACAGGAAAAAGACCTCCAATGGAAGCTGCGACAGCTGTTGCAACAGTTTGAAAACGGAGCTTTCAAACCAGCTAGGAAGGAGAGAAGAAATCAAGAAATCACAGAAGTAAACACGGCCCAGTATTTTGGAAGGGGACAGAGTGGTAGGAAAGTGAGTAGGAAGCCCGTCTAACTTCCACATTCCGATCCGTGGAGGGACAGAGGTGGAAATCTCAGGACGGACGTATGTGGACGACTGGAAAGAGGGGGCGAACAGTGTAGGAGTTTGACCCAGGTGGAGAGGCCAAGTCAAGTGAGAGGAGGAGGAATGGTTGGGCAGAAGTTTGAATCGGGCAGATTCTTAGCTCACAAGAGGCCTTTTGCACGGTTACAGATGGAGAGGCAGGACAGGAGCTATCAAAGAGACTTTGAGCACGAGGCGGATGGACAGAAAGAAAGAGATACAGGTTTTGTGTATCCAGAAAAGTTAGGGACGGAGGGCAGATTATGCAATGCAAACGAGACAAAAGTTCGCTCAGAGGTCCAGATGAAACGTTACAAAATCGGACAGCGTAGGCCGAGAATTCGGGAAGAGGGTATTACGTCGATTAACATGGTCGGGCGTGCTGAAAGGGGCCAAGTTTACCAGGAACTTGTGGTCAAGCCTGGTAGAACATTAGTTAAAGTCGACGAAGAATCGAACAAGGAAATAGTCGAAGATTCGTCAGATAAAGAGGAAATGAGAGGAGGAGGAATGGTGGCAGGGCCTAGCCATGCGGGAGAAGTTGTTGAACAAAACGAAAGAAGGGACAACCCTTCGGCCACCGAGGAAGGAAGTGGGAATGACGCACAGTTGGAATGCGAAACGGACGCACCAACAGCAGCCAACAAAGGAGGAACAGAGTTTCTAAGGAAAACGAAGAAAAGAGAAAGACAGGTTAACCCCAGCCAGGACGGCGAACCAGTCATCAAAGCAAAGATGAAAAGATCCCAGTTCGAGATACGCCAACGGTCGAACAAAAAAGACCATGGATAAAATAGACTGGCCATCTGCAATAGTGGTTTCCCCGGGCAAATAGTCCTGGGAAACACAGACGCGTATGCCAAGGAATGTATAATAGTGGCGTTGCTGACGGTAATCAAAGACATGTAAGAGAAGTTACACGTAGATTTGAATAATTAGGGGGTAAGGTAGAGGTTTTGAGGAATGACCAGATGTTAAAAATTCATGTGAAGTCGTTGTTGTCTGAAGTACACGCCAGACAATGAGCGCGACGGTCAGTCTGAAACTAGACTGACCGAGATCAAAGGGACATTTTCGACCAGAGAAACGGACAGAATGGACAAGAGACGCAGGGTAGCTCGATACGCCAGGTAATGATTACGGCGACTCAGGGTAACACGTGGACGCGATGTTTGGGTCACAATCTGACCAGGGAGCCTTGATGCGGGGAATTTGGGGAAACAGCGGTGAATTAGTTAGATCACAATACTCGGTTTGGATTCCTCGTGACAAAGACGGCCAGAAGTTAAAGGGGCTATCCAACTTTAACAAAGACTGCATCCTGGACGTGTAGGGTTACAGAATGACATAATTCGACATGTGGACGATTCGGTTTTTGACTTTTGACTCAGACATAGTTTAGTATCTGATTAAGTTAGAACTTAGTCATAGTTTAGTGACATAGTTTAGTATCTGATTAAGTTAGAACTTAGTCATAGTTTAGTGGCATAGTCTAGTATCTGATTAAGTTAGAACTTAGTCATAGTTTAGTATCTTTTGAAGGGGCATTAACAGGTGCTCATCTGTGGGACACGAGCAGGAGTGAATGTTGATGGCACTTGATCATGTTTGTGTGCAAATATTTTGACATTTGTATTTTGACAATCGTATCACTTGCACTTTAATTGATTGTTGTTGGTTTGTTAAACAGGATTATGTGTCCTAATATAAGTATCAAGGTGTGATACTTACGGACTGAAATACTGATATCATGAGTATGCGTGCAAATATTTTGACATTTGTATTTGGTGTTTGGGTTTTGACTAATGGTATTACTTGCATTTTTAGTGGGTTGTATGGTCAACATAGTATGCATTGAATTTTTCTTTATTTTGTTGTTTAAACATGATTACATATCCTGACAGTATCAAAGTGTGATACTTGCTGACTGAAATATTGATATCATGAGTATGCGTGCAAATATTTTGGTTTTGGGTTTCGACATTGTATGCATTACATTTGTCTTTAATTTTTTGGTTTTTTGTTGTTGTTGTTTTTGAATCATCATGTTTACAGGTATTTGATACAGGTTATATAGGTGATCTACAGAGCAGTATATCTCATCCAGACTGTAGGCCTTCGCAAGCATATTGTGTTTGTAATTTCTCTACTCATTCTATGATATGAGTATGATATAATAAATATGCCACTTGCTGTGTGATATGTCATTTACTGAGTATGGTCATGATGATTTGGATGAGTGTGAGAATTTTCTAAGTCAGAATAACGGCCAGGGCAAACAGTGGGATCTGCTTCAGTCACACCTCAACTCGGGAGGTCCCACAAAGAAGCTTACACCTCCACTCTGGAGGTCACACAAAGAAGGTCACACCTCCACTCGGGAGGTCACACAAAGAAGGTCACACCTTCACTCGGGAGGTCACACAAAGAAGCTTACACCTCCACTCTGGAGGTCACACAAAGTAGCTCACACCTCCACTCGGGAGGTCACACAAAGAAGGTCACACCTCCACTCGGGAGGTCACATAAAGGAGGTCACACAACCACTCTGGAGGTCAAACAAAGAAGGTCACACAACCACTCAGGAGGTCACATAAAGGAGGTCACACAACCACTCTGGAGGTCACACAAAGAAGGTCACACCTCCACTCGGGAGGTCATACAAAGAAGAGCACACCTCCACTCGGGAGGTCACACAAAGAAAGGTCACACCTCTACTCGGGAGGTCACACAAAGAAGGTCAAATCTGTAAACGGGAGGTCACACAAAGAAGGTCACACCACCGCACGGACGGTCACACCTCCAGACGACGGATGTTTTTTTTTCTCCATTCTGAACATTGTTTTATTATATTTTTGAGGAAGAACATATGGTTTGCGAAACTTCTATTATTTTTAAATCCTTCTCGTTCCTAACTCGGTTTTTGTGATCAAATGCAGTTGATATTCTTTGTTTTTATTATGTCTCACATTTTTATGGGTACTGAGAGGAGAGTGATTCCTCCCCCCCCCCCCCCCCCCCCCCCCCCCCCAACCTTTGCATAGTTCTAGAGGTGGTTTCCCTTTTTGCCAGATTTGAATTAATAGATGTTGGAATAATTTTACTACCAAGTCAGTGTCAGTTGCGCATTCAAGTTGCCATGCTAGGGGATACTTAAAAATAGCGTACGTATGCCACATGAAAGTTAACAACTTAACGATCAAGTTACGATGTAGCAGTGTGTTAGATGGATAGAATATATCAAGGAAATCCTGCAGCAACATGAACTTGAAGCAACGAATACCACAAAAAGAAAACACTTCAGCCACAGCCTACTGTAGATACAAACTTTTTGACTAACAAGGAAATCTCTTGGAAACGTCACATTGTACGGCTGACTAAATAACGGAACTTGGCAACTATCAGCGCAACTATAATAGTGGGTTCGAGAAACAAAGATGGATATGCACTTAGCTTCAAGGCATTATTCCGTTAAATGATCACTCTCAACAGTGATTTGTTATGTTTTGTACCGCGAATTTGTTTGATTTCTCTGTGTGTAGCATGGATTGATTCAAAACCTTGGCATAATATGAGTTTCGTTATTTAGTCGGCGGTGAAATATAACGTTTCATGAGATTTTCCTGGACGCGTAAGTGCAAAAGTGAACATAACTGCGTACAAGTGGGAGATCTTTATCGTAGAGGAGATATAAACATGACGGAAAGGATGCAAAGAAGAGCGACAAAGCTGATAGCCGGATTCCTGAATTACAGTTACTCAGAAAACCGGCCTGCAGTGTCTAGAAAAAGAGAAGAATTCGTGGTGACAATAGAGGTTTATAAGATAATCAAGGGAAAGGATTAATTAGACTATAAGAAGTTTTTTTTTAAAAATTCAACCACCTACAAGAACAATATGGCATAGCTACAAATTAAGTAAAGAAAGGTTGAGATTACATTTTAGGAATTTTTTTGGTTAGTCAGAGAGTGGTGAATGCTTGTAATACATTGTCACATAAAGTAGTGTAGGCAAGGACAATTAATGCATTTAAGAATAGATTGGATGCGCATAACTTTTAGAACAAGGAAATTTAAATAAAACTGGTTGTATACAGATTCTGCCGAATCTTCTAAACCAGTAAAAAGACGTTAAGTTAAGTGAATTGAAGTGAATGGTATCATTCACAATTCGTATTATTTACGCGCCATGACAACGGGTATAGGGTTCTCCAGTGTTTTATTTACCGATTTCTGTTATTGACTGCTTGTTTGCCGTTCTAGTCTGTTAGACACCTTTGTTTTCAGTTTTATTCCAGCCCGAACATTTTCGTTCTACGTTCATTTGACTGCACCCAACAGTTGTCTGGGCATTCATTTATTGTCGTTGATTGTCCTCCATACACACTGCTTACCTTTCCTAGGTACATGTCGCCTTTTTTCCCTAATGATCTTTAACTAAAAGACATCGTTTTTATTGTTGCTTCAGGATCATGTATATTACCTGTTAATTTCAAAATGATATTTGATGTAGTAGAAGAAAACTCAAAGTTAAAGTTAAAAAACAAAATTTTAAAAAAAGAGGCAACATGTAAACTTCCTACAAAAGTTTTTCAAATAAGAGTAATAATCATGCTGAGTCGGATGCACTTGGAAGACAGGCGCAAAATAAAAACCACAATGCAACGCACAGCGCATTGAGGATTAGAGAAAAAAGGCGAACGCTAAAAAACAAAAAACAAAAAAAAAAAAAAAAATTGTAATGTTTTTGCTTAAGGCGTCTGAGGCCCATTGCGTCGGTCGGCCACATCCATGACCCACTGCTGCGGTGTGGTTCCAGGTATCGTCCAGGTCGGAGGTCGACCACATCCATGACCCACTGCTGCGGTGTGGTTCCAGGCATCGTCCAGGTCGGAGGTCGACCACATCCATAACCCACTGCTGCGGTGTGGTTCCAGGCATCGTCCATGTAGGAGGTCGACCACATCCATGACCCACTGCTGCGGTTTGGTTCCAGGCATCGTCCAGGTCGGAGGTCGACCACATCCATGACCCAGTGCTGCGGTGTGGTTCCAGGCATCGTCCAGGTCGGAGGTCGACCACATCCATGATCCACTGCTGCGGTGTGGTTCCAGGCATCGTCCAGGTCGGAGGTCGACCACATCCATGACCCACTGCTGCGGTGTGGTTCCAGGCCTCGTCCAAGTCGGAGGTCGACCACATCCATAACCCACTGCTGCGGTGTGGTTCCAGGCATCGTCCAGGTCGAAGGTCGACCAAATCCATGACCCACTGCTGCGGTGTGGTTCCAGGCATCGTCCAGGTCGGAGGTTCCCACATGCATGACCCACTGCTGCGGTGTGGTTCCAGGCCTCGTCCAAGTCGGAGGTCGACCACATTCATGTCCCACTGCTGCGGTGTGGTCCCCCCTCCCCCCTCACCTCCCCACACGTACAGCCAAAACCAAGGTCATGGTCTACAATTCCTATTTTGTCAGTACGCTTCCATATGGCCTGCCACACGCGAACAACACGTGCCAATCAAAGAGGAGAGGCTCAAGCCCTGAGACCGTTGGCGTGGAGAGACAGGGTGACACATGCAGAGGGGCATTCTCGCACCGGTCTTCCAAGTATGGAAGACAGCGAAGACTGGGATGGCTTTGACCATGTTCGCCCCATGGAAGACGGTCGAATC